>CM057163.1:1333794-1411294 GCA_029962745.1 Echinometra lucunter | reverse complement strand
GAGAGAGAGAGATGGCTAACAGAAGGAGACGTGAAAAAAAAATACACCCCTCCCGAATCCGGTCCAACCCCTGACTAAACATGCTAAAGCGAAAATTTTAATTTCAAAAGATGCAGGAATTGTTGAACTCTGTCATCAGGCCCAGAACCCGGTGCCTTGATCAGAAACAAAATATCAGGTCAGTCCACCCTCAAATTAATTACAAAAACCCAAACACACAAACTAACAAGCAAACATAATTTTAAAAATATGAAAATTATAATCAAAACAATTCTGGCCATCATTCCCCTTTCCTCCAGTTGTCCTCATCTCTCTCTCTCTCTCTCTCTCTCTCCCCGACTCTCTCTCTCTCTCTCTCTCTCTCTCTCTCTCTCTATCAATCTCTCTGGAGAAGGTGTGTGTGTGGGGGGGGGGATTTTCTTTCGTTTTCAGCCATTTGACTAGGATGAAAATAATTATGTCCCTAGTATCCTCATAATGATAATGATAATGATAATAATAATACAAAACATTTATTTGGCGCTTAATACGGGCGTTTCTAAGCGCACTGTTTTCTGTTTATATGTCATGTGAAAAAATATAGAAAGTTATCGGGCCCATTCACCCGACAAAAACCATAAGGCGCCTTTTCTTCGTGTTTAAAAAAAAACTGTTTAATGGAGTAACTATTAGTTTATAATTCCGCAAGAGAGTTAGTCTAGATTCTGGACTCTCTTTATTTCCAGAGAGGATCCAGGCCGCAACAGGTTCTCCGGATCGCGCCATCACTCGACTTGACGCGTACAGTGCCTAAGCGCATAATTTATAGAAATATCGTAAAAGGGTCCAGAATCTAGACTTAAGAGAGTAACCACCACCACCATGAGAAAAGTGTCCTCATAAGCACTGCCAGTTTTTGTTTTGTTTCGTTTTGTTTTGTTTTGTTTTTCTTTTCTTTGCAGTGTTTCTCTCCTTTCTTTCGTTATTTTCTTTCGTGTTAATAGCCTGAGCCTCTACTAAATGGGCACAGCATGCAAAAGAGAAGTATTTTTTTCTCTTTCTGAACTTATACTTAATAGAAAATAGGCTTCACCCCCCCCCCCCCCCTCCCCTCCGGTTGCCAGATATCGTTAACATGGTTAATGATGTACAAATTATTCATAGTTTGACCTGAATTAACCTGAATTTATCAAAAGAATGCTGTGATTCCTTTGCCTATAATTATACCCTACATTCTTTCAGCCAACAAATCAAGCGACATGCACGCACCATGTAGGCCCGGATGGACTTTGCCCTTTTGTGTCATCAAGTTCACATATCCAGTCATTGAGAGAAAGGTTTTAGGTCGCAAACAGTTCAGGAAGCTTCTCTTCCCCGTATAATATTTACATAAAGCATACAGTTGTAGACATGACCGCGCACATTCACTCGCAGCTTATCTTGCCTATGGACGAGTGGCCGGATTTTGCGACTAGTTTGTAGCCCTTCTTTCAGATTTGGTAATCATAAAATAACTAAATCTATATCATTGTCATTGTGGATGTAAATGGTAATTAGCACTTAACTATTTTAAGACCCTATTCTGAAACCAAGTTGTCTCTTCATTCAGGTGAATTGTTCGTAGCCTGAGCTATTGGTGAGAAGAAACCATGTCCGTTCTTCGAGGTGTTATCGTGCTCCTCTCTTTACTGGCATGCCTGTCACCTGTGCTCGGTGCTAAGATATTATGTGCAATGTCTTCCATCATCAATACCCCAAGCCAGCATATTGTCTTTTCCTCTGTTACCGAACCACTCGTCGAGGCAGGACACCAAGTCGTCTTGCTCGCGCCGAAGAACAAAATCACAAAAGGGCTGTCGACAGGAGCAGTAACTGACAAGATCTTCTTCGAGAACTCTTGGTCTAAAGAAGATCTTCAAGAGTTCATGAACAAAATAACAAGCCTTCAGCATCGTTTGAGCCAGAGCTCCCCCATTGGAGCCTTCCAGACCTTCTGGGAACATTTAGATATTCTAGGAGAAGGATGTGCGCAACTATTCAAAGACCATAAAACCTTGGACAACCTCAAGAAGAAGCGGTTTGACCTCCTCCTCACCATGCCACTTGTAGGTTGCGACGCCCTCTTAGCAGAATACCTTGATATACCTTTCATTGTAATTAGTCCAGTGAGACGGTCACTTGTCGTGACTGAAGACCACTTTGGGATTCCTGTCCCCTCCTCTTACGTCCCTTTCAGCTTCTTCACCCCTTTCACCGACAAGATGTCCTTCAAGGAACGTATCCTGAATAACATTTTCCGCTTCATGATTCAGCCCCTGATCGAGTTTGTCAGCACTCACCGGATAAGGATAATCAAAAGGGAGATGAATATTCGTCCAAATCTTACTCTGCCACAAGTGATTGGACAGGCACAACTAGCGTTCGTTTATACCAACTTCGCCTTAGACTATGCCCAACCTATGGCACCAAACTGGATTCCAGTTGGGGGCATTACGGCAAAACCATCCCAACCTCTTCCCAAGGTAAGCCAAATCTTAATATTGTTATTATCATCATTAATTATATCCTTTTATTGAAAAATATTTGAAAAACCTTCAAAAGCAAAACGGTACAAATTAAGATAAAACATGACAAACAACGATAGTCAGTTCGAGGGGGGGGGGGAGGGGTGAGTGGGTCAGTGGCGTAACTACGGGGGGAAACGGGGGGCACGTGCCCCCCCCCCCCCCCCCCCATTTGGCTGACCCAAAAAAAAAGAGAAAAGAGAAAAGGAAGAAGAATGAAAGTGAAAAGAAAGGGGGTGGGAAGGAAAGGGAAATGGGAAATCGGGAAACCCTCGCTCGCTTCGCTCGTTAGCAAGTAACTTAAGCAATGCCGATGATAATTAGGCCTACTATTCTAATGAAAGGAATCAGATTGCATCCCGTGTCTCAATCTGATGTCATATGCTACTATTCTTCCACTCATAGAATGTTAGTAATATAACCAAATCTGGATTTCACTCCAAGAAAATAAATCGAGCGGCAAGTTTACCTAACAATAAATATGCCTTAAGTAGATAATGGCTAAGATGAAAATAAACAACTCATATTTTTTCGTTGGCTATATAGCTCGCTACTCTCGCTAGTAAAAGCTAGAAACAAGAGGATTTCGTCATGGCATTCTACTTATTTCAGAAGCGATTCGAAAGATATCATATTTGGGCAGTGAGGGGCACAGCTCACAAAGTTTACCCCCCCCCCCCCGCCCCAAAAAAAGAGAAAAATCTACATTGTTCTGACTAATCCATTCATATATGGAGGTCGCTCACTTTGATCGCTTGTGAAAAAAGGTCGGTTTCGGAAGGTGAGCGTGGTACCTAAATCGGGAGTCATATTCAGCACACAGGTGATCGAATAGATTATTGTTATTATTATACACACCCACACGCACACATTTTTTATTCAGCTCGGTGCCCCCTCAGTGCGTTGACCCACGGTACGCCACTGACTATACTACTGCCACTGCTGCTGCTGCTGCTACTTCCACTACTTCTACTCACTTTTCTCTTCCTCTAATTAGGCCTAATACTCAAGAACAATAATCATGATAATAGTATGCTTTGTCCATATACATTGTCTATATCTGTCCTTAGTACCCGTGGGATTTTATCGCCTATACAGAAGGCCAGAATAAATGCTACGAAACCTCGAGTTATATGCTTTCTTTTTTGGAAGAATATTACATCTGAAATATGTGCCTATATACATTATACACACAGTATACACGCACATACACATCCTCGCACACCTTCACAGTCACACACCCTCACAGCCACACACCCTCGGGCACACGCATATATCATGGGCGTCAATCCGTTTTCTAGTTTGGGGGGACATAGTCCAAGAATTTGCTGACAAGCGACGAAAAATTCAGGCGTCTCTACTTTGGGGGGGGGGGGGGGGGCAAGGGCGGCGGAATGGGGGTACCAGCGAAAAGGGGCACCTAACAAAGGGTGAACACATGAAAGGAAAATACCTTACATTCTCTTTAAGACACTTTTAAGAATCCAATATAATTATAATTCACATCATTACTCTTTGCCGTTGTAAAAAAACTGTTGCAATTACTCACCTGCAAGCGAGCGAAGCGAGTGAGCAAAAATGATATATCTTTTAAAGATGCACAGTATTTACATTCTTTAAAGCGAATTCATGATAATAAAGATGTCTGAAAATCATTTAGAAAGGGGGGGAGCATATCAGGAAACAAAAAGTAGCACTCATAGCACTTATAGAGAAAAAAAAAAGAAATGGGACAAGCTAAATCTAAAAGGAAAAGGGGTCATTCATCAAAAGCAAATTGGGGCAAGTGGAATAGGAGAGCTTGTCACACTTGAAAGGTATAGGCCTACATTCAGCAAAAAGGGAATTACCCTAAAAGAAGGATATATAAAATTCATCTTTGGAGTTATGCACCATACTAAAAGAGAAAGGGAATAGTTAAAAGAGGGGGAATGGCACTATAAGCATGGTAAGAGAGCGCTTATCAGACGAAAAAAGGAACGCGCATTAAATTTTAAGAAGCACTTATAGAAAGGTGAATTGCAATACTCAAAACGAAAAAGGGGCACTTACAATCAATTTTTGACGCTCATACGAAATAAAAAGGGGCATTTATCAGGTTTAATGGAAGTGAAATAGCACTTACTGGAAAGCAAAAAAGGCACTAATCAGAAATTAGCTAAGTGTGTACCAAACTTTAAAAGGGGAGTAAGGCCAGATTTGAAAAGTTACACATGGGCTGAATTATCAGAAAACAAAAGGGCAAGATTGGGTACTTATAGCGAGTTTAAAGAAGGAGAAATAGGACATTATACTAGACAGGAAAAAAGGGGCATTCGTCAGAAGTAAATTGGGGCATGTATCATATTTCTGGTAGCAAAAAATATACTGAACTCCTGCAAAAATAGAAAACAGGGCTGGTCGTAGTATTTTAAATGTTAAACCCCTTAATCGTATCTCTTAGAGATTCATCACATTCATATCATAATCTATAATCTCTTAGAAAAAAATGGTACTGATTAGAACCTTATCTTTTCCCACATTTGGCATGTTTGGAACCTTTAAAGGTTCTTCAAGAGCAAGGTACCGTTTCTATAACCCCTTTTCCTGGAAGTTCTGAATACGAGATAAACAAGTTCTGAATGGTACATTTTTCGGAGTGTGTAGGTCATCATATAACTCACCATAATATTTTATAACATGAGTATTAAGCTGTTCATTAATTTACACTGCAAGTTAGAGCGTTTCTACAAAAGTCATGTAAGAGCGCTCTGCGCTCCCGCGTGGAAAGCCCTATATAAGAAGTGAGTGCAAATTGGGTCGTCGCTTGCCTGTTCAGATAAAATATCAATGTACCCCGTGAATGACGTCTTCAGATATAAAATACAAATACAAATACAGACAGTTCCAAATCTATACAGGTGATAACTCATCCAGGCGTGAGATATTATTTGTCATGCAATTCAAGGTTCAAGGCTATGTACAATATCGTAGTTATGAATATACTGTGGTTGCATAAATGCAGCATCGACCTGACTATAATTATATAACCAATTTATTGTACATGTACACATGCTAGTTCATCTATTCGCACAATCTGTACGCCAGGTGTAATTTGTGATATCATATTTTTTATGGGACGAAGTCGTGCTTTCGTAATGTCAACCTATACGGAGAGTGGAAACAGGAACGATGCGTATTCTTGTCAGAAAGTTATCCACATTCGTTGCCTTGATTGCGATATTGGGGCTCTCTGTGGTTGCAGATGGAGCAAAGATTATGTTAGCCATGTCGACTTTGGTGACCCCTACCAGTAGGCATATCGTCATGTCTGCGGTCGCCGAGCCCCTGGTTGCGAGAGGACACCAGGTGATCCTACTCGCGCCGAAGAACAAGATCACGAAAGGTCTGTCAACGGAAGCAGTGACAGATCATATCTTCTTCGAAAGCTCAAGATCAATAGAGGAGCTCGAGGACATCATGAATGGATTCTCGGCTCTCCAGACTAGCTTTCAAAACTCCTCCACTCTGGAGATGATCCATAAGATTTCGGACAAATTTCAGTATGTCGGTGAAGGTTGCACGTCCCTGTTCAAGGACCAGAAAACTCTAGATTTATTAAAGAAGGAAAAGTTTGATCTGGTTTTGACAATGCCAGAAGTTGGTTGCGACTGCCTACTCGCAGAATATCTCCAGGTTCCTTTTATTGTTGTAAGCCCATCTCGCAGGTCATTTGTCGTTACTGAAGATCACTTTGGAATACCTATCCCATATTCCTATGTTCCATTCAGTATGCTTACCATCTTCACTGACAAGATGACCTTTGCGGAACGGCTTCAGAATAATCTCTTCCGGTTCGTTTTCCATCCCATCCTAGAATACATCACTACTTTCCCACTGCGTCAAATTAAAAGGGATTTCAACATTCGTCCCGACTTGTCTTTAGCTCAGGTGTTCGGACAAGCCGAAAGAGCTTTCGTGTATTCAAATTTTGCCATGGAATATGCCCAGCCAATTGCACCGAACTGGATAACCATTGGGGGCATCTCGGCTAAACCTTCCAAACCCCTACCTCAGGTAAGACATCCACATGATCATAAATAGTGGATTCCTGTGAATAACTTTTTTCTTTATGTCTTTATTATTTTTTTAAAATCTGAACAATTTAACAACCAATGAATAAAAAGACAAACGGTATTTTACCTTTACATTCAGGTTTAGATAACATCAAACTGTATCTAAAAGTAAGGAGGAATTTGAAGCGTACCACATACTTGAAAAAATATATATGAATTAATTTACCGTTTATTAGATGAGAATGAATTTGAAGTCTACGTTCCCTTCGGCAATTTTGAATTAGTCTCATTTCAACCGAATATAAAAAAAATGTTTCCAAGTCAAGTGGGAGTCCTTGAAAACTTTGATCTATAAAATGAGAACTTCCTACATAAATACACGTGATATATGCATGAATCATTCAGCGTGTTATCATCAAGACGAAAATTATAGTTAGATACATTACACCCCTACAATATTGAATCCTTTTACGGATAGGTTTAACATGGATGTGACGGGTATTAAAGGTAAAGCTGTATACTTTTTCTCATAGGTTACGGACTACATTGCAATATGACAACTGTGTCGTCATCTCGGATCTAATAATTATGCCAACGAAGGATATGGAAGTAAACTGTATGAATTTGACACTGACTAAAATGTTGAAATTCGTTAGACATTCTGGAGCAAGCGCTATATTTGAGTGCCCATCTGAGGCGGATGCCGACGCTTTAAAAGTTAGAAGCCTTGATCATCGTCCTCCTCCTCACCCCCCCCCCCCCCTTCTCCTCCTCCTCCTCCTCCTCATCATCATCGTAAGCCGATAGCCCTACGGTAGCATAAACCAGACAAAAATTAAATGCAGTGATTTTTCTTGATAATTCCTGTTTACAATTCCGTAACCAATAATCATGGAAATGAAACTAAAAAAATATATTACTAGGTAATATAATATATAAGGAGATATTTTGTACTTGCCCACGATAAAGAACAAACCCATTTCACTGTTTGCAAGACAAGATGCATTAAATTCACATGGTTTTGAATAATGATCATTTAGCAGAAACTATTATGGAATATTATGAATTGCGTTTAATGTTCATGAATGTCGGTGAAAGGATAACTCCGAATATTCTACAGAATTTTTGTTTTTGTTGGTCTTGTTTCATTGCCTTCGTGAAAGAGTATCATCGAACCCATAGTAATTTGACCATATTACCGTCACTATCAATGCATGATTTGACGGTAACTTTTGGTCATATTACCATGGTAACTATGAAAGCTTTTTTTTTAAACAAGGGTTTGCATAATAGGTTTGATTGATAAAGCCATTCGATCGATGTTTGCGGGATGTAAATGTCAAAACAACCACCTCCTTTACCTTTGAAGGTCTTCTGATAAGCGCTTAATACGTACCGGTGTCCAGAATTATAAAAGAGAACTCTGTTATTGTCCAGAAAAATATTGGAAAGCATAGCCGAAACACAGAGAGGACAAAGGATGGAGGGGGGGGGGGGGGGGGTGCGCAGAGCGAATAATGCTGTGCCCCCTTTACCATTGTCTCTTATATATGGTTCCGACGCTACTATGTTGGAAATTATCATTGATGTAGTTATCAGGGTCGTGTAAATTATCAGAAGTTAATCAGGTAACACGACATCGGACAATCGAAAGATCAACCTCAAATTTGGCAGTTCTTATAATGAACAGTCTAATGAATATTGAACTGCACTTTGTACGTAAACGTGGAATATGCCACGTGTCATTTTACGCATTATCCACTTGATAAACATCTAATAAAGTGTTTCAGTGTGTCAAAAGATAGACAATAATGATGACGATTGGCCTGTAATGATCGGTTTGGTGATCAAGTTTCAGGAAATCTGAAACACTTTCTCTCAGGTATTATTCTTTGAATGTGTATATGATAAAGATTCTAAATAGTTTATGAAAATGTACGGGGTTTTTTTCTTCTTTTTTTTAATGCTATTGCAATCATGATTAAGCCGAAATATCAATGTTTTGTAATGAAGCGTATGCTAAATTTTGTTATGTATGACTTGTACCATAATATGTATTTTATTTGAGAGAAAATAATGAAAATATTATTTCAAACAAGTTAGTACGCTGTAATTATTTGTAAAATGACTGAGTTATAGATAAACTTAAAATTTTCCTTAAACTGAATTTCAGTCACTTAGATTTCCTGTCTGGTGTCAAGGGCGCAGCGTAGATCCAGTCATCACTTTAAGCCCGCCGCCCACTAAATGATCCGACTGCGATCCGATTTTCGAAAAATTTCTTATAGACCAGTTCCACAATGCGAGAGGGCAGCAGACTGGTCGACCTACTGCGGTGTGCACCCCAACTTTTGACGATTTGAAGCCGATTTGTCCTTTACTCCGACGACAAGGCTTGCGTTTACTAAATGACCAAAATTTTGATTTTGGTATTCCTATCATTATTCCGAACTTCAAATAAGATAATTGTACTTGTTTAGACTTCATATTTAATGCAAAATGCCATTTTGTTCGAAAAATCTGGTCGCAGTCGGATCGTGTAATGTGCGGCGGATGGGGGGGGGGGGGGCGGTCTCACTACTTATAGCTAAAATGCGTATCAGAGAGGCGCATGAGCGTGGGAAGTGGACATGATTTTCTTCTCTTTTTTGCGCCTCTCTTCTCCCTTCCTTTCTCTCTCTCTCTCTCTCTCTCTCTCTCTCTCTCTCTCTCTCAATTCAAGGGAGGGGCGTGATCCCTGTAACTATGCCACTGTTTGAAGTGCTAGTCCTTGAATAAAGACGTATTACATTATGTCGTTCCTCCAGGCTCTCGACAAAGGTAGAATCGATTCTGTGAATAATGACCTCGGGCTTTAATGCCACTAATTTTTTTGTCAGTCATTATCATTAAGCGACATGTGGAAACGACCTACTATGATAATTGTTACTTAAAACCTCGGGGTCAATGTGCATTGATTTTAATCAATATGATAAATATTTCCTGGAGATATTTTACAAAGGTCCGACCGCGGTCCTGACTCATGTAATGACTCTTGAATGAAAAAGTCATTGAATTTGTGAAGGCAGGAAATACGTTGTAGGATATCTGCTTTTTTTCAAATAATCATTTCAGTGTTAAAACCTTGCTCTCATTGTTGTTGTTGTTGTTGGTATTTTGCTGCTGCTGCTGCTGTTGCTGCTGCTGTTGCTGCTGTTGCTGCTGCTGCTGCTGTTGACTGTTGTTATAATGATAAGTACTGTACTCAATAATTGTCGATGTTTCATTAACAATACAATTTTATTCCATACCGCTTTCAAAACATTTTCATGGGGTAGGGAGGGGAGGGGGGGGGGGGGGGGATTCTGTATATCTATGAGCCGTTGATCAATTATTATTAATTGTTTATTACTTGACTGTTTTAATCCAGAGACTGATCTCTGCACAGGAGCTATTATAGGGCCAGATGACACAGCATTATAATCTGATTTTCAAATTTCCTATTTTTGAAGGTTGTTTCTGTCACGTCTTTCTCTCTCTCTCTCTCCCTCTCTCTCTCTCTCTCTCTCTCTCTCTCTCTCTCTCTCTCTCGCTCTCTCTCACACACACACACACACACACACACACACTCTGGCAAAACTTCTTATTCTTAATGCCTCGATTGCTAACGAACAATCAACATTAATCTGTTCATCATTGCAACTTTGCTATCTTAAATTTTGTTTTATTTTCTTTTCTTTTCAATCTTTTAGGATTTGAATGAGTTTGTTGAAGGATCCGGTGAACATGGTATCATCATTTTTACTCTGGTGAGTACATTAAATTTATTTATCCAATCACCGTACCTGTAGTGATAGTGAATACTGGTTGATATTCATAGCCAAAGTAAATATTATGTGATTAACAGAACAAACATGCCATTTCCGTTTTGGATGCGTAAAAACATCAGTGGCACCAGTTTTTGTCAGATTTAACCAACTGTTTGTCTGTCTGTTTGTTTGTTTGTTTATTTTTGAAAAGTGTCTGTAAAAATAGTCCCGTAATTTATTATTTCTTTCTAAACATACGATATGATTCAAAGATCAATATTTCCATGATTTGGTTTGGTTTGGCTTTATTTTATTTACGATCATAAAAAATAATACAGATTAAAATATAAACATAAGTTTATATAACAATACAAAATAACAATGAAATGGTATTAACATGCATTAGAAAAGAAGAAAATTAAGATCGATGGATAACCAGCTTCACGTTAACTAACATAGTTAATTTGTTCTCTTCGGGGTCCCATCTTGACTTGTTCAATAATTACATTTGCAAATTACAAAATGAATAACGACGGCATTTACTATAGTAAATATATGACGTCCAGGGTACTGTTTAATAAAACTCAGAGCTTTGTTTGATACTTTATAATATTAAACTATATGAGCTACTGAAATCGTTGCCTTAGCTGGTAGCGGGTCATATTTGCCACAGACACAGAAATATGACCTTGTCATTGAAGTTTTTAGTGAAACGGAGACCAGAATCTGGATTGCATGTAGGCGTATATCGCTTGGATCAAACCCCGGAGTTGTCACTCTATATTCAAAGGTGTAACCACTAATTAATCATGATCGTTCGGCAACCCAGAATATTTGACCCCTATTTCACGGTGTTTCAAGTATATTTTCGGCCATTTCTACCCCTATTTGGCACAAAACGTGTACAAATTGTCTTTTAGAAAATACCCCTATTTTTCGCATTCCAAGTACACTTGTTCTAAACCACCCCTTTTAAATTCAATTCACGTCTGGGTCAAAAAGAGAAAATTGCAAACAAGGACCAGAAAAAACCCACCCTTTTTTTTCAATTTCGAGTACAAGCTTAAAAAAACCTTTCTTCCGATTTCGAGTATCAAGCTTATGAAAACAACCCCTTTTTTCTAAATAGCGAACATGCTCAAAAAAAGAGCCCTTTTTACGCGAAATTTCGAACGATCATGCGCACGCGAAGTCAATACAGAGTGACAACACCTGGGGAGCGTTTCATGAAAGGACTTGTCGGATGTTTTATCCGACAAAGTCTGTTTTATCCGACAGTTGCCATAGTAACGATGCTTCTCAGCCAATCAAGATCAAGGAAAGATGTCAGATCTGACAACTTGTCAGACAACAAATCGTCGTGCCGCTGGCAGAAGGTCGTAAGCACGCGAGCGCCTGTAAAACACACTTTCGAGAAAATCGCATTTAAAGGTTAAAAGTTATTTGTCTCCGCGAAAATACGTTGAATTACTTTGAAAATGCACATGTTTATAAGAGTACTCATAAAGTTAGACTCTTCAAATTTTTGTGTCATATGAATTAATACTTTTAAAGATAAACGCAATTTATTGCCTGTGCCTTTCTGCTTAAATCACACTACTGTGCGCGCGTTCTAAGCAAAAGGGCGAATAGCTCTTTGCGCCCTCCTGCTTAAATCACATTAACGTGCGCATACTGTTAAGGAAGGGCGCATAGCATGTTGCGCCCTTCTGCTTAATTCACATTGGCCATGCGCATACTGTAAAAGAAGGGCGCATAGCGTGTTGCGTCCTTCTGCTTAAATGAAAAATTAGTGCTACGAGTAAAAAGAGCTTGTAAAAGGGCGTAAAGCATATTCGTATGCATTAAAGTTCACATTGATTCGTGTATACAGGGTGGTCCAGAAAGTGCTACAAAACTTATATTTAATTACAAAGACATAAATGACTAAGCAGGACTATTTTTTACAGAATTGGATAGGAAACACTTCATGTGTTATTCTATACCATGATAATCAAATGTTCGTACTAGCGTTTCGATTACAAGATAATTTTTCTAAGAAGTTATTGTTGTGTTTTTTTCTTCAAAATTATGCTACTTTTGCCTCCCTCTGCCACCCTAATCATTCTTGACTAGGCGAGAGTGATGCATCATTTAAGTTTCTAATATAAATGACTGTGCTAGACTTTAGAAAACGAGACAAAGACTGAACACTGCTATTTGCAACGCAAATTACCTTGATAAATGTTTTCAGTAATATTCAGTCATTGCACGAGTCCTTTAGATCCTATTTTTTTATTCCGGCAGATTGGATTCAAAACACTATCTTTATCATGAATTTGCATAAAGCATTCATAATCCTATTTTTTTGTTAAAAAATTCCTTTTTTCTTATATTCCTGGTGCTCCTATAAACAAAAGACTTCCCAAATATAATTAATAAACATAAAAACAAATGAATTTTAGGCATCACGATCAATTATTATTTATGTTGTCATTAAAACTTGTCAAATGATTTTATATTACTGCTATAGCACCCTCCAACCCAGAAGGAAACGTCCCCTTTAAATCATGTATTCTTATTTTATGCCATGATTTGTATAGCCAAACGGTATGTCCAGTTAATAATCCTACTTCTCCACATCATCATTTCCATCATAATCAGCAGCAGCATCACTATCATTAACAGTGTCATTAAATTAGCATTTATAGCTAGAAAGTGTACCTTATATTTCCTCATGTATTGGGTTAGTTTTTTTAAAGAGAGTAAAGAGAGAAGAGAAAACGAGAAAAAAAGATTGATTTTCAAAATATATTGCAATAATTGTCATAATTCACTCAAATGAGTAATTATCAAAGAGGCATAGAGGTGTGAACGTTTCACGTTTCAAACATTTGATATTTATTTCATAATAACCATTTATCATGTTTTTCTGAACAGTGGCAAGACTTTGGTGGAATAAAAAGCACATACATTTTTCACATCAATTAAACTTATCATAAGCATTTGAAATATCAGGTAAAAACATGTTCTGATTTCACAAACATACACTTTAATATGGTGAGCAACCCAGTTGTGATATTTCACACAAATCTATATAAATATCAAATTTATACAAAGATAAAAACCAAACTTCAGTGTCAATTGGAAGGTTGGTAATACTTTCATTTTCTAAGATTCCCTCTAAGATTAAAGTTTGTAAACACACATAGTGTACAACTGATCATCTCTGGACTTAATGAACTTTCATTTATCAACACTGACTGATGAAATAGCATACTTATACGTATAATATTAATCTAAAATGAATAGGGGTATTTCGAACTTGTTATCAAAGGCATTAGCAGTAGACCTAGCATTATCTTGATGAAAATACCATATGAGTAACAGCAGATACAGCACTTATTCGATTGAAATATTGTAAGAATTATAATCTGTTAAATATTTAAATTGATTGGATGTTCATATTTCAAATAATGAAATACTGATATATCATAATTATTTCTCACAAATTGTATATATATTATACTGGTTCACTTATAAAAACCACACATAATTTACAAATATATTATAAGGAATAAAATTTAATACTCTATGTCTGGTAATTCATCTATTAAGTTTATTTTAGAATTAGCTTGATATGAAATCATATTTGTAATTTTTCCCAAATATACACATGAAGACAGGCATTGTATAAATATTGTAAGGTGTCTCATTTAAAATTCATTTATATTGCTGTACTTGACAAAATATTCATTGATCAGCGTACTTTATGTCTGAAAACTGATTTAGCATTATGCCTGCAAGAAATATATCCAAATATCATTTTATTTTGGTAAAATATTTACACATGTATATATTTTTTCCTATTAATGTAGAAAAAAATTCACACAAACGACGAAAGTCTACATAGCAGAAAGTGTCCATTCATTCCTATCCTCACATGACTTCAACAATACAATTAAATTGTCATATTTCTCTGGTATACATTCAAATTTCTTAACTAAGATTCATTTACATGTGTATTAAACAATATATTACCCCCAAAGAACTTTAAAACAAGAACATTACGATACACATAAGAACCATTATCAAAAACCCTTCTGTACATAAGTTCATAAATTACACAAAGATAATGATGTTGATCTGTGATGAGTATTAAACATTGTGCATATTTTCAGCAATACTGCTTTTTCTTCTTTTCTGCTATTAGTTCATAAATCAACAACAAAAAAAAATGTTTATCAATTGAAGCGACAAAATAGAAAAAGAAGTGAGCTAAAAACAAACACACACAGAATTTTAAGCACATGCAGCTTATCGTTTGATCATTCTCTCACATTGAGTAGAATGGGATTTAAGAATAAATATATTTTTGCATATTTCCTATTGTGAAGGAATACAATTCAGCCTCAGTTCTGAATTAAAAACCCTAATATTTTACACTGTCTCAAACAAATGACATGGTTCATCATCATTAAGTAAGATCTTAAGAAACTTCAAGACTTCAAGCTGTCGGTCCCTTGGTAGCCTGTTCATAGATAACTTTCCGTCTTTTAGCAACCAGGTAAAATTAAAAAAAATCCTAATAATCACATATCTATTACTGTAAATGCCCAAGCCCTAGAATATTCAATGCATTGTCGTTGACATTATCTCGAATAAAAATAGATTACGTCAATTGTAAATCTATGATATAGCAATGTCAAATAATTTTTAGCTTGTTAAGAGTCGACAGTCTTATTGTGTTACAAGTTATTTTTAATGTAGGAATTTAAGTGTATATGTTTGCGAACAGGTGCATTTAATTTGGGGGAGAGAGTACATCTTAGAATCTATGAAGTTCTCCCAAGCAGATCACACTTCTGTTCACTGGTAAACTAATTAGCACAGAATGGAGATATATTTTTTTGCTGCATAACTGTTCCCATGAAGGTACTGGTTATTATTCCAGTATAAGTGTGATTTCACTCCTGGACTTTTCATTAAATAGGATTTAATAAATAATGTATGATCTTCAACACAACTATGTGAGTTCAGGTTTTTTATCCTTTCATCAGTTCCTCACACTGAGTGGAATAGGATTTAAGAATATTGACAGTATAGTTTTGCATAATATATCCCATTGTCAATTAATACAGCTTAACTGAATGAAGATCCTGATAGATCACATTACCTCACATAAACAACTGTCATTACTCATCACCATTATCCTCACTCTCCTCACTTTCATTTGCTTCATCTTTCTTTGACATTAGTGATCGATAGTAAGCTTGGTGAGAAAGTGGGATGACATTGTGCTCACACAGGTCAAGCAGGTCCGCCTTCTTCTTTGCAGCGATCTTCAGAGGACAATCATACGCAGATTGAAGCTTGACCTGGGGCATCTTCCTGGCACTGGCCACTCGCAGTTCACGAAGTTCCTCATCAAAGGAATATCTGAACTGCATGAGGTGAGGAGACTTCTTCTCACACTTGACATGTCGCATGCGAGACCAGAAGATTTTGTTGCCATCCACATCCTTGGCACTGTTCTGCAGAATGTCTGCAGCCAGCTTCTTCAGGTCGACAAACTCACGATGATGTAGTTGTCGTACCTTATATGGCCTGCTGCGTCTTGCCAGAGCTGCAGCAGCTGCCCATTGATCAGGGTGGAATATGGCAATGTTCTTCTGCACAGATTCAATGGCACTGTGCATGGAGTCGACCTCCATTTGCGTGTGCCCCGACTCCAGAAATTTGTGCTCGATCGTCTTGATATTCGTCGTCCTTACAGCATAGAGCAATGCTGCTACCACAAACCGATTTCGGTTCTGTCCACCGCATCCATCACTGTAAAGTGTAACATGGTCAACACCCCTGAGATTTTGAAGGTGGCAGAGCAGGCATGTCCCTATCTCTACAGAACCTCTTCCCCCTTCTACCTCGCTCCAGATGTAGCAGTGACCATCTCCATTGCCTTGGTTGTACAAGCAAAGATTGTACACAGAGAGTTGTCTCCTGTAAAACAACAGTGAGGCATTTGTTTTGGGGCAAGGTAGAACTTGCTGCAAATCAAAGGTATATGAGTGGAATGATTCATCCTTCAGTGCTTTTTGTTTGTCAATGTCTTTTTCTTGCCTTGCCATTTTCTTATTGTTGAGATGGGTTTCATGTTCTTCCTTGAGACTCTCTTTTGTTTGTGCTGTTGAGTTATTGTATTCAATGCACTTTTTACATTCATCCTTTTTGGGATGATGGAAGCCAAGGTTGAACTGTGTATTGAAGATTTATTGTACAGAGAAAGGGACTTCGGATTTTGAGTCTCATCTTTGTACAAGTCGTACATTTTCCTGATACTCAAATTACTAGACAAGTATTGTCGAGTACTTGAGCTCCTACAGTAGTGGGATGGAACAACTGGGAACTTTTTGATGTGGGCCCTGATGTGATCAAGATCACTCTCATCAGCCTTGTTTTTGGGTGGATGTCTACCACGTTGATCACTGGAAAAGTGATCATGTTTCTCAAGTGTGTACCGTACAGATTTTGTGTTATGCCAAGGGTGTTGATGAAGAAAAACTGACAAACCCTTTTAACTTGGCCCCTTACAGGAAGAAAGTAGTCTGTATTGACCCTTTTTTGATTGTCATGTTTCTTATGGTTCTTATGGGCATGCTGACAAATAAAATCATGCTGTCTTTCATAGCTGCCTGTGCCCCAGTACTGCAAGAAGATATGTTCTCTCTCTTGCTCCGAGATGTTTTCAGTGCATTTAAATCTGCAGTTGTCTGGACATGGCTTCCCCATCTGCCTTGCAGTTCTCTTCTTACCGTCTCTGGAAGTATATGGAAGTCCTAGGTTTCGTCGCTTTCTTTGAACGTTTTGCTTCCATTCATCTGGACTTGCAATTCTTTTCTTTGCTTTCTTATTCTGTGCAGTTTTCATAAAAATGGGGAGAGGGGCAAAGGTGAAGGAAAGAGAAAAATAAAGAATAAAATGAAATGACAGGAAATCATCATGGAAGAATATGAAATCCACCTAAAATTACCATGTCAAGTATGTTTAGGTTTCTAAGACGTTTCTAAGACATTTTCTAAGACTCACTGAATTCATGAAGATTATAGATATAATTTTCTAAGTTCATATTCAGTGATAGAAGTTTAATCATACTTATATTGGAAAGTTTAGTATAAAGTGTTTCTGACAATATGTCTAGGTCCAAGACAAATCATTCATAGAGATTCATGCAACCGGAAAAATGACCGTGATTGGGTGATTATTAAAATCACCAATAAACAAAATTGTCGCTTTAGTGTCAAGGACAGTTTTAATATCACAATCCCCCCCCCCAAAAAAATGCACTTTTAAACACACTATACAAACATTAAACACTGATCTTGATATATATTATACATATACTTATATACTGTAACACTGTATATATGTTGGGTTCAGGGATTTTTTTTTTACTTGGCTGCAAGGAAAGCTAATCGTTTGGGACTAGATCACTAAAGGACCAACTGCTTGAAATTATTTTTGACTAATTGACACAGATTATTATAAGTGTCCTGCCTGATTGCACAACTGACATGGCAAGGATTCAAACTAAAAATCTCATCTTGAAAGAAAAATGTTGAATTCTATGAGCTACATCTTAAAAAATAAATATTATCTGGTTATATACAATCTCACATGGACATGACTTACCTCACATTGTTGAGGAGTGGCTGGCAGGGCACTCGTATGTGCATCCCCAGAATCATCAACATGGATAGGCATCAGTTCTGTCTGTATGAGTATACAAATAAATAATTGTCAACTATTTGGATTTCATGGTGCCAATTTCATATATTTATGGACTGCCATAGATTTTAGATATAATTATATATTATTATAGATATAATTTTTAAAGTTCATATTCAGTGATAGAAGTTTAATCATACTTATATTGGAAAGTTAAGTATAAAGCTTTTCTAACAATATGTCTAGGTCCAAGAAAAATCGTTCATAGAGAGATTCATGCAACCAGAAAAATGACCGTGATTGGGTGATTATTAAAATCACCAATAAACAAAATTGTCGCTTTAGTGTCGAGTCAAGGACAGTTTGAATATCACAATCCCCCCCCCCAAAAAGAAATAATGCACTTTTAATCACACAAAGTCTATACAAACATTAAACATTGATCTTGATATATATTATACATATAATTATATACTGTAACACTGTATATATCTTATAAGCTACATCTTAAAAATTAAATATTATCTGGTTACAACCTCACATGGACATGACTTACCTCACATTGTTGAGGAGTGGCTGGCAGGGCACTCGTATGTGCATCCCCAGAATCATCAACATGGATAGGCATCAGTTCTGTCTGTATGAGTATACAAATAAATAATTGTCAACTATTTGGATTTCATGGTGCCAATTTCATATATTTATGGACTGCCAGTCTACAGCAGACATGAATCAATGCTCAACCTCTAAACAGCTGCATTAAAACATAGAAATGTCTACACTATTAGGCATCTAGTGTAAATTTCAACTAAATCAGTTTCAAGCTTTTTCAGTTATTAAAGATATTGAATCCGGTACATATTCAACAAAAAACTTTAAATTTGCCACAATTGACCGTATTACTCTGTTCAACATTAAACCTTTATCCGTTATCAGGAGTACTTGAATTCATTACAATATGTTTTTTACAAAAACTGCCTAGAAATCAGTATTGTTTATCTCCCAGAAAATAACATTATGGTAGAAAACGGTCTTGCTGAGAGCTGGATAACATGTTTTCATTTACAGAAATTTCAAAATAAGTCATGTTGGAAATTACCAACAAAGTAGAGCCTATACAGGACTGCAATAAAATAATTATATATGCCGAGTGGCGAACACAATGATTAAAGCCATGTTTTAACTTCATATTCTACAAATATTTAGCACATTTAAGCTGAATTATTTTCATGAAGCAATGTTTAACATAAAATGCTTTAAGGTGGGATTACCATGAGATAGAAAATCTTTCGAAAGATTTTTCTTCCATTACCGATACTTCAGAAGGCCTTTAAAATTACTCTCTGTGCAATTATACGAATAACTAATCAAAGGACAGCAACCCCGGGACAATTAATTTTTATCCATAAAGAAGGCCCCCACAATCAATAAATTATATTACTAACCAATGAAACAGTATTCGGCTCTATGGTCACTCCTTCTTCCTGTATCTGCCTCACTAGCATGGCTAGCTGGGGGTCATTCTGTAATTAGAAAAACAAAAATAATGTTGAATATCACTCAAACTGTTTTTCTTGCTGTCACACTACTGGGGCGTGCTGCGTAAAACTTTTTACCTGATAAAAAATGGTAAACATTAAGTATTCACCTTATTCTGACTTTCACCATTAACTTTAACACAGGAATAAAAAAAAAAACTCCAGGGGGGGGGGAGCCTAAGGTTTATCAGTTAAAAACGCTTCATGCAACAGGCCCCTGACAATAAATTTGTAGCACATATATGACAGTCATCCTGCATTACATAATACTACTTCTAAGGGTAACAAGAACTATCTATTCTCAGTATTCTGATAAAGCACATAACTGTTAAAATGTCAGAGTCATTTCTATATTAAGAAAAGTTAGGTAACTGACATGAACTGTCAGTAAGCAGTTTATTGAAAAAATATTAAATAGGTTTCAAAAGGGTAGAATTTTGAAGCAGACTTCAAGATTTCATAGACTGAACTGACACATCTAAGTCAAATAGCCTGAGGAAACTTTCCTTAAAAGTCGGTGCAGCATGGGAAAGGCTTTGATCGCATCCTTCTTCTAGTAAAGATTCGTGGAACAAGAAGCAAATCGTTCTTGCTGTAAAGGTTTAAGATAGCAGATATTTATTTATATATTATAATACGAAACAATAACTTAGCTGCAATTTTAGATTTGCTTATCACTTATGAATTTGTCATATGTGTGTAAACTCCGCACCTGAACTTTTTTTTTAAAATCAGCCCTGTATACATTAGCTGTAACAGCCTGGCCTGACCTAAATGTTCCCTAGTCCTTAGTTCCTTAGTTACTTTAGGAAATCTGAAAATGAAGTAATTACCAGAAGTTCGATGTGGTCTCCACATGGGTCATCAGCATCAAAGTGGACCCAGCACAGTAGAGATGTACATCTCACACATGCTGCAAAAATCTCTTCTTTGCAGCCTGTATGCATGCAGTGTTTTTGTACTGTGTGTTATGAAAAGAATACTCAAAATAAATAAGGTAAAAAAAAAAAGGGATACGTCTATTCACTTCAGCATTCTAATACATCTCATATTAATTCAATATAATTAACAATGCAATTGAAACTTAATTATGACCATTCCATTGTTCAAGTGAATTTGCTGCTTTTTAAATATTAAGCTATCATTGGGACACTTGACGGTGTCCATAAGCAATATCTGATGCATTTAACTGACCCTCTAAGTAGCTACAAGTAATCCTCATTATTTTATATTGCAGCATTAACTGTTTCTAAATATAATATACTTATTGCAAACAATTCACAGAGGATGGTCATAGGTGGAGATAGGGGAGAGCATCAAATGTTTTGTTTATTATTATGAGAAAAGTAGAACAAGATACTTCTTGGAATCATTGTTTGGTCATCATCAACCATTGCTTTAGGTATATTGATCATATTTATGAAAAATAACAGAATTGTAACCCAGCTATTAAACAATTAAGTACCTACAATCAAATTATAAGAGATTAACAAAATTATACCTGTATGATGATGATGCTTGTTAGTTTGTTGATTTAATATCAAATAATATTAATAAAACTTTCGATTGAAGCAGAGTGAAGTAAGAGGATGGACTGTAAAATGAAATGTTACCAACATAATAATACATTTATATTATTTAATTATTCATCCTGAAGTGGATGCACATTTTCATGGAAAAATTGGCATGCTGAGATTCAGTACATTACAAAATGGTGAAACTGTCTTACCATCATCTGCTGTCTGGACAGTAGGCTGATGACCAATGGGAGCAGGATCAAGATTGCTCTCACCTTATAGAGAAAAGTAAAAACAGTTGAATCTGTGGGGACTGAAGAAATAGCTTTGACTTACATAAAAATTGACTTATGAGGGGTCCAAAACAAAAGAAAACAAAGAAAAGGAACCAGGATTGGCTTTTGACTTAGACGATTATTTGAACTAATTTGACTTCCACTTTCGCAGAGTTAACTATAGTTCCATGAAGATACACATCCTAAAAAGTGTCATAATAATCTAAAACCTTGATTTAATTTCTGTTTGTAAAAAAATGTATAGTTCAGCAGCCCATTTGACTTACAAAAAATGCATCACTAGATTACAGGACTAGTAAAACAGTAAAAGGGCTTACCATAGTGTGCTGTCTGGACCTGTGAATTCTCAGTGGCAATAACAGTTGGCTGATCTTGATGACCAAAGGGAGCGGGAGCAGGATCAGGGTTCCTCTCACCTAATAGAGATTAGAGAAAAGTATGTGGATTCCTGAAGCTAAACATCCAACAAATTGTAATAACCATTTGAAACATAAACTAACTTCCTGCATGCTAAGCTATAGTTCACCAGACCATTTGATTCACATAAAAATGCATCATTAGCTTCCAGAAGGACCAAAAAACTTACCATCGTGTGCTGTCTGCACCCGTGAACTCTCAGGGGTGATAAGAGTTGGCTGATGACCAATGGGAGCAGGATCAGGGTTGCTCTTACCTAATAGAGAAGAGAGAAAGTATATAGATCAATGAACATCCAATAATTATTAATAGTCTACAAAAGTGCCAAAAGATTACCACCATGTGCCGTCTGGACCAATGTACAATCACCAGGAATCAACTGTTTCCAGTGACTTACCATTATTTGCCAACTTGGTCAATTATCAGTCTTCGGAAATAAACCAATATCAATAAATGTAAACATCATTATTATAATATTCCATTTAGAATAGCGATTATTATCACTCAGAAAAACATCCGATTTCAATACTTATAATAACTATTTGGTTTATGAATTATAAAGGAAATGAAAACACAGAAAGAGTCGTGTTTAGAAATATTTCGTGTCAGACCTAACCAATTACTCTAATAAGGTCCATATGGTTATCAATCACCTTTGTACATCAGTTCTGTTAAGGGGATGCCATCGCTCTCATCAGAATCTTCACCATCATTAATGCCATCATCACCACCTTCATCATCATCTCCAACACCAAGAACAGAACTTTCATCTAAATGAGAGAAAATATTACTAATCATTAGGAAATACCAGCACAGGTGGTAGTTCTCAAGACAATTACTTGAAGTAGTGATAAAATACGAATACATGTGTTTATATATTGTACAGTGATTTCTTTAAGCATATTACACAATATTTTAAAATACATCGGAATATAAGATGTAACGGATTATAATAGAAAGTTATATTAGAAACTAACCCCATTTCCCTTTTTATTAGACTGAAGACTATTATTCCAAATTGAGAGTATCCCGGAAACAATAGCTCTGTGACCTTAGGTTTCAAAAGAAATGCAATTCGGATGATAAAGATGTCCCATTGCACAACAGCTTAATTCAAAAGGTATAGTTTGAGATTTTGTGCAAGTCCCAAAAGTTTGATTTGTATTACTAAATTCTTGGGATTTGTGTTTGATGTATCTTTTGTGCATTATTGTCGTAGTTTTTGATTCTGAAGTTGAATGGATTAATTTCCATGGTCTTGATTTTATTTCTAAAATTTCTGTGACCAATTATGTAAATATGAATTTTTAAGGAGAAAAGTGAGCCAAGAGGTAAAAACATATTAATTTTAGCTAAATCTTAGCTTCCTCTTTTATGTATATTAATATTGTATGCACTCTAAATGAGGCAAATTGTATCCAGTGAATCAAATATTTTCTTACTTTTTCGGGGGGGGGGGGGGGGGTCAAGTTTGCAGAGCTAACTTACTCAAATGAACCTAAAGCTTACTTACTACTCAAGGAAATTACTTACCATTTGCAGCATGAGACAGGATGCGGACAATTTTTCCTGCCCACCACCTCCCTCTCTCGTCTCTCATCTTGACAGTTCCGCCTGGCTGTAGCTTCTTCCCGTGCCAAACCTCGTTTGAAGAGACGGTATTGAAGGATCCATCCTTCTTCCATTTGACAATCATCAGCCTTTCTTCGTTTTTCTCCATCCTACCTGTAAACAAAATATGACATGTGAAATGATAATGAATTAAAAGCTCATTGCAAAATTGTTTCAGTTATAGGCTGAATACAACTAACTAGGTTTAGTATTTTTATTTTTTAATAATTTACTTTCGGATTCTAATTAAAACTTGTGAATGTATCACTATGTTCTGAATGCAATGCCTTTTAAGTGTTTATTTACTTCACATGTAGATCTATCTAGCCTAACAAGAGTCTTGGTCTTAGACTTAGGCCGAGATCTAGAGTATGTGATCTAGCCATGACCATGCTACACAGTACACTCCATGGATCAACTAATATTTAGTATAACGTTAACAATTCTAATGAAACCAAAGATATTGTTGACATATAGATCTAAATGTTAGTCTTACTTTCACTCATGAGATAGTATATCTGTATATAGGCTGTGCGACACTCTAATTTATAAATCATTGTACGTAAAGGGTAAGACTAAGTTTTAGTCTTTGTTTATCTTTTGCTTTATTCAAAGTTTTAGACTAGAGACTAGAGTCTATATTTCTAGATTTTCTAGATCGTCCTCTAAAAGTAGAACTAGATTAGATCTAGAACTAAAAGTAATTCTTAATCTCTAAAACTACTCTCATGCACATAAACTAAAAAAAAACTTGTCTGGTACTGAGGAACAAGGTCTCTCGAATAATTGATTAAACTTTAAACCATTTTTGTAAGGAATTCTTGGGATGAATGGTACTAAAACTGGCTCCAGAGAGATCTAGATTATTTAGGTCTAGATCTATTGAATAGGGCCTAATGTCTAGATCTAGATAATTTTATATAAGGTCTAGATTTAGAGATTTAGTGTTTACTCCACTAGATCTAGTTGTTCAAATTTGGATGAAGCCCAAAAATGAAAGAACAGACATATTACATTGCTTAATCTAAGGTAAGGTAGGCCTAGATCTTGACATATCTCATAGAAACGTGTAACTTATGGTTGTTCAAATTTGGATGAAGCCAAGACTAGATCTAGAGTAGATCTAGATCTAGACCTAGGCCTATCTGTAGTCTATCTCATACTCATACTAGTCATAGAAACGTGTAATTTATGGTGTGAACGGGACAAAAGTTGTTCAAATTGGATGAAGCCAAGATGAAAGAACAGACATATTGCATTGCTTAATCTAAGGTAGATCTTAACATGTCTCATAGAAACGTGTACGACACTGAGATACATCGTTATTGATAAGGCAGCATAAAAACCTATACAAGGGACTGTACTTTGTATCGCTTCTTGTTTATTTGAATTTTAATTGATTAAATTACGATTCCGGGGATAATCAGATTCAAAATATATTGTTCGCTATTCTGGTGACCAATATGGGTTTAGATATTAAATGTCAAGAAGCCAAAGGTGTCACTAAAAAGAAAATAAACTCACCGTAGCGACGGATCACACGATACTTTCTGAATTCCGCCCTTCTGCTTAACACAATTTTGTGCTGCGCGCGAAAGTGAAAAGGGCGCTAGGCGCTATGCGCCCTTCTGCTTGGTACAAAAGTACGAGCTCCGTGCTTACGCCCTTTTACTTTTGGGTATTACGTAATAATTACGTAATATTGGGTGATTCTGATAACATCATCTGATAGAGCTTGGAAAACTTTATCAGATGGCATGTAAAATCGAAAATCGATTTTGGGGCCGAAAATCATTTTTAAGCCCTTCTGCCAGCGGCACGACGAAATATTGATGAAACGCCCCCCGGGGATCAAACAATGTTCGTCATCATCATCGCAGGTTATGCCCTCCCCCTCCCCTCCACCTCCCCCTCCCCACTCCCTCCCCTCCTTTCCCTCGTCCCCCGCTCTTTGACACCCGATTCATTATACAATAAGTATACATAAAGTATATATAATTGCATTTTATTGTGACATTTTTTGGCACCGTGCCGCTCTTTTACAACAACAGTATCAACAACACCAACAATGACAACGACAACAACAACAATATTAACGACAAACACACAAATCAACAAACACAAAAAACTCAAACATTTTCTCTTCATTCGAAGTTATTAGGAAGGATTTTCTCTGTTGTTTCTTTTCGTTTTTGTTTGTCTTTTTTTCAAAATATTTTATATTGTTTTCTATATAAGATTACTTAAGTATTGTTAATATTACAATAATTAGGTAGCGCCTTGAGTTGTACTTTACCAGAATGTGCGCTTCATTATTATTACAAACAGATCCGCCCCTGTTTTGACGTTATTCATGACTTGTTATTGATGCAGGGTTCTGCGGTGACATCACTGGAGAACGAAGAACTCGCCGAGTCGATCGCTAAAGTGTTCAGTGAGCTACCGCAGAGGGTGCTATGGAGATATAAGGGAAAGAGACCAGACAATGTGGGAAATAACACACTCATCTCGGACTGGCTACCACAGAATGATCTATTAGGTAATAAGCATTCCCCCTACTAAATGAACAGCCCCCCCCCCCCTTCTAAAAAGACAGCAACAACAAAAACCAAAGATAAAGATCAAACATAGAGATCTGTTAGCACAAAATTATCTTCTAGGTAATTGTGCATATTTCTTGTACTGGAAAAGAAAGTTTAGATTTTAAAAAAAATCTGATTTCACTTCCACAGAATAATCTACACTCTACTAGCTAATCGTCATCATTAAAACATAAAAACATACAAAAATAAATAAAATGCCCAAAACGTATGTGCATTGGTTTTTCGTGTCTCAGGAACTTGATCCCTAGGGAGGATAAGCTTGATTGGAGTGGGAAAATTGCGGGTATAGGCTACAGTAAAGTATTATTATTAGGCCTATGTATTTCATTGTTTAGGGTATGGGTCCTTGATAGATCTATTCGCCTTTGTCACCCCCTCCCCGGACGTACACACATTTCGATTGGTGTTAGGTTATTTTTTCTATTTTCTCGTTCTCTCTGATTGTTTCTCCTGCACCAATCTCAGCAGATGATTCTCGCCCTCTCTCTCGTCTCTTTGTTTAGCTTTTCTGGAATATCTGTTTCGGTTTTATCATTTACACCAGGACACCCTAATACGAGGATGCTGATCTATCATGGCGGTGCAGCAGGTGTCTATGAAGCCACAACTCATGGCGTTCCTCTCCTCCTCATGCCACTGGCTGCAGATCAGATGGGGAACGCAGCTAGAGTAGAAGCCAAAGGACTAGGTCGGGCCGTCGATAAGAACACTCTGACGGAGGATGAGTTCAGGGAGGCGGTCAACGATATCCTCACCAACCCCAAGTAAGAATTCTAAAGTGGTTTTGATGCTCCAACATTATGTGGAGGACTGGTCATGGGAGTTTGTCTGTTTGTTTGTTTGTTTGTTTGTTTGGTTTTTTTTTTTTTTGGGGGGGGGGGGGTCCCAAGAGGCACTCGATATTTTAGCATGAGAACCGGTCTTACGGCAGTTTTATAAATTAGAGGGCCGGCCTCATCGAAATGTCCATCCGAATATCAGTCCCATGGGTTCACCTGCCCGGCGCCGACGACTATTTCTCTAAGCATAGATACTATAGGTTAATGGTTACAAGGGGATTTTAGTGATAGCGTTAGGAGGTAAGAGTGGGCGTAATCGATTATTACAGTCAGCCTCCTCTTTCCACCCAGTCCTTGATCTTCCCCTTCCCCTCATATCATCCCCTTTCAGATTCCTGTACGCTCTTTTCACGTACTCATCATCATTCCTATCTCAAAACATGAACCATCTATCTCACCCTATTTCTTCTACACCACTTCCACCACCGTTTCGCCCAGACTCAAACTTTTCATATGGTCACTTGTATTCCCTTTTCTACAGTTTCGCTTGTTTAACATCTCTCGGCTCTCTGTCTCTCTGTCTCTCTTTCTCCCTTTCTGTCTCTTTCTATCTTTCTCCCCCTCTGTCTCTCTCTCTGTCTCTCTCTTTCTCCCCTTCTCTTTCCTAAGTTATTTCTCTCCTCCTATGCCTCTTTGAATAAAGTATTTTCTATTTTTTCATGATATTTATGCAGAATTAAACAAAAAACAACAACATGATGTATCTTTCAATGCCATTTTACTAGCCCTATGCATGTACATTTTTGATAAAGTGAAACTATTAGCTTGTGCTGATTATGTCGGGAGAAGTTTACTATAACAATTATAATGTAATATGTGAAATATAATTAATCCTTCTGTGTTCATTTTTTTTTGTAGATATCAAGTCGCTACAGCTCGAGCCTCAGGAATCATGCAAGACCAGCTAGCTACGCCCCAAGAAACTGTTGTCTATTGGGTGGAACACATCTTGAAATTCGGCGGAGATCATCTCCGCTCCCGCGCCCTGGAACTCAACTTAATCCAAAGAAATTCTATCGATGTTATAGCCTTTTTATTATTCGTTTTATTAGCAATAATTTTCACCTTACGATGGATAATATGCCGTTGCTGTCGTATCTGTGCTGGAAAGCGTACGAAGACGAAGAAAGACTGATGAATAGACTACAAATGTCTTTTTAATGAACATATTCATCTCTTAACCACCGATCTTTCCTTATGCATGAATACCGTACTAAGTTAGACTATTGGCAATTTATTTCATAGCTATTCATGAGGTAATATTTTTCTTCCATATTTCTTTACCGTTAAAGTCTGGTAGCTTTCGGAAATGATATTTCACTTAATTTGAAGTAAACAGCATGTTGATCTGTTGATGCAAATGATAAAATCAGCTACATTATTGAAACATTAGTCCGTGCAGTGTTTATCTGTTATTTGTGACTTTAAATACAGGTTAACGATTTCACTTTGTTATTTGCCATTAGTTGGTAAAACACCTAATTACATCACAATTGGTGTTGGTGGTGGTGGTGAATTGGGTTTTTACAGACGTGTATCAATCATTTCTGATTTTTTAACGTCTGGGAACGACCTTTAACGTCACCATCCGAAAGACGTGGCAAATGTAGATTCATGTCTTGCCAAAGGACATTAGTGCCGCTGCAGGGATTCGAACCACGGACCTTGGGGTTCAAAGTCCGGAGATTTATCCACTGAGCCACAACACCTCTCCATTGCATTTCATTAAGTATAGTCATGTTAGTAGTGCCTGAAATTCTTCGTGAAATCACTCGGGAGAGATGCAATGAATAACATATATCATCGAACTGGAAAAATATACCCATAGCTTTGTAGAAGAAAGTGCAACCCTTTCAGTTAACCGACAATAATTGTTTGTTTTAAATCCTACCTATTTATATGCATGTTTGTTGAGGAAAACTTAGGGATTTAATGTAATAATGTGGATCGAAGTAAATTTACACCAATCATTTTTCCGTTAAAGAAGAAGAAGAAAAAAAAAACAACTTATTTTTCCTTGTGACATATCTGACACAATGCTTTTATACATTCAAAATGAGCAGTATTTTAGGGTATCATTAGAAATGATCATGGGGTGCATTATTATAGACTATAAGCCCATTGTTCTCTCATACATATGGGGTGTTGCAAGAAAGTTGCAATCGATTGCAAGTTGCAACTAATTGTCACTGGCCAATCAAAATCATTGTTGCATGCATGTCTTCTTAAAAAGGCAGACCCCGAGCCAATCAGAATGGTTGTTTCAAAATTAGCACTTATTTGCAATTGATTGCAAATTTCTTGCAACACCCCATTAGTGTTTGTGCTCATCGACACTCCTGGCAGACCAGTGAACTGGTGAATGTTCTAATTGACTGATATGACACACAAAAAGGTTGTAATCTTTACTTTTGTTATTAGTTTTGTGTTGATGTTGTGTAAAATGATAGCGATTTTGAAGATGCAAATTTACATTAAGGTAAACCTTCCAATCTTCAAAGCAAGTCTTGTACTTCATATTTTTGTGATAAACGTAATGAAAATGTCGATAACTTAATTGAGTGTCTTATTGCAGATAGGAAAAGCAAAATTCATCAAGCACACTCAAGAATCCGGCCCAAGTCCAAGTATGCATCCAAAAAGCTACGAAGACGGTTATCGGGATTGTCCAGGGTGTAAGTGTGTGCGTACACAGCGTGTTAGCATCAATGTGACTGACACTTTTCGTTTATTACATTCAACGTAAGAAAGCTAATTCAGAAGATATTATGAAAGCACACTTTCATTGTCAATGCGCATATTCCGGATAGCCCCCCAAACTGAATTGAACATGGTGGGCAAACACGAGGGCAAGATGGATTGAATACAAGCGTGTGTGGATGAATTTTAGAGCTTATTTTGCGGGTTTGACCAGGATAGCTAGTCATAAAAGCCAACGTGACGAAGAAACAGAGAAACTGTTACTGATAAAAGTTCGCCTTCGGGAAAATAAACATTGAGTGACCTCTTTAATAGAAGAACTTGACATTTAAAGCAACTGAGGCTTCTTCTAAACTTTGCAAATGTTAAGCCACATAATGCAGTTAAGATTTTCTTTTAAAAATCAGATAAATAAAGTCAAATAGAATTCTGTTTTGAAACATGGATTATTTTGATATCGTCATTATTTGTTTATTTATTTTATTCATTTATTAGATTCTCATATTCATACAGAGTATAGCCTGTTCAGCTCAATATTGAATAAAACACAAAACAAAATTATTACATTTAAAGGCATTCAAAAGAAACTGGTCTTCCGCAGGGTTCTGTTGGTTGAAATAACAACAATAACAACATTAACAGCAACAAAAGATTATGGTAACTATGATAAAGAAAATGAAAGTGAAATCAAATAATGAACACAAATGATTCCAAGATGCTAATACATGTATATTTAAACTATGTAATCGAATAGTTTTCTTTTGAAAGATCATGTTAACGTTAACCTCAAGATCAGGGTGACGAGATTTTGAATTCTGAAATAAGGAAATTCGTTGGGATTTTAGAGGCGAGGCACAATATTGAAATTTCGAGAGAGCGCAGCGAGTGAGCAAAATTTATGATAACTGACTTCATTGGAGTCTCTAGTTGATCCTAATTATCTACCTAATCCCCATCCTAATAATAAGGAGTAAAAAGTCACTGCTTGCCTGAGACCCCGTTTGATGTATAGATATATTTTTAATTGATTCTTATTTCTATATCTCTTCCAAGAGGTGGATAGGTATTTTATATAGATTGTTGTATTGATTCTAAATCATGTAATCTTTTCAAACGGTTGATGATGAATAAATTTTGAACTAATGAAAAACCCAGTCACATCTGAGTCGTATGTATTGTGAAAATTCAGTCTCTTCCTTAATGTTATTTGTAATTTACGCCAGTGTTTGGATTTGGTAAGCTTATAAAATGACGTTTCCACTATATTTTTCCAAGGTTGGTTGATGAACAGAAAATATCAGCCTACTATCAAGCACTCTATTGTTCCAAGTTGCAGATCAGAATTTTTTCACGGATTATTCTTACATCGATAAGAAAGGGAGTGGGTGGAAAAAAATCAAGATTCCTTTATAGATGACTACTTTTCGGATTCCTTTTTCCATTCATTAGGAGGCAACTTCTTTAGAACAGAAGTCGCACTTCCAAAGATGCGAGCGATTCCGCTTCCAAAACTGCTTCGAGCTCGAGTGAGCGCTCTTCTTGCAGTCGGGGAGGGGGGGGGGGGGTATCTATTTGTGGCTAAATATTCCCTTGTTTTAGCAGTAGGTTTGAAATAAATGTACGGGGCAAATGGCGTCCGGCGGAGGTTCGTACGGGATGCGTTTGCGTTTTATTCTGTAAACATTTCGCGTAGACTAATATTCCTCATTTTCATTTTCATCCAGTCATAAAAAATAGTTTACATATAACAATATAACCTTCATATTTTACTCCAAAAGAAAGCTACCCGCAACACTTTGATCAATTTACTGTTATCAATAATCCCTAACAAGATAAGCCCTGAAACAGAATAAGGCCATTAAGAGACCAAGGAAATCCCATTTTTACCTGAAATATATCCACTGTACTCTTACGGGTACTCTTATTTCAGCGTTTGATTTCACTGGCTGAAGCATTAGTCTGCCATGATAATATTTGTACATGTAGGGCATAATCAAACTGTGACTGTATGATACATGCAGAAGGAGATCAAAATGTTAGTATTAGAATGATCACTTCATTAAATCGCATGATAAATCATTTCCCCTGAAAAAAATGAAAATAAAAACAAAGGGATTTGTAATAAAACATTACCAGAACTGCATCATGCGCATGCATCATTTGTATACTATTATGGGTTCTCTTAACCATGAGTAGCCACGGGCGACGCTACAATGGGGGGGGGGGGCGGCAGAAGGGGAGGCCTCCTCCGATTTTTCAAGTGATTAACAAAAAGGGAGGAGAGAAGGTAGAAAAAGAAGAAGAAGAGGAGGAGGAAGAAGAAGAAGAAAGAGCATGTACGAAGAGAGGGCAGGGTCATGCAGCTAGCTAGTAGTTCACTGAAGACGTAAACTCGCCTGTGGTCCAAGGTTGAAAACAAGAAATATACTTGCCCCCCTATCATAAAACTCTGGAGCCGCCATTAACTTTTAATTAATGCCTATGAGTTTATTTTTGGTTTCAAAGGGGATAATCGAAATGTTTTGCCTTGTCAAATTGTTATAGATGACATTGTATGTAGTTTGTTCATTGTGACAAACTGAGACAGTTTTAGTGAAAGTGCAATCATTTTAACTTAGGCGTATCAGGCGCATTTTTTCCGAGGGTGTGGGCGGGGGGCTGACGCCATTGAGAGTGAATATCCAATTTTCTGCAGTGCTTATATTCTGCAGATGATCAATGAAGATCCTTCACCAGTTTCAAAGATTTACATGATTAAAATGAACTCCACATGTCACATTTTCCACTTTACTTTCCCGAGTAGACCTACTCATGCTCCTCGCTGCACGGTTAATGAGATGTTATGTGTTTTCTTTCGATTTCAGTGTTGGACTTAAACAACCAAGAACAACCAAGGAAACAAAACAAAACAAAAACCAAAGCGATAATGGATGAAGCACCCCCTCCCCCCCCCCCCCCCCCCACATACAAGAACATTCTCTCCTCGTCTCTACCTGTTTCTGCCTATCGTTAACAAGGAAGTGCATTTATGCATATGATATGTATGAGTGGTATGAACCACTCGCAACGACAATGCAAATGTTTACTGAATTTGTCTTTCACGCTAACAGTGTATTTTGCAAATCGTTATTTGTCAATCAAGTTCAGCGAATGTACACGCATACATGGTAGATAAAATCAATAAAGCAATGATTGTAGTGTTCCTGTTGGCGAACCATTTGACAATCATATTCTAAGATCATGTCACACCAGACCCACAACGGACCAAAAACAAAAAAATACAAAAAAAAAATACCTTGCATGAAAGAATTCTGCCGTCAAATGACAAACGAAAGCAAATCTGTAGAATGCGTTTCTTAATAAAAAAAAAAAAAAAAAAAAAGGAAACCTATGGAGTTGCTCTATCTCTGTTTATGTCCATATTTCGGCAATTGGGGGTCATGTGACTTTTAATTTCTCAATGATTATCATGTAGAAAATAGAAGAAGGTAGGCCTACCCTGAATTGATTTTTTAAACAATCAATTTTGGAAAGAAAAAAAAAGAAGAAGAGTTGATTCCTTTAGTCTTGAAAGGCAGAATTGATTTGAAATTGATGTAGAGTGGGTAGACGGTGTAAGCGGGATCATACTATGTGACTGCCAGAATTGATTTGAAATTGATATGGAGTGGGTAAACTGTGTGAGTTGACTGATGTGGGATTGATTGAAGCTATAGGCATGATAGGTGTACAGGCATTACCTCACCACTGGGCGGGATGGGAGGGAGGGGGTGGGAGTGACGTCTCATGGAAAACAAATCAACATTTTGGTAACGAAATTTTGTATGTGAAGCGATCGAGCACAGTGTATTACCCTGTTTTAAACTGTTTATAATAAAAATGTGATTTGTCATGGTACCAAGTAAGACGAGACGAGATACCAAATAAGATTTGAAAACAACGATTAACGATGCACCTCAATTAAAGGTGCCGGTTTCCTGGTCATTGGTTATTCAAAAATGTTCTGAAGGCTTGAGGCCGTTCATAGGAATCGGTCGGTATTAAGGATATTATTAACATAATGATTTATCTCGTTTGAGTAAGCGTTTCAGTTTTCTATACATGGCAGTATTATGACCACAAATATTATCACCAAAATCATCCTCACCACCACCACCACCACCACCATCATAATCACCATCGTCCTCGTCATCATCATTAATATCATCATAAAACGGAGGATGCAAACTTTATAGTTACGCTTCATATCGAACAAGGTCTATCCAGGCGCGGTTCTACAGGTCGCGCGGGGGGGGGGGGGGGGGGGGGCTTGAGCGATTTTTGCCCCCCCCCCCCGAAAAAAATATTGGACGACAAAGGTGCAATTTCAATTTCATATATATTCTGATATACATTATTATCCTCCAAGCCCCCAGTGGCCCCTCCAAATTTTTGCTCTTTCCTTTTTCCGGTATTCTAAGAAAAAAATGGTTAGATTTTAATACCGTTTATATCTGCCAAAAACCTATGTCCACTGTATACTGTATAAACGCTCATAGCACGAAGAACAAAGCACGGATACGGAACAAACAGGAGGTAAATATCTGGTCATGATTATGTAACTATAGGATTAACTTGGATAGATGGTGCCATATCCTCTCAGGTAGTGATATAAATGTGGAGGTGTCGTGGTGTAGTTGGTCATTCACTTGACTTTCATTATGAGGGTTGAGGGTTCGAATCACAGCCCGGCACTATAACGTATTTTGGCAAGACATTAATCCACGTTTACCACTTTCCATCCAGGTGTGAAATGGGTACCCTGCCATGTGCCAAATGGATGCAAGGTCATTGTGGTTAGATTGGCATGTGTGCACCTGTAAAATGGAGCCTGGCCCGAAGCGCTCCCCATGGAGTAGAGATGGTGCACTTTCTGTGTGAAACAGACATCGAATCCAATGACCAGGGTAATAATCATTGCATCATTACATGTAAAGCGCTTAGAAACAAAGTTTTAAGAGCTATATAAATGCAATTATCTTTATTGTTATAGTGCACATCAGTGACGTTGCGTGGGTTCCATCCATTGAGGGGATGGTGTACAATCAGATCCTGTTATCATTCACTTGAGAGCATTACAGCTGCTAAATACACCCACACGCTCTCACATGCCTGTCCACTTTTCTTTTTCCATGATTGCTTATGCTCTTACGTTATTATCACAATCTCTAAGAAATAATATTGGTAGTCTAAGTTTTAACATATATTTTATTTTTGACCTTGTTATAAGTTTAATCTCTCATATTTGTACTGCTGATTTATATTGTCATTGTATATTATGTCTTGTAAACTTTCGCAATTCGGCTGTGCCGCCATGAAAGTATTTTAATAAAGCATTTTGAATTGAACTGAACTGAATAAAGGATCAAATGACACACAATGCAAACTATTAACACACTGCATTGCATTTATATTTCGAGATACACATGCATTATGAATCTAAAGAGGGCCTAACTAAGAGTAAAGGTGATGTTATAATATCCGTTACATTTTCAAAGTTTAAAGTGAATGTAGAACTTATTCTTACTACCATTGTGAGTCTGAAAACACCGAGACTAACCGCAAAATGAAAATGTACTACTCATTATCCTAAATACTCGAGTGCAATAATTATACGCATGAAGTACTAAGTACTATAGCCTTGTGGAAATGCATATGCCATACTATTAACCTGTTGACTACCGAATTCTTTCATTTTCATAGGCTTCATACAGGGGGCACCCGTTTCCACTAGGAATGGCATAAAACAATGAAGAATAACTTAAAGCTACCCTTCTCATTTCGCATTTCGCGATTTGAAAGAAAAAAAATCTCCGCTTGGGTGACAGCTCAATAATTGATTAGGCTTACATGCCCCTAGGAATATCAGTCCGTAGTGATAACATTCTTAATATATTAGTCCCATAAAATGGGAATGACATTGTAAAGAAATCATTCAACGTTTTCTTGTCAAAGCGAATAAAAGTCTGTCACTAATTGTTGGAATACAAACTTGCGCAGTATGGTTATATGATATTCTAACTTAGACCATTCTCATCATTAAAATGCATGATGTGCGTAACAGCGTATCTTGATGCTCATATGAATAGATCAAACATAATTTGCAACTTCTGAATTCACGTTCACGTTGCAATCGCCTGTTGGAAATAATTAAACATATCGGTAATTGCACAACATGTCCGTTTTTACAATCTACCTCTCGGATGAGGGGTAATAATTTGCAACTTCTGAATTCACGTTCACGTTGCAATCGCCTGTTGGAAATAATTAAACATATCGGTAATTGCATAACATGTCCGTTTTTACAATCTACCTCTCGGATGAGGGGTAATATGAAATACCTACTCACGACAATTGACACGGTTATTAATCTTTCTTTGTATGATATTTCTAGCTTCTTTCGTTGTCATGATATAGATAACAGGACGAATCCAACTTGCAACAGGACCAAAGGCATCAAGGAAATCAAGGGTACCAAAAACATCTTGAAAAGTGAGGAATAAAATCCATGGTAACCAGCAGATATAGAACGGTAAAGTCAACAGAATGACGGTTGATACACCCTTGTTGTATGAACGGCGAGCCTGTACGGTTACCTGGTTTGCCGACCGAGACGCGGTTTCAACCGCAGCGATGGCGCGCGATTGGCGGTATGCGACGCGGAGTAGTGTGAAGTTTGTCAGCGTCATGAAGATTAATGTAATGCAAATGGGGACTACGATGAAGAGTGAAAGGAACACATCCTCCCATGACCGCGTCGAGAAAGGCCAATTTTGGTTGATGCAGTTTGCGATGAGGATGTTAGCAAAACGTTCTAACCCCGGTAAAGGGATGTAAAAGATGCATGCGACTGAAAAGACAGAGAATAAGGTAACGAGTGCGGTCATGACGCGGCGACGTGTGATAAGCATCGGGTAGCGAAGCGGTCGAGTGATCATAACGTAGCGGTCCAAACTGATAAGCGAGACGTTACCCAGAATAGACAGTGCTAAGACACGGTGGCAATACGGTAGAAAGCTGTTGACGATGGTGCAGGTGCGGGAATCATTGAACATAAACCAAAAAATCGACCAGAGATTCCAGCAAATTCCCATGCCCAGATCGAGCCAAGCTAACACACTGTGAAGCAATCGTGAAGCATCGTAGATATCTCGTTGAACATTTAATATAGCTAGAACAATAGGATTGAACACGAATGAGAGAATGATGTTTACAATGAATGCACATGCTAATCCGATGTCTTCAGTAGTGGGAGGAAAGTCTCCCGGAGTCGTATTTTCCATTTGTACAATCCAACAGTCAATCCACAGAAAAATAATGAAACTCACAAATAAGACGAACTACTCTTGTGACATGTAAATCCATAAAACAACGCATGGAACTCATTAAAAAAAACCTTTTTAGTAGCATTTCCCGATCACGATCGCCAAATTCCTTTTCGGTTGCTCGTTCGGGTACTTGATCGGTTATACCATTCTTTATTCAGACAAAGATATCAGTACTATCTCAAACACGATTTTCGATTTCCCATGGAAAAGAGAAGTATGCACCGTCAAGTGCAAGACAAATTTATCGAGTAGAAAGCGGTGCGACGAAAGAAGCCGAACCTATCACTAGACATGCACACCATGAAATGCCTTTTCCTGCATGCTGAATTCTTAGAACACTGTCGCACGAGTCGGAGAAAACGACGCATGCGCAAAGGCTGAAATAAATATATACTTCACGTTAACTAAGGCGGGGCTTACATTTTCATACAGAAACTGATGTCCTTTTGGAGTAGGAAGGTGACCAGCGGAAAGGTTAAATTAGTGAAGAGTTAAGTTATAATAGAAAATGGCCTGCGTGCACCACCCAATTAATGATGTTAGAGAGAGAGGGGGGGGGTGTATAAAGAGAGAGGGAGGGGAAAAAAGAGGGAAAGAGAAAGAGAGAGAGAGAGAAGATAAGGAAAAATAGAATACATTAGATGGGAAGAGAATATAGGATGATCCCCCCCCCCCCGCCTCCCTATTATTTCCCTAATAAAGCTCATGCAAATCCGTATTTCATCTTCCTAATCAAGCCAGTACCCCTTCCATAAAATCCACCTCACCCCTCCCCCTCCTCGGAACCACTGCGCCACTCTTCATTAATTATTGCATGTTATGCTCATGTTTTAAAAAAAACCCACTGATTTATTGCGGGGGCGTTTCCTTCATACGTTCCGCGTTCATAATTCCTCATTTATTTTTCATAATATACATACATATCTGACGGCTACCCGGTAATATCTATTGAGCTTTTTTCCAAAAGAAGTTAATTGCATTTTTCACCGAAAACAAGATTTAAGTACTACTGGATGTATGTTACATAATGTGCTTCGATGTGACTAATTTTGAATATCAAAAAGATTTTATGAAAAATGAAGAAAGTGAGTAACTAAATAATTATTTCGGAAAGAAGCTAAATCTAAATTCCAAAAGGTTTAAATCCACAATGTGTTAATTAAATATTTTTTTTAAACAACTTTCATTTCTTGATACATCAAAACTTTCCGCAGTTGTGTCAACATTATTCATCTATAACATGTATAACAAATGAGAATGAATGAAATTCTGCATAAGTAGTAATTTTTCTAGACTTTTTAGATATTCTGCGTGTGTACAGATTCAGAATTTTTAAAATGTTTTTTCGTACCATTCGAGATCATGCATGAAAATATCAAGGATTCTAAAAAATTCAATACTTAAGCAGGATTTTTTCTTTTTTAATTTTAGATGTGTATTAAATGCTGGTACTTCCGACTGGGAAAAGAAGGAAAGGAGAAAATGGATTAAATAAGAAAAACCTTGATTTCCTCGAAATCACTTAAAGCGGATTTAGCGCCTTTTGGAAATAAGCTCATCACACAGGAGGTTAAACAAATGATCCAATATGATATAAGCAGTATTTCGCCTAGTCCAAACCTTCATTTCAATGCTCGATACTAATGGATACTATTAGTCTTTTGGAAGGCTTATTAAATACAAAAGCCCTCCGCCAACAGTAAATTAATAAAACATAATGTTCGGCGTTTAGCGAGGATTGATAAACACTGTAGAGAGAAAAAAACCCATTAACAGTATTATCACACATAAATATTACATGAATAGGATACAATGAATCGTTATAATGTTACCATGTACATAATGTAAATGTTATTTTGTATGTTTGTTTTTTTTCTGAAAATTGTATACGGTACTTTCCAAGAGATTTTAATAGTATATTCGAGTATTGCATGACAATTTAAACATAACAGAAGTAGTATTGTAGCACTCTTTTGTTAATCTTCAATAATGATAAAAAATAATGATAAATGTTACAAAACAAAATAAGAATTGCTCGTAAGAATAAAAATTATGCTTTCTTGATCAAAACTATTCGTCATCATCCGTATCATTATTTCTCACAGAATAGCACAATGTAGCAACTCTTATATTAAGCAATTTTCAAGTTCTTACAGCGTGCTCTAGTTGTATATACGAGATCAAGTTATTTATAATCATTATTTCTCTTAGGCGTCTTGTACTGTTAATTTCACATCACCATGATTCGATGATGACTTTATACTATTAATTTCACATCACCGTGATTCGATGATGACTTTATACTATCAATTTCACATCACCATGATTCGATGATGACTTTATACTTTTAATTTCACATCACCATGATTCGATGATGACTTTATACTATTAATTTCACATCACCATGATTCGATGATGACTTTATACTATTAATTCCACATCACCATGATTCGATGATGACTTTATACTATTAATTTCACATCACCGTGATTCGATGATGACTTTATACTATTAATTTCACATCACCGTGATTCGATGATGACTTTATACTATTAATTTCACATCACCGTGATTCGATGATGACTTTATACTATTAATTTCACATCACCGTGATTCGATGATGACTTTATACTATTAATTTCACATCACCGTGATTCGATGATGACTTTATACTATTAATTTCACATCACCGTGATTCGATGATGACTTTATACTATTAATTTCACATCACCGTGATTCGATGATGACTTTATACTATTAATTTCACATCACCGTGATTCGATGATGACTTTATACTATTAATTTCACATCACCGTGATTCGATGATGACTTTATACTATTAATTTCACATCACCGTGATTCGATGATGACTTTATACTATTAATTTCTCATCACCGTGATTCGATGATGACTTTATACTATTAATTTCACATCACCGTGATTCGATGATGACTTTATACTATTAATTTCACATCACCGTGATTCGATGATGACTTTATACTATTAATTTCACATCACCGTGATTCGATGATGACTTTATACTATTAATTTCACATCACCATGATTCGATGATGACTTTATACTCTCCCTATATCATCATACTTACTGATAAGCAGGGGCCGCGGAGCCGGGAGGGGGGGATGCTGTAGCCCCCTCACTTTTTTGAGTAGACATGTTGACCTCTGTATAATAACGCGGAAATGATTATGTTTGTTTCCACGCTCAGCCCCCCCCCCCCCCTCCCCACACACACACACTTTCAAAAACGCTCGGCGGCTTCTGATAATCTGATAATCTGATAATCAAGAATTTGCTGTATTCGTGGAATAAATGTAGATTTTAATAATAATGATAATCTAAATTTACATAGCCGATTACATTAAACAATTTCAATTGGCTTCTGTCAGTATGATCTGGGGACCGTTTCATGAAAGTTGTCGCAGTAACAACAAGTTGTCAGTCACTGACAATTTCAGCAAAATCCTTGGTTTTGATCGGCTGAGAAGCACTGAGCACTGACTGTTACTATGGTAACTGCCAGTTACACATTTCAATCGTTAACGAAAAAAACAATTGTTTTGATGGTGTCATTTGATATAGAGAACCTTTTGGGCATTTATCAACATGAAGAAAAATAAAACTTTTATATACATGTATAATGAAATTGAATTGTGACAGATTTTTCAAAAGTGTAACTTTTTTATACGTACTGTACAGAGGATGCGCATTTTCACCAATTATAGAAGCAACAAAGAAAGTACAGAATACATTATTTAATGGATTGTATTTCTAAATCTTATTCTGCAAATGCCGATAGTTATCGAGGTCAATATTGCTGTAAATATGAATTCAGTTATTTCATTTTTCATTCATTTCATTCATAGGTTTATTCAAAATAAAAGAAAGAACAAGCAGCTGGAAGGCTGAAATTGTTCAGTTTACAATCAATATAAACAAAGACAGATTAAAAAGTACATGAAATGATGTTTTAAAAAAAAATCTGAATAAATAAGAAAATATAGTACTTATGCCAAAAACTATAAAAGGAAAGAGCACGAGAGAGTGAGCAAGAAGTTAAAGGAGGAAAAGGGAATATGGAGAGAGGGGATAAGAGAAATAAGGTCATAAGAGAAGAACAGGGAGCGTAAGCAAAGAAAGAAAGGAAAAGGGAGGAGGAGAGAGGGCAGGAGAAGGGAAATAGGAGAGAGGGAAAGGAGTAGAGAAGATGAAAAAAAAGAGAAAAAGGCAGGATGAAGAGAAGGAACATAGAGAAAAAAATGGGATCAAGTAACGATACATAAAAACCTTAAAGAAGTAAAATGACATACAAAATACTACTTCCTAAAAGGAAGAAATAGAGAAAGATAGAGAAAGAGAAGAATAGGGAAAGTAACATGAAGTAGAGAGAGAGAGAGAGAGAGAGAAAGAGAGAGAAAGAAGGAGAGAGAAAGAAAGAGAGAGAAGAAAGAGAAAGCAACGCAGGTAGATCAGTAAAGTACGTTTGCTAATAAAATGCATATTTTTCATCAATAACAATTCAGATGTTAGAATTATTTTGAAGAATCATCCCTCTAAGAACTGGGGCTTTGAATTTGAATTTTATAAAAAAACCTGTATTATACCGCACGATTTATCATTGTATTGTGCACTTACGAGTCTCGAGCATTTTCTTTCAATAGGTAGTGAAATATTTGTCTGGGGAAATTCAAGATTCTAATCTATTGTTGGATATTCTTATCCTACACTTTTGCGTAGGGTAAGCATTTTAGCGTCCATTTCAGCAATTCTTGAAAAGTCAATATTTTGAAGTCAAGCATTGTCTATTGCTATCGTGGTTATTGATTTCTAAAATATTTGAGATATAAGTTACAAAGATACGGCTAAAGGGAAACGTATTGATTTCTTTTTATTTCATCAGGTTTCTAGGGAGCGTTCGGTTAGGTTTCGCTTTATGTGCTTTGAATTTAAATGCACGCACAATGGAACATTCGATCCAATTGCCGTTAAAGTTGACGAGACTGGAAGGCCATTTTTTCGAAGCAAAATCCAGATTTTTAGTAACATGTAAGAATAATACAATCCGAATATATATAATGAATTCCTGTATTAACAAAATGTGAATGAAAGAGTAACATTTTACATTTCCTGTACAAAAACTTTTGGGCAGACGCTCAAAAATATGTAAAATGAATTTTTTTTATGAACAACAATGAAAGAGTAACATTTGACATTTGACATTTCCTGATAACATTTGTACAGACGACCCAGACCTTTCTTTCGGAATTGCCTCATCAACAAGACCAACAACAACAACAACAACAACAACAACAACAACAACAACAACAAACCCACCACCAACATTTGCAACATCTAAAACATAAACAAGAGCAACGCCAGCAATAACAGCAGCATCATTACCAAGGGAAAAAAATCAGCAATGTCAATAACACCAAACAAAACAACAAAATGTACATTATGGATTGAGAGATTATTTCCAAATGAACGATTTCTTTTCTGCTCTTCTTCTTCAATTCCGTTGGCGTAATTTCGGGGGGATGGGGGGATATATCCCCAATTTTTTTGAGAGGGGGATGTACAAATATCCCCCCACACACTTTTTAAGGAAGAAATGGTATTTGGATTAATCTTTAAATACAATTTTTAATAATCTGTCGTAAACAACCATCATATTTTAGAATTTCTATTTGAAAATGCGATTGAAAGCCAGAAAATTAGTTATTTTTGGCTCGCTCGCTTGGCTCGCTCGTCATATTTTTCGAATTTTCATTTGAAAATGCGATTGAAAACCAGAAAAGTGGTGATTTTTGGCTTGCTCGCTTCGCTCGCTCATCATATTTTAGAATTTTTATTTGAAAATGCAATTGAAAACCAGAAAAGTGGTAATTTTTGGCTCCCTCGCTTCACTCGCTTGCAAGATAAAAATTAAAATGTGCGTAAGGGGGGTCTGTGCAGATGGGTGAGGGCGTGTGTTTATAATTAAGTGTGAGTTCGACAGAAAAAAAAAAATCGGCGAAAAAGTCGGTCGATCATCCCCCCCCCCCCACCCCACTCCTCAAAGTGGATTTACGCCGGTGTTCAATTCATATGGGAAAGATGAGACTATTCTAACATTGATAAAATAGATATCGCCTGATTTTATGTATTATATGTTCCGAAAATCCTTCAAAACAAGTTATGCCTCAGGAAATAAACATTTATATTAAACAGAAAATGTGATGTCCCTTGATACAGTGTCAAATCACGCATTGACCTTCTAAACGAGGTGAAGTTCACGAGCTGCATGCATATAAGGAGAATTAAATCTAATTTGAATGCATTTAAGATTGATTTACACAACTGATTCCTTTCTCTAAAACTTTGTTTGATAGTTCTATTATCAAGATGATAAATCTTTTTCTCAGGACAACTGTTATCTTGGTTTCACACCTACCCTGCTTCATCATATTACAATGTTTGGTAATCGATCCAGTTTATTTGAAGTATGTCGGACAAAATGCATTCTCATTCAATAGAGAAAGATAATAATGGGCGCTCGAAACCGATCTTGAATTATTCTTGACCATGATCTTTTTTTAAAATAATTTTTCTGTTCCTCTTGATTTTCTTTGTTTTTCTCCTCTTCGAAGTTGAAGAAATGCCATTTTTATTCCTTAATTTTCAAGGGCATATCATATAAATCTTACCAAGATATCTTTTAACTCTGTTGAAACTTTTGGCTCATTTGACACCGAGGTATCAAAATGCATACGAACCAAATTTTACTCTTACGCAATATATTGATAGTTTGCCCTGCACTGTATTATTGATAATTCTCCTTTCCTTTTTTTCCTTCTGAATTATATTCAAGGAATAAACAGGTAAAGCTCCTCTAAGTGGATAGCAGTATTCACCCAGGATACCTAAGTCTATTCTACTAGGTAGTGAAATAAAGCTGTCTGCCTAGCAAAGCGTCAACGATTTTTTCCCACTAGTGTCTTTAATAACTGAATACATAGTGATAGATCATAAACTCCATACATCAGAGTGTCTGTGATGATTATAGCTGTAAGGAGATCCCATTCATCAACATGACACTCTCAAAAAGTAAAGCACCCCCCCCCCCCCTAAAAAAAGTAAAGAAAACATAATAAAAGAAAAGAAGATGAAGTACATGAAGTAGGAATTAGAATAGGAAAAACTTTCATCCTTAAAGGGAATACTCTAACATATTCTACGATATATTTTTTTTATTGATTATTGTGAATGTTTTCCCCCCACAATCATGCCACGACCATGTCCAAGACGTACTTCTTCTTCTTTTAAAGGAAGGCACCAGTTATCAATCTTTTGAAGGAGGAAACCTGAGTATACCAAATCCTTTTTGGATCCGTCAGTAAAGGGAATTCATCTCAAAGAGAACTCACTTGGGAAATTGTCAGAGGATCCTAGGTCAATTTACTCCTTCATTCCGAGTAAATCTTCCAGGCTTGTCAAGACATCTGCTACTGGGGAGCGTTTCATGAAGAGTTTTGTCGGTGATTTTCACTGACAACTGTTATAAGCTACTGAAAATCCTCGCCTCTGATTGGCTGAGAGCAAATTAGTCAGTGAAAATCACCGACAAAACTCTTCATGAAACGCTCCCCTGGTATGTCAATAATCCTTGAGCTTGAGAAGAAACGTGAATATTTTCTCAATGGTGAGTCAGGGGAAAATGGGGCAAAGGAAATTTCCTCTGCCCCCCCTTCCATTCTCCAAATACTACTGTGTGCTTTAGGCTTACCCACTGGTTAATCGTAGATCCTCCATATTTAACCACGCATGTAACTATTCACGTATTTTATCTATCTGTTCATCCTCTTTTTTCATTTCTCTATATTTTTATATCTATCACAATCTTCCACTCCTTATCATCCATGTCATGATTACGTGTGGTTTTGAAATACCTTTGATCTGTTTATACATATGTATTGTTTTGTATAATTATGGCTTCTTACAATATTTGACACGTTAAAAGTGACTGTCGAGAAACTGGGGTGACCAGTCCTTGTTCTTGATGGGGTGGGCTGGGGTGGGTGGCTGCTCAAGTGTTCTTGGCACTTGTGCAGCCACCCACTCACCTCTTCCCCCAACCCATTTTTAAAAAATGTGGAATCCACCACAGATGTATAAATTAGAATACCGTTTGTTATTTTCGTTTGGTAAAATTGTGCCTTGCCCTTCCGATTTTTTTTTAATAGTGACTGAACATGCTTAGTCACGATTTTCACATTTCCTCATACAATTTATTCACTAGAATGCATGTAATTTCAAGATATTCAGACATCATGATTGCACTTGTTAAGTATACGCTATTTGCTGTTCTCCAACAGCATGATTCATTCTTCGATCAGTTCTGATTTTCTTAAGCCAACTGAGAGCTATGAACATGATGAAACAACATGAATATGCAATGAAAATGTGGGGCTTCAATTTTGCCGCCCAATCACGCCAATTAAAAAACGAAGCAAATCTATAGAATGAGTTTCTTAGCAAACAGTGGTAAAGGAAGAAAATATTTCACCGTTTCATGTAAAACCTGTGGAGTTGCTTTATTTTGATACGTCTATATTTCCGAAATTCGGGGTCATGTGCCCTTATTTTTTTTTCATCTTCTTGTTGAGCATACAACATTATTACTCAAAATCAAGAAGAGGTAAATTTTGAAGGAAAAAAAAGGAAGAAAGAAAGAAAAAAACAAGGTCAGACTCGCTTCATTTTGTAACTGGAAGGCAGAATTTTATGTCCTATTCACTTAGCAAGACATGGTTAGTGGTTAGTGGTTAGTGGTGTTTATTTACCTGATTGCTAAGAAAGCATGAATGCTTGTTAGTAAGCAACCAGAGGACCGACGGCTTAAGGTCCTCTCCGAGGGTAATGAGGATACATGCCTTACCAAAGGGCACTAGCGCATCGACTTCGTTTCGAACCTGGCTCGCCGGATTGCAAGACCACCGCTCTATCAACTGAGCTATCGCGCCTCCTTGACATGATACCTGTAGGAATCTGTTTAGATGGGGTATGAGGTATCATAACGATTTGCTTTGGTTTTATTTCCCGTATGAAGAAAACCTAAAATCTGTATAAACACCCTCTACACTGTTAAACAAGTGCCCGTTAGAATTCTTGTTTAGAACCCCTAGAAAGGGGGTTATAATGGTTCTTTATATTTTCAAGAACCCCAAACGGTTCTTTAGACAACCAATAATAGTTCTAAAGACCCTTTTAAAACTATTTAGATAACCTTTATAGGTTATTAATGGTTCCTTTGAAGAACATTTAAAGGTTCCAAACTATGTGGGACAAGAAAAGGTTCTAATCAGCACTATTTTATCTAACACATTGAGGGAAAAAGGTTTAATTTTGCACCCTAAATGCAATACTGGCAACATCTTTTTGGTGCAATCTTGCACCCTACATGAAAAATGGTGCCAATTTGCACCTTCCCTAAATGCAATACTGGCAACATCTTTTGGGTGCAATCTTGCACCCTACATAAAAAAATGGTGCAAATTTGCACCTTCCCTAAGGGTACAATATTCTGCACCCTAAAGGGTGCAAAATACAGCTCACTGCACCTTTAAAGGTGCAAAATGCTTCCTCGGGTGCAAAGTTGTACCCATGAAGGAGCTCCAGTGTTGCATTTGAAGGGTGCAAAATTGAACTTTTTTCTTAGTGTGAAGAGAGTAACCTGCACTAGGCAAAGGTCCATCTTTTGAAGTAAACAGGTAGTCCTTCCCATTTTGGTTATCAGTAGCCAAGATGAGAATTTCAAATCCGCTCCTGAGATAGAGGCACATGTGCTTCTGCCACTGGCTACCAAAAAAAAAGAAGACAGAAATAAACGAATGTAAATCAAAACTTAAAAGACAGGGGATATAAACAGCAAATGTAAATCAAAGTTCATAAGATAGCGGATAAACTGTAAACATATGAAAACAGCATAACAAAGGTGTAAAAGGAAAAAAAATCTGTTTGGAAAACCCCACTCAGAGGTTTTACTGAAATGCCGCTGTTCTTCATGAGATGAAAAAAATTATTATAAAATGCTTTATGTGGTATCACACGTATCCAGGGTTTCTCTTCTAAAACGGAGAGTATCGGGTGTACCTCTGATGAGGAGATTCTTATAACAGGTAAAACTGATATATTCCATCTGAATACAGACCTCACTGGACATTTGATCCCTCGCTAATGGAAGAAAGAGACTGAAGAATACCTAGTGCGACCACACTGATGGGGAAAACCGCTTGTGTGACTATTATTTTTTTTAAAACTATGTTCTCTTCATTGTGCCATCCCCCTATATATATATATATGTATGGGTATATATACCCATACATATATATATATATATATATATATATATATATATATATATATATATATATATATATATGTGTGTGTGTGTGTGTGTGTGTGTGTGGTGTGTGTGTGTGTGTGTATGTATATGTCTCTCTATTTCTCTTTCTCTTTTTTCTCTCTCTGTCCCCCCCCCTCTCTCCTAATTTCTTGTTTGTTTGTTTTTTTCGTCATTCCACTGGGTAGGAGCACCCACCTCCTCGTGCCACCGTTATCAACAAATCAGATAATGCTCAATGTTTATCAAAATGTGTCATCCAAACGTTTACGTTCATCACTAATGATTCATGAATCAATTTTCATTACCCATTATGAATATTACGTCACACAGAAACTTGTTTTCCGCTAGCAGTGTAACGCAGACAAAACAAAATTAATATAAACTCCCATCATAACTTAGGGCCAGAGGGCGTTGACAATCATGACAATAGCCCCCTTTTTTTTACATGCGCTCGTTGATTCTGACCCTCCACAGACAATATGAATCACATTCATAATAAGTACATCTATGCGTGATATAATATATAGCCACCTTCCTCATACCTTATCTGATTAAATCTAATTTGAGTTTTTCAATGAGTAATACCAATCTGGGAAAACAATCATTCTCATATTCGGGACCTGTTATGGAATAATTTGCCAAAAGAATTAAGGAATATTACCAGTCGCAGAGCTTTTGGAAGAACCTTACAGCAACATTTAATTGAATCTATTTTTAGGAATGTTCATGCATGTCATTATTATTCATTTTATTTATTCTAAGCGTACTTGATATTCGTTATCATTATTCTTCTTGTTGTTGTGGTTATTACTGTTATTTATGTTTCAAATATTGTATGTGTGATATCTAAAAAAAAAAGAAAAAAAAATAGAGATGTACATTTCAATCAATCGGCTGATATTGAATCATGACTTGTAATCAGCTTTATGGGGCTAACCTCGATTAGCATATATTTGTTAGCTCCCTTTACCAACACTATGAACATGACGGACAAAGAAAGCGGACAAAATAAACAACCCCTCATTCTACCCTTCTGGTAGTCAAAAGAACATCCCTTCACTGCTATTGTCTAAAGTGTGTGGAACGTGTGTCACATGCATATTCACCTGGAACTACATGATTAAACATAATAGCTGTGAAGGGATGTTCTTTTGACTACCAGAACCATTGTGAAGGGTAGAATGAGAGGTTGTTTATTTTGTCCGCTTTCTTTGTCCACCATGTTCATAGTGCAAGATGCATGTATCACTCTGAATTATCATAATGTATGTACCACTGTGCTTTGCGTAATAAATTCATTCAATTCAAGTCAACTCTGAGTTCCGCACGGCGAGACTGTCACAATTGTTACAAATACATGAAATAGCAATAGGAATTTTATAGACACATACTACATGTAGTACGGGAATATTTTCATAACACGAATGCCTTCAAAATCAGTATCGCAATGGCTGTTTGACGTCAATTTCATTTTATTTCATGGCAAAACCAAGCTTGGTCATGCTTTAAGGCAAATTCATTCAATTCAATGAACCAGGCTCTAGAGGAATTTCATTTTATGGACCTATAATTTTTAACTCTACATTGTCCTTTCCTACTTGCATGCAGACCATGTTCATTGTCTGTCAGCTGCAACAATCACCTGAGGTAAAGACCACAAATAGAACAGCCAGGATAATATTTATGCTCATACAGAAAAAAAAAAAATGTGAACAAAGGAAAAAAAATCATAACACTACACGCATTATTGCCAATATTTACTGTGCGAGGACAGATCTATGTATTAATCGTGCATATAGGTATATAGCTCCGGCCAGGAATATAGCTCGATCCGTACAGAATTCCTCTGCGGATTGATGTTGACTGGTGTTAAGATTTGACGCAGTTTTGAATCAAAATGATCCTTTTCATGAATAATTTCGACTGTTTACTGAGAAATACCGACTGAGGGCATTGAACAGTTTGTGTATCATAATCAACGGTGAGAGACTGCAAAAGTATTTGCATCAAGTCGGCTGTAACACGCAAAAGCGACCCCGGCGACGAAAGGGTAATAATATATACGTGCACGCATTGACTGCACGTCAATGCAAACTACATGTAGTAAGTGGATGTTGTTTCAGTCATATTTCATTGAACGAATTATCTATCTAAGCTGTATACTAGTATTACATGTGGGTAGTTTTACGATTAGTTCCAAGATTATATCCAATATCCTACTCTTCCCGGGCGCCATTTAACCATGCTGACGTCATATCAGACAATAATCAATGTAGATGTTGTTAACCTGTTAAATACTACTGGAACCTTAATTGTTCCTGTATACAGGGTGTGGGGATGAGAGAATTCCGGTCAATGGCTTAACATTAACCTTTTAAGTATCATGATTATAAGGCGAAATATGATCATGATAATAATTACCCATTTGATGTTGCTGTTGTGAGTAGCGTTTCTGTTTATTTATTTATTTATTTATTCATTTATTTATTTATTTATTTATTTATTTATTATTTATTTATTTATTTATTTATTTATTTATTTATTTATTCATTTATTTATTTATTTATTTATTTATTTATTTATTTATTTATTTATTTATTCATTTATTTATATTGCGTGTGTGCATTAGGCCTATATTATAAATCTGAGTTGCTTTATCCGTTTGTTTTTTATGTGTGTGTGTTTTATTCAGTATCAGATTTGTGACTGACTGCGTACTGCCAAATTTTGAAATAATGCAAGTTATATCTAGTCGCCCAAAGCTTGCCTGAAATCACATAAACAAAAAAAGGGTTAAGTACTGCAATATGAAAATATATTCATTTTAATAATGAAGATTTCGTTGTACAGCTGCTTTATTTTCGAGGCCATTTTTTTTATTACTTGAAATCAGGGGCTGCAGGACGTTTTTGGAGTGGGGGGGGGGGGGGGGCTGACACCCAAACAGTCGGGATGCAGGGGTAGGAGCCCCCTGAAACCTTTTGCTTTTTAAGGTTTTGCAAACCCTATGAGCAGTTTGAATTTTCTCTGTTACATTTTATAGTTTTATTTTAAATTTCTTTTCCTCAAAAAAATTAACCAATATTGTGGGGGATGCAGCCCCTCAGCCCCCCCCCCCCCGCTTCCGCCCCCTCTGTAATAAACCGAAATATCTTATTTTTCATTATTCCGCCTTTCTAAAGTCTTTGTGGTCAACCGGAAGTTATGAAATCTTGCTATTTCATTACAGCCCAGTTCAAAATACTGTATTTTAAGGTTTATGGTATCCTAGCATTATCTTTCTTAAATATGGGCCATCGTGTTGCTCATTAAAAATTGTATATAAACCAAATTTTTATCCTTCGAATCTCTACAATACGATCTACGTAACGATGTTTTGTTATTTGTGACCCCTTTTTAACAAAGAGTATCATCATGCTTTAACAATTAAGACTGCATGTTACGCCATTATAAATTATTCTGGGGCAAATTGTGGTACATGCATCTCAACCTTTTTGTTACTTTCCTCTTTTATCATACAATGTATCATCAATAAACTAGTCATTTCAATTCATTTAAATTCACAGCATCTTGTTTCTTTCAAATGAAAGTTATTCACTTTTCCTAGACTTGGGGAATTTCAGTCTATATGCATAATCATGTAGAAGGACATCTTTTAATTTCACAAGCTGAGTAGTCAATTCTGATTTTTAGGTCACCTTGTTTTCTCATTAATTGGCGGTGACTTTTTTTTTTCTTCTAAATTTATGTAGGTCACACCAACATACTGACGATAAGAACTAGAATATAAAGAACATATTGCCTGCCCACTTGAAGAAATGGCGTTTCGATCTTCGATTTTTGTTTTAAATTGTGTGTGTGGGTAAAGCAAACGCTTCTATTTTAAGGGAATGATAATGATAAAATTTGAATGTAGTGTATAGTTTGATTTGTAAGGAAGTCATACCCGCATCTTAACATTCTCTATCGTGCCTTTTATGATGTTCAGATGTGCATTCCCCCGACGACTCTTCGTTTGAATTTCAACTACTGATTTTTTTTTTAACTCAAGTACTAGAGTACCCATGTACATGTATGCTTGAATGATAATGTGAATCTTTTCTCCGCCAATCCTTTTTATTTTATTCTTTTTTCTAATCTCTTGTTTTGTAATTTGTTTTCAATCCCATCAGTTACTTGTAAATGTTTTTTTTTTGTTTGTTATAATGAAAAAGTTACAAATATAAAAACATACTTATGATAAAAACAACTATTGTTGGTTATGCAAAGAACCATTGACCTTTTGTGAACGATAGCTACCCATTCACTATGGCTGTTCACTACCGCCCCGCCCCTCCACGGTGTCAAATTGACTCGGAAATGGCGTCAGCTGGGAGTCAACTCTATTCCGAGTTAAAGTGACTCGTTTTCCTAGTTACTTTGACTCGGTATTGAGTCTATTCTCAGCTAATGCCACACCATTCCGAGTCAAATTAATTCGGAATCCGATTCACTTCAACTCGGAATAGAGTTGGCTCACAGTTAACGCCGTTTCCGAGTCAATTTGACACCGTGGAAATAAGAGTGGGCCCCATTCGGCCCCTATTTCCATTCTCTCTGTGTCTCTCTCTCTCCCCCCTTCCCTCTGTCACCCTCTGTCATTTTGTCCCTTCTACAAAATAGCTATACGAATACCATCACCTTTTTCATTTTTTCTACTTCTTTCTGTCTTATTCTCCCTCTGACCGTTGTGCATGAGTCTACCATCACTATTTATCCAAAGCAAATAATATCTTTTGCTCTATACCTACGATGAATTCTAAAACCAAACAAAAACTTTACCTCCAGCCTTCTTTCTACCACACAATTTACCACTATGGCCATGATTCCCTACCGTTTTTACGAGAAGGCCTCCTCGTGTTGTCACACTATATTCAAAGGTGTAACCGTGATTGTTCGGCAACCCTGAATTTGACCCCTATTTAACGGTGTTTCAGGTACATTTTTAGCCATTTTTACCCCTATTTGGCACAAAACGGGTACACATTGGCCTTTAAAAAACAACCCTAATTTTCGCATTCCCAGTACACTTTTTGCAAACAAGGACCAGAAAAACAAAAACACCCTTTTTAAAATTTCGAGTAGAGGTCTGCAAGCTCAAAAACACCCTTTTTTTCAAATTCGAGTACAAGCTCATGAAAACAACCCCTTTTTTCGAAATCGCAAACCGAACATACTCAAAAAAGACCCCTTTTTACGCGAAATTTCGAACGATCATGTGTACACCAAGTCAATACACATTGACAATACCGGGGAAGGCCTATGCTATGAAAGACATATCACAGTAGAGTTTTTTTTAATCCGTTGACTACTGTATTCTATTTTTCCTATAGGGGACACCCGGTTTCAGTAGCTAATGGGTTCATGGATAGAGAACAAGAAACAACCATCTTTCTATCAAATAACGAGTGTAAAATTTAAATCTTCATTGCATGTAAACTCGTGTGTTTCGTGCACGGTTGCCGATTATTATCCCGAATACTCGGGTTCATAATAAGAAATACAGTCGAAACTCAGTATAACGAGGACCTTGGGACCATTGAAATTATTTATAGCAGGAATCTTGTTATATCAGGGTTAAAAAGCAATAGAATATAAAGAGCTGGGACCGAAATATTACCCTGTTATAGCAGGAATATTGTCATATCAAGAATATTATTATATCAGGGGGGTGTAACATAAAACATACAATCAATCTTACGATTGATATCAATCGTAAGTCTATGGCAAACCATGTACTAAAGAGATAAAATTGATTGTAAGATTGATTGTTTCTCTTTATGTTACACCCCCTGATCTCTTTATATCGAGTTTCCACTGTACTAGTCGCCTGCGATTATCTTGGTGAATTTCAAATATAAGCTTTACTTCCAGCCTATGTAATTTTAAAAAATCCCTCAATTATGGTTTACCTCTTGTATCAGTAAGTTATTTTTATCATATTTCATTTATCAAAAACAGTAATATTAAGGAAATATATAGATTCATTGACGTTCAGGATTGTTATTCACTTTGATTCGTTCATTGCCATTGATCCATGGGCAATTGATTATTGTCTGTTTGCTTGTTTGTTTGTTTGTTTGGGTTTTTTCTGAAGAATCCGAGGTAGAAATCAAAGACAATGGGATGCTGCTGCTCAGCTCAAGATGAGGATCCAACTCTTGGGGAACACTCCGGCATACCTGATGACGTCATCCCATACAAAGGCCCCGCCTTGCAATATGCCTTCGTTGATATGAAAGTGATTGGAACAACTTACATGGGTATCTTTCTCCTGTTAATCTCTTTCCCTCTATTTTCCTTCTTCCCATTTCTGTGTCTCGCATCTGGGCCCCGTTGCATAAAACTTGCCATTAATGGTAATTACCATGGTAACATTCCTTAACAGCCAATCAGATCAAGGTTTCCACGGAAGTTACCACGAGTTGGTAAAGTTACCATCAATGTTAAGTTTTATGCCACGAGTCCCTAGTATTGAAGCACCTTATCTAGTTGAAGTGTTTTTCTTTTCCAGAGTACATGTCTGTACTAATATTTTACAAATATAATTTGCGGTTATGATACAGACATTTTTTATTCATTTATTCCTTTTTCAGACTGTACACCTTCCTGATTTTGAAAAAGCCTATCGCAAAATGATAAGGACTTCTTTAGGTGACGAACATCGGGACTGCCATACTTATTTAGAAGAGAGACCGCATAATAGCAAGTACTCGAAAGAAATATGGCAGGGGATAGGGAGGATGAACCATATAGCTAGTAAAGAGATAGTAAAGAGATAGTTGCACTCACTCGTTTATAAATGGATCGCGTGTCACAACTATCTGCCGAATATAATTAGCCCGTTGGGCACGAGCTGAATTCAGTATAACACGTATCTCCATAGACCCTAGCCCGATATATGTCGGGCTTAGTGTCCCACCGGTTAGCTATGGTTCTTAAGATGCCTCACAAGAAGAGACAGATCCCTGCTTTTCGAACAGTGCTTATTTTTAATCATATGTTGTGTCCTCGTAACCCTCCGTCAATCATCCCCATTCTGACGTTGAGTCACCTAAACTGGACCTCTCGTCTCCTTTTCCCCACACAGGACGTAACCTAAAGACAGATCTGGTACCACATTACGCTTCTTTCCAGGAGCCTTACACCCAAGGATTTCGAGTGGTCGAACTTAAGACTATCCCTGGAACCTTCGAGAAGTTAAAGGTTCAGTATGGCATGGAGAGACGCTACTATATCCCAATACAGGCTGCCTTTGTTCGTCCGGTTGGAAGGTAAGGTATGCCCTAAGTAACAAGCTTCATGCAGTCTCAGAGTAACTTTCCCCCCTAGATTACAGCACATCAACCCCAGAAAACTACTCCCTCTGCCAATACTATCTTCGTTGGGCAGCGTAATTGCACTTTTCTGCGATAGTTTTGATTGTTTCTTGTTCTCTGTTTGCTTCTTGTCGTTGCTAGAGCACCTTAATGGCAGCAATGCTAAAGCCAGTGGAGAGTCGGGATTGTCAGGTATGACAGAAAAGAGCGCTATACAGTACTACTATTTCAATATTATTTCTAACGAATTGAGCTGCAGATAACTATCAACAAAATCATGTGAATCTCCCACTGTTTACCCGCTTCTCTCTGCACATGTTCAGTCCAGTAGCCCCGATTGGTCAAGTGAAGATTGATCAGACTGCTGTGGAGTTCAACGAATCCGTCATACAAACGAATCAAGAAAATGTTCAACTAGCCAGTGAGGTTGCACACCTGAGAGAATTCGACGCAAAGGTAAAATCATTTTGCATCTACCTCCATATCATTATTCCCCATCCCCATGTTCTCCTTTATCATTCAACATATCAGTAGCAGAAGCATCAGCAGTAGCAGTAGCAGTAGCAGCAACAGCAACAGATCCATAATAATCATCTCCTTTCGCCTATAACGTCAATAACGTCATCTCATTAAATTCTACTTTATCAACTTAATTTTGTTTTTTGTCTTCCTCTTTCATGTCTTTTCCGTTTTCTTCACCATTTTTCTCTTATGCTTATGGTGGTGCGGTGGTGATGATGATGATGATGATGATGATGATGATGATGACCAGGGCTGTTTACAGAAATTTTTCCGGGGGGGGGGGGGGCAAGACGCGTTAAAAATTTCGAAGAAGCTCAAAAGTGAGGGAGCGAAACGACCGAGCTGGTTACGAGGGCGCTTTTGCATTTTTAAAAATGTAATTGAAGGATTTGGTGCACACTTTTGTGAGAATTTTCAGTAAAAAAAAATCTAAGTTTTCAAAAAATTCCCGCTGCGTACGGCCATGATGATGCCGACGACGGTAATACCAATGATGATGACGATGGAGTTGAAAATTCAAGAATGAAGGCGACTGTTTTCTTTTTGTTTTAACTTAAATATTTCATTATCCTTTTAGTCTTTGCAATTTTCCACATTAGTAGGTGTCTCCCTTTTTCTTCACTCCCCCCCCCCCCTTCTCACTTTTTCAAATCCATTCTTTGTCCTTTTCTTTTCAAATATTCCTTTGAATTTTCTTCTCAAGATCAAGTAAAAACTTGTTATAGTTGACTTGTCATCTCATTCGCTTATACTACATAATTTCATATTCATCAGTCTATTATGACAATTCCAATAACTCTCATTGTTTAAAATCTCTTTAATTTGTCTCTGCTTTATCATGTTTATGTAGATTGAAGAGAATGGTCGAGAGGGTTACCAGCTTGTCTCCTTTGAACCGAGTGGTTACACGAAGAAGACAACGAACGTTAAAGAAACAGGTAAACAAATTGTATCTGCTTAGTAATATTTTACTCTTAATTTTTTACTTTTTACTTAAATATTTTGCTTTTGGGGAATGACTCGTTAAAAAGGCCATAATTTGCATTTTGAATAATGCAGGGTCTGAACCAGAGGGCAGAAGGTGGCTTAATACGCCCCTCCTATTTTTTGAGAGAAAAAAAAAACAATGTCCTCCCCCCCGCCGCGGTTTTTTTTTCTTCCCTCACCCTATATAAACTGATAAAGATACCCAAATTATGGTTCTAGGACTACTCCCCAGGAGGACAACTCCCCCGGGGACAACTCCCACCTGACAACTCCCCCGGAGGGCAACTCCCCCGGAGGACGACTCCCCCGCAGGACGACTCCCCCGCAGGACGGGTCCCCCGGAGGACATCTTCCCCGGAGGACAACTCCCCCGGAGGACTACTCCCCCGAAGACAACTCCCCCGGTGGACGACTCCCCCATTTCTCCTCCCATTTTTGCGCCAAAGTACACATTCAAGAAAATAAAAACTCTAGTAATGGGTACGCTTTTCCGCCCAAGGGTGTTGGGTTTGACAGCTTCAGCGGCACACTCCCATCGGAACCAAATCTGATCATGAGAAGAGAGAAAAGAGAGGAATAAAATGAAGAAAGGAAAGTGAGGAACCTAAGTAGGCAGCTACAAAAGTAGAGAATGGTGTATCTAGTCGTAGTCTTCAGGAAAAGGGGGAGATGGCCCACAATCAAGCTTAAGAATAGAAGTCACTTCGCTCGATCAGCAGCCATGATTGGGTCCCGTTCCTTTTTTTTAAAATCTAAAATGCACAATTTTCAGGCAAGATATCATATAAAAATCTTACTTTTTAGGGAAGCGGTCGGCCCCTCGCCCCCCCCCCCCCCCCCGAGATCCGGTATCCGCCCCTTTGTTAAACTCACTGACTATAAATGAAAAGAAAACCTTAACAGAATTTTACATTGAATGCATGTTAATTTCATTTTTGTTAAAGGACTTGTGCTTCTACGTATTTAGCGTCCAGCGAGCATGTGCGAGTATCATTCTTTGCGCTGAAACCACATGAAAACATTAATAATAAAGTACCTCATTCAAGAGTAGAAGATAAACAAAAAGGAAAAGTCATCATTAGATTCTTATGATTTGACAAATTTGGACACATATTGAGCTTTGAATCTAAATTCGCTGATGAAATTAATCATTTTTCTTACTTAGAATATCTGCATTCAGCTGACCTGAAACCTAAATGTTTTATGTATTTGTTCTTCTTATTTTTTTCTTTGTTATATAGAGCCTAACAGTGCCTAAAGAAATCTATCTGTCATAAAGCTTGGAGAAAACATTAGTTTACTCATTAAAAATTACACTAATCCAATCTATGTTTGTCAGATAACATTTGATTCCATAATGTTTGCGTACAAAAATAAACAATCATCAAACATGATATGACCATTGCAACGGCTTTTACTAAACACTCGGGTCGCGTCGCGGCGCGGCGCGCTGGAAAACACTCGGGTCGCGGCTCGCTGAGCCAATTTTTTTTTAATGGTGTCTTCAAATCGGCCTACACGATGGGAAAATTTTATTGAAAATTCTCGATGCCTTTGCAACCCTTTTTCATTGTTGTCTTCAAGGCGGGTTCGAGGGGAAAATCTACTATAAAAAAGAAAAGATGAAAGTTGCTCTTCATTAAACTGATAGAAAAATAAGAAGACAAGAATTAGGATTGACAATACGAAAGAAAGAATACTAGGTAGATAAACTGAACTTTAAACTTAAAGAAAGTGTAAGACTGCAAGGAAGGGAGTATGACAGAATGTGTGTGTGTTGTGTGTGCGTGGGGGGGGGGGGGATAGGTGATGACCCGCCACATTTCGAAGTTTGGAAGTTGGTGTAGTATAAACGCGTATACAAAAATACATCTATGGGGCAATCCCCCCCCCCCCCCAAATGAGAACCTTTAAGATTATGGCATAATGTTCGGAGGGTTGGGCCTGGATGATTACATTAGAAGACGAAGTGATGGATCGAAACGACAATATATAAAAAAAAAATAAGAAGAAGAACAAATACATAAAACATTTAGGTTTCAGGTCAGCTGAATGTAGATACTCTAAGTAAGAAAAAATGATTAATTTCATCAGCAAATTTAGATACCAGAGTTCAATATGTGTCCAAATTTGTCAAATCATAAGAATCTAACGATAACTTTTCCTTTTTGTTTATCTTTTACTCTTGAATGAGGTACTTTATAATTAAATGCTTTCATTGTGGTTTCAGCGCAAAGAATGATACACGCACATGCTCCCTAGACGCTAAATACGCAGAAGCCAAGTCCTTTAACAAAAATGAAATTAACATGCATTCAATATAAAATTCCGTTAAGCTTTTCTTTTCATTTATAGTCAGTGAGTTTAACAAAGGGGCGGATACCGGATCTCGGGGGTGGGGGGGGGGGAGGGGTCGACCGCTTCCCTAAAAAGTAAGATTTTTATATGATATCTTGCCTGAAAATTGTGCATTTAGATTTTTTAAAAAAAGGAACGGAACCCAATCACGGCTGCTGATCGAGCGAAGTGACTTCTATTCTTAAGCTTGATTGTGGGCAATCTCCCTCTTTTCCTGAAGACTACGATTAGATACACCATTCTCTACTTTTGTAGCTTCCTACTTAGTTTCCTCACTTTCCTTTCTTTTCTCTCTTCTCATGATCAGATTTGGTTCCAATGGGAGTGTGCCGCTGAAGCTGTCAAACCCAACACCCTTGGGCGGAAAAGCGTACCAATTACTAGAGTTTTTATTTTCTTGAATGTGTACTTTGGCGCAAAAATGGGAGCAAAAGAGTGGATATTTTTCAAAAAAGTTAGCAATTAGAGCGACAAATTACCTAATACCTTATTGAACGAATAGCAACCCTCTACCCCTCGCCCATCCCCGTTTGTCATCCCCGAGGAGCTGTTCTCCTCCGGGAGAGTTGTAATAAAAACAAAAAATACTGGATTAATTACTTAAGTTTGATTTATAAAAAGGAAAGATTTATTTTACAGTTCCACACGAGCAAGGCGTTGTCACAAAAACAAAATTTCATGCGTAATTTTGTCCATAAAGGGGGGGGGGGGTGTCCTCCGGGGGAGTTGGGTGATGGGAGTCACCCCCCGGGGAGTTGTCCTCCGGGGGAGTTGTCCTTGGGGGAGTTGTTCCCCGGGGGAGTTATCCTCGGGGGGGGGGGGGGTTGTCCTCGGGGGAGTTGTCCTCCGGGGGAGTTGTCCTCCGGGGGAGTTGTCCTGCGGGGGAGTTGTCCTCCGGGGGAGTTGTCCTCAGGGGGAGTTGTCCTCCGGGGGAGATGTCCTCCGGGGGACCAGTCCTGCGGGGGAGTTGTCCTGCGGGGGAGCTGTCCTGCCGGGGAGCTGTCCTCCGGGGGAGTTGTCAGGTGGGAGTCGTCCCCGGGGAGTTGTCCTCCAGGGGAGTTGTCCTGATACGCCAAATTATATATCAAACAGAGCAACATTTTATTATAAAATTATAAAAAGCTCCACACCTACCGCCTCGGTCGTTTCACTCTCTCCCTTACCTGCTTACGCCCTCCCTTTCTCCAAACTATGCATCCGGCCATGCTAAGGAAATACTCTGCTTATTTATGTTTTAGAGTAAGCTGGGGAGGGTGTTATCCTCTGTCTGCTAGTTTATGATTCCATGTCAAGACTAATTCGTACATATTTTAACATCAAGAAAAGCCAGAGAAAGGCTTCATTGAATATAATGAATCGTCAGCTTTCCGAGGACAGGAAGTAGTTCTCCTCGGGAGTAGACTGATGTAAAGCTGGGTGCGTGTGTGTTTGGATGTTGTGATTTGGTTTGTTTGTTTGTTTTTTGTTTGTTTGCTTTGTTTTGTTTCTTGCGGGGGGGGGGGGCTAGGTTAAAGTTTGAATCTCCAAACATCGGGGAGAAAACAGCCGTATTAAAGGCTCAAATCTGTTGTTTGATATCCGAGGACCCTTCTCAGGACTTTCTTTGTTCAAAGCGAGGACAGTGAATTCACTGTCCTCGCTTATATAGCTGTACAAACTCACCCAACCACACACGCACACTCACACCCCCCCCCACACACACATACATACACAAGACCCATGACTATCGATCGATTTTTTTCCCCTCATGATGCAGTTCTGCAGATGGACCTTGTTTTCCATCGGTCGTTCCAATCTACTTCCGGTTCGTTCTCGTATCAGTCTGTTATCATCCCAGTCTCTTACACTTCCATCGGTTCCATGTCTGGTGTGTCTCGTCGACAATTCTACCAGCTAGCTTCTGATGTTACCCCTCAGTTGGTTGAAATGTTACAGCAGGGCTGGAAGATTGTGGACACTAATTACCTCAGCTCACATCTACAAGGACGTAAGTAGAATAACCGACAAGCTTAATCACTTGAATTCAAAACAAACCCATTCGCTCTGCTTCTTAATTTAAGCTTCGCCGCAAAAATTGGGAATCTATCAGTGATCTATAGGATCACTTTACTTGTGAGAAAGGTTTATTCAAATTCTTTTTGGTTATTTTTTTGGTTTCGTTTTGTTTGGTTTTGGATTTTTTGTTCAAACAAAATAAAAGTTGTCAGTGTGAATGATCATGATAATTAAATGATCGAAATCTCAAACATCATTCCTGATAATAATATACATATTCTGGATATAATTCTAACCGCAAATACATTTCGTGATATCCAAGTGCCTTCTATCAAAACTATTTTTCTAATAATTTAAATGATTTATGATTTAAAGCTGATTAACATGGATTGTAAAATTAAAATAAGGATTAGCCTTACAAGAATTAAAAAGAGGAGTTGTGATAAGAATATCGTCATCTGAATTTTCTTCCAGAATTCATGCAAACCGCTCGGACCGTGACGTTCAATACTATGTGGGTTTTTGAAAAGCCTTCTACAGCTGTGAATGACCTTCGACCTCGATGGGAATGCATAGTTATCAAATACAAACACGTCGTAAAGGTTTGTATTGCCAAAATTAATAGTCGATTAAATAATTTCCATTCACGTTACTCTGTAATCTTCCACATATGTGTATGTGTGCTTGGACTAGTCTGAATTTCGTTTCTTACAAAATGTTTTGTTGGCTAATGATTTGAAACACAAAGTACACAAAAAGAAAGAAAAAGAGAAGTGTTTTTTTAAAGCAAACCTGAAAAATCTTTGACATTCCTTCTCTTTGTTATGTTATAGCTGGCAAATGGCTGAATGGGGCAGCTGTACAATTAGCTGTACAATTAGAAAAAAAATGCAACAATCACAATAATTATATACGTCATACTTAATTCTTAACTTAAAAGATGTACAAAAATCTATAAATTAAAGAAATGAAAAGAAAAAAAAAACAGTCTATTTTCAGACTGATATTTTTGGGTGGATTATATACATACATACATACATACATATACTACAAATCACAACAAAGAGCCAATGACATGCACATAAATGCCCTCAGATGATATGGCTAAAATTACACCAATATCATGATGTCCTGTAAGTTTAAAGGAGAATGCAACCCAGACATCAGTGTGCTTCCAGTGAATGAAGAAAAACAAGAAGAATAAACAGTGAAAGTTTGAGGAAAATCGGACAGTCTGTTCAAGAGTTATGAACTTTGAAAGTTTAAGTTAATCCTTATTATAAGGATCCTTAAATTGGCAACTTTGCCAGCATCTGTGATGTCATCGTGGACAACTCTCCATTCATTTTGTACACAGAATTCAACATTTTCTTTATTTTCAACAGAAATAAAAATTCTTTGGATTTATTATTTGAGTATGTCATGGCTATATCAATTCTGCAAGCACATTGGGAAGAATTATGTTGATTCCTGACTTGAAATATCATATAAATCAATTTTTTGACAAAATTATGTACAAAATTAATTGAGAGTTGTCCACGATGACATCATAGATGTTGGCAAAGCTGCCAACTCAAGGATCCTCATAATAGGGATTTACTGAAACTTTCAAAATTCATAACTCTTGAACAGATTGTCCGATTTTGCTCAAACTTTTACTGTTAACCCTTCTTGGTCATCTTTAATAGCATATTGATGCTTCGGTAGAATTCTCATTTAAGTACATTCTCTTTCATGCCTTTCTTCATTACTACATAGTTCACCTGTAACAGGATGAGAGCCACTACCACTTGGAAGCCATTATTAGTAGAGATGGGTCATCGTGGCTGGGAGCTAGCATGTATACTGGACACAGCTGAAGCAAAAAGAGAAGGCCGATTCGGTGTAATACAGACCTTACTCATGGTCTTCCAGCGCCCTTTACTCTAAACAAGGAACTAATTTGTTCAATGAACTATTATTAATACTTTAGTCACACCCAAAGCTGATTGTGGATACGATGGTTTCATGGAAATCAAGGGGTCACGTTATCTCACGTAATGTCTTGTTTGATCTTGTTTCGTCAGTTTAGTGTGATCAGGTTGTCAAGGGAATATTGGATTTCATTATCATAAAAATATATTGAAACATTAAATGACTTGATTCCAGTAATTTTCGACAATACAGTAGAGAAGCAAGAGTGACTTAGCATCATCTCGAATACTCGTTATGAATATAATGCACCTCCATGTAATATTTGATCACTGACATATTATTGTAAATCATCTTACGGGTGTTACACTAATGATACAACTTGACGCTTTGAACGAATTCATTAGGGTGATTACAAATTTAATCAATACACAATTCGATTCCATTTGAAGGGAAACAATTTACCTCAAAGCTTAACAGTGCATGTAGTAGTATGTTCTGAGTTACATGTGGAATCGGGAATGTCTGTCAACCGGGTCGAATACTCTGGTTGCAAGAACTTATCATGTGTCTAAACTTTTATGAGAGCGAACATTTGTTTCGTATCTTCTCTTCTTTACTGCCTTTAATATGTTAATGTTCTGTGTATCTCATATTTCATACATTTATGAGATTCATTTGTCTTTCAACAAGCCTTTTATGTTCTCGTTATAACAAAAAATAAAATCCGCTTATGAAATAGTATTTTGATGTTTATATTCAAAACTAAAATAAAGGAGGAAATATACATATCATTTTAATTTTACTTGCTCTGTGATCATTTAAATTTAAAATACAGATTAATTAAGTTTCAATGCATTCCTAATTATTGCCTTATTTTGTAGAGCATATGTAATTATAGAGTATTTATGTAGTTTTTTTGTTAATGCCGCCCCCCCCAAAAAAAAAAAAAAAAAAAAAGGCTGAAAATATAGTTACACTGTACGTTATGTTCTAAATGTATCGTAACAATTAACTTGCATCATTGCGGTCATTGCAAAATAAAATGGATATAGAAGAAAAGCTCATGTGTAAATGATGGCTCCGGTATTTCATAATAGTTGAAACATCTCAGGGCAATGATTACCATGATTATACCCCACGAAAATCCACTGGACAATTACATCCAGGAATATCCCCCGGACAATTACCCCTTTGTGCTATGGGAAACTGCAGCGATTGGGGTAGGCTGCCCTAGGGGTAACAGCCATGGCGATAATTGTCTGGAGGTAGTGGTTCAGGGGTGAAGGTGTCCCTATACGCCCCAACCAGAAAGAAAGGGGAGAGGGAAGAGGAAAGAAAGAGGGAGGGGGGTTGAAAGAGGAAGAAATAGAGAGAGAGAGAGAGAGAGAGAGAAGTGAAGCGAGAGAGAGGGGGAGAGAGAGAGAATTAAAATTTTACTGTTGATACGAAGCATTTATTTTCGGAACAGGAACAATGCAATGTACAATTTCTTTGAAAATCATTGAACTGATGAGGGCGGAGTAGAGATACTGTGTGAAAGAATAATAAAATGACCTTGCCAATATAGCAGCGGCCATAGTTCCAGTTTTGGGCAGAATTGTGCACTTTTGACTAAAAAAAAATCAACATTTTATGCTACAGTTGTTAAATGTTAACTAATGAACAATACCGACTTTCATGAATTATTTAGGCGTTATTTTTAAGCATATTCCAATCGAAGAACCGACCCTGTTATAACTCCCTCACCTAGAATATGAACCCACCCGTTATGCTCAGATAAAGCATCATCGTAATTAGCGCAGGCTTATGAAGACCCCACATTTAAAATGCGATTCTTTTTTTGGGGGGGGGGGTCGAAGTTCAAAATGGGTATGTGTTCAGTACTGTAACACATGTATTTTAGTCATGGTAGTAGATAATTTTTATGCTAGAATTGACGTTTGATATTGTGCAAAACTTCAATGTTTGTCATTTTTTATAGAAGTCATTTTAGGCAGTGTTACATCTGTTTGTTTTTAAGAACACTACACTCTTAAAGTTGTTTAAAAACCACTAAGTGTTAACATATGAACCTACCAACAGTTGTCTAAAAAAATCCGTATGTTTTACATATAATTTTTAACAGTTGGTAGGTTCATGTGTTAAACGTTCAATCTTGTGGTTTTTTAAAAACTAAGAGTGCATGTCAGTGTATGTACTATACACTCTGGGGCTTGATACCTTAATAGCTTAATAGAATGAGGAAGGTGAGAATAAAGAAAAGAAGTGGGAAATATGTATACAGACTATAAAGCAAAGACCAGGACCCCGTTTCGTAAAACTTGTCATCGGTAACAACTGCCACATTTCTATGACAAATTTGCTTTCAACCAATTAGATGCAAGGGTTTCAGTACCTTACAACAGTTAATGCAACTTGTTATTGATAATAATTTTCATCAGAAACGGGGCCCAGTTGTTTGTCATGTTTGTGGGAGCTAAAAACTATGAAAAACAAATTAAAATGAGACACATCACTGGCATTGGTGGATGAAGAAGGAGGAGAAGGAAGATGAAGCAAGTTTAAAAAAAAAAAGAATTAAGCATAAGAAGTCCAGTTTATTCGTATAAAAGCATGCATAAAGGACTTCACGCATTCGAGGCAGTTTCTGAAACAAAATAGCATGATTTTCAGCTAAGCCGCCTTACTAAGTGTGTCATGTGGTTTAATCATACATGGAATATGCTGCTCGAGTGGATCTTTATGGTTAAATTTGGACTTTGCTCATGATCAATATTTTCGTAATTTAAATAATACATATTCATTAGTGCATTGCAGAGGAGCGTGAACTTTCATCTCTTGTACGAAAACTTGATCCAGATTCCACCGACAAGGGAAATGTAACTTCCCTGCACTGACGGTGTGGAGTGAGTGGCGTGTGTTGGGTGCGTGTGTAAAAGGTTCAGTCAGTGAGTATTAGCGCCTTATCACTATCAATATCTGTACATCTAACTCTCATGCACGCATGGACAAAATTAATATCGCAGCAAATCTGTGAGTCGGCGATGGTCTTTGTTTAATTCTTGACTGATATCCCTAGACGGGCTGTACAAGTACCTCGTAGCTTTGTATACTTACAAGTGGAAATAGATTTTAGGTCCCACGCTCGCGCTGCTTAAAATACAAAGATCATGTCGGTAAAACGGAGCATTGGTATTGTTGGAGTGCTATGCAGTTTCCTAGCCGTAGCCTCTGGGGCCAAAATCCTATTAGGAATGACGATGATTGTGAACACGGTCAGTCAGCACATCATCTTCTCCTCTATAACAGAGCCTCTGGTGGAACGCGGCCATGAAGTGATTCTTCTGGCCCCTGAAAATAAGATCACCAAAGGACTGACGAGTAAAGCCATCACCGGGAAGATTTCCTTCAAGAGCCGTCGGACAAAGGAAGAAATGCAAGACCTCGTGAGCGGAATGAATAAGATAATGCTAGGATTTAGTCAGGATTCTCTGCTGGAGATCGTTAAAACAGCTCGTGAAAAGGCTCACATTTTCTCCGAAGGATGTATCCGGCTTTGGGAAGATCGGGATACCTTAGAGCGTTTGAAAGAAGAACGGTTTGACCTGATCATCACCATGCCAGTCATCGGTTGTGATGCGTTGCTAGCTGAGTACCTGAACATCCCGTTCATTGTGATGACCCCGGTTCGGAGGATACCTCAGTTCAGCGAAGATACGTTCGGTATCCCTGCTCCTTCTTCATACGTCCCCATTAACCCGTTCACACTTTTCACTGATCAGATGACGTTCTTCCAACGGACGGCCAACCTTCTAATCCGCCAACTAGACCCCATCCTCTCCTACATGTTGTTGATGCCGTTACGTCAAATACAGAACGAACATCATATACGGCTGGATTTAAGCGTAACGCAGTTGATGGCGAAGGCCCAGCTTTGGCTATGCCAGAGTCATGTCGCGCTCGAATTTGTTCAGCCTACTGCACCAAACTACGTCGCAATTGGAGGCATCACGGTAAAGGCACCTCAACCATTGCCACAGGTGAGTATTAACAGGAATCATAACGTTTGGTGGTTCATAATCGCTTTGACATGTTATTAAAGAAAAGGAGGGGGGTTACAGTTACGCATGACTGTAGGAACGACTTAACTTTGAGGCTAATTATGAATAGAATGCCCAAAGTTTTTCCTCTTCTTTTCACAAAGTAAGCCTGCATTTGCTATAAGCTCACTCAAATTGTTGGCAAAAACTATATTTCACATCGAAAATGTTTTGTTGATAATAATGATGTCAATCTGCATGCCATATATATTTAAACTGTAACTTATACGATTAAATATGACTGAGAATCCCATTTGGTTTTCCATATCAAAGTCATTCTTAAAGTCATGCGTACCTTTGCTCAAAGCTTTGTGAATTGAATTGAATTGTATTTTATTTATTGGACATCATTGATATTAATATTCTGTTCTAACAAAAACATAAACATGAACATAATCATAATCATAAATCAACACAAATAACGTTAAGCTTTTAAACAGAAAAAAAAAATAAACAGAAGCAAAGTAGAACATAAATAATAGTATTTCTAGCTGATACTAGAAACACCCCCAAGGTCTTGCCAATGAAGTTTTATTAACTTGTTCCTCGACTGGCCCACTGAAATGAAGCCTTCATCGAGAGCCTGCTTCTCAGCGCATTTAACCCATTCGTGACAGAGGTCCACATTTTGTGGTTTGGCCTAGTATCTTTTGATGCAAAGCCCTAAAAATCATACCAAATACATGAGCAGAGAGAGCAAAAAATTATACACAAACTGTGCCCATTTTGGTTGCGTCAATATTCGTTGTTTGATGCTGAAAAATTTTTAAAGGAAAATAAGCATTAAAATCCTTAAATTGGCAATGTGATAGAAAGTTTAAAATCACTATTTTCCCCTGCAAATTGGCAACTTTTTGACTTCTCATCGTAATTTCTGTCAATTTATATTCATTTCAGATACATGACGTTTTATAAGAAAAATGCAGCAATAAAATGAAAATGTTGGTGTTGCCAAGAAGAATAAAGCTGATCAAATTAGGCTTTAAATAATTCCTGTCACGAATGGGTTAATGATTTCGGAGAGGCTATTGTTCACTTTTGTATCCCATGTGTAAAAAAAAAAAAGAGAATCGTCGAGGAACTTGATGGTCGAAGAACTTAATAGTCGAAGAACAAATTGGCCTATTTTCCGTGATTCGTTTTTTTTTTTTTTCTCCCTCTCTCTTTCTCTCTCTTATTTTTGTTATATCTTTACTATTATCTTTTTATATTCATATGTTTGTTTGTTTTTTGTTATGTCTTTACAGGAGATGGAAGAATTTGTGCAAGCATCCGGCGAGGACGGCGTAATTATTTTTACTCTGGTAAGTATTCTTATCATCGTCCAACTTAAAATAATGATAGAGACAAAAATACTGCTCAACATATCAACCACAAAGTGCTCATGGTTTTAGTATATTTTGAAATCAATTACGAGTTAAACTTAGAGTACAGAAAATATATATTCAAGAAACTGTACGTGTATTCATATCAAAATGTGTTTTTAATTTGCAATTAAAACCATAGACAGTCTCACAGTCTTGTACCTTAGGGAAACACAAATGCAAAAAATATCCAAAACACAAAATATAACCAAAAAAATAAAAAGAAAAAAATCTATAGGGGAAAGAGAATGAAAATCACTCCGAAAATAAGATTCCATTACATAAACACTGGAATACAGGGTAATATACATGATTTATCAACATTCATACAAAGCATTGAGCTTTCGGTGACCTATAACCATTATGTGGATGTTGTATAGGCCTAAAATGAGACATATCCCTCCCGCCCCTCCCCCCCCCCCCCCCCCCCCCCCCGGGATGACCTGTAGGTGATATGAGCCTCTCAATATTTTTTCCAGCATCTACATATTGAAATATCGGACTTCCCTTTGGTTTGCTTTCTGGTCATCAAAAGCGACTGCAAGTGCAGAAAAGCCTGCAAACAATGGTGTAAGGTATTATGGCAAGGGTTAGGGTTAACGTTAAGGTTAAAATCATCAGAGTCAGTGACGAGGTTACAGTACGGGTGAGGATTAGGGTACACACTAAGAAAAAAAAGCTTCAGTTTTGCACCCTAAATGCAACACTGGCAGCACCTCTTTTCGGTTCTCAGTCTTGCACCCTACATGAAAAAAAAGGTGCAAAGGTCCATCTTCTGTACTTGTTTGCACCCGAAAATTCCCGTCTGCACCCTTAAAGGTGCAACTTTAAGGGTGCAGAATTTTTTTCATTCAAAAGTTGCAAATTTGCACCTTCCCTAAAGGGTACAACTGTGCACCCTTAGGGGTCCAAAATGTAGCTCACTGCACCCTAAAAGGTGCAAAACGCTTCTTATAGGGTGCAAAGTTGTACCCATAAATGAGCTCCCAGTGTTGCATTTGAAGGGTGCAAATTGAACCTTTTTTTTTCATAGTGTGTATGCCCTACGCTCAGGTTAAGGGTAGGGTTAACAAGTCGGTGTGGCTATTTGCTAGTTTTCTGCTACATTTAAGCAAAAGATTTACCCAACGATTCAACACATTATGCCAGTCAAATTACATCATAAGTTGTATCATTGACCTTTGCATTTGATCTTATAGGGCTCTGTGGTCACCTCTTTGATGGATGACGATCTGACGGAGAAGTTGGCAAAAGTTTTCAGCGAGCTACCGCAGAGGGTGCTATGGAGATATAAAGGAACCAAGCCCCGTAACCTTGGAAACAACACGCTTATCGCTGATTGGCTACCACAGAATGATCTTCTCGGTGCGTGTCTTTCCCTTTCTTTCTTTCTTTTTCTTTTTTTTTCTGATTTGTTCGTTTGTTTGTTTTCTTCCCCTTTTTTCCTGTCATATGATTCCTAACTACATGTATAGTGAGGTTTTTTTTTCATAACAATTCATGGCGTGTGTACGTACATAAAATAAATTTTTAATATTTTTTTCTTCTTTTGGCCTTATCAGAGGGACTTATTCAAAAATAACAAAGCATTATAAATCATTCAAAAACAAAAAGGAGACCGATGTCTAACAGCAAAGTATAATGATCTTACAATGACATTGTTACAATGACATCACTTAACTTTATTTCTTATGTTTCCATTCGTTCTATTTCCATCATCTCTATTTCTATTTTATTTCTTTGTTTTTATTTTGATTACTTGCTTTGAGACACCTCTTGATTATTTAAACCTACTCTGTTTCGATCAACAATTTGTTTGTAAATGCACAAGAATGCAAGTGTCAGTACATGTACTAGATCCTTATGTAGATTAATTTGTGCTTTCAGTGAAGTATAAGACACGCCTCAGTACAATCTTCTACGAAATATTATCAATATCCATTCATGATAAATTTCGAGCTCTATGCCTAGCCTACTCACTATATTTCTTTTTCCTTTTTCTTTATTCCTTCACTCTTGTCCAGTTCTTACCCTCATTTATATGTCTCGATTTGCTTAAATTCGTTTCATTTTTATGTTTATGCTGTAAGAACTATGTTTTGTAATTATTGTAATTTTGTAATTATCGGACTTATTTTGTTTGTTTCACTTTGTTTTGATATGAATAAAAGTATATTGTAAGAAACAAACAGACTCGCAAGTATCTGAAATGGTAATATAGCATGTAAAGTTGCGTTCGTTTTTCTCTCGTTTTGTTTTGTTTTGTTTTTTTCATTTTTAATTACTGATCTAGGTCACCCAAAGACCCGTCTACTCATCTACCACGGCGGCGCCAACGGTATCTACGAGGCTGTCTCCCACGGTGTTCCTCTCCTTCTCATGCCGCTAGCAGTGGATCAGATGTCAAACGCTCTCCGTATCCAAGCCAAGGGCATGGGTTTTGCTATCGATAAGAATACACTGACAGAACAGAGCTTCCGAGATGCTCTCCATGAGATACTTCATAATCCGAAGTAAGATTTCTAACACCGCCTTGAAGGATTTTATTTATATCTTCTTTTGCAACGATTGTACTGAGCAATATTATTCTATAGCTGAAATACTATTGCTTCATCGTACATGCAGAACATAACTTAGAAACATGTACTTGAAAGTTATCCAAACTCTTTATCAGATTTTTTTTTACCACATCCACTAACGTCTACTGTAATGATTCGTTGTTAAACAGTTAAGTACATGTAGAAATTCAGTCGAATGCTAAAACAGTTTTTATGCATGCCAGCCGAAGACTGAATTACGTATTTCCACACAAATAGCCTAAGTAGCCTAATTTTTCACATTGCGTCGTATTATTAATTTTGCAATCAAAATGTTACCTTTAATGTACTCCAGAATGCTCCTAAAGCGAATCTAGAGTTTATATCAGTGCGGAATAAACTAAATGTGCTGATTTGGACAAAAGAGAATGGCCAGTATTAAACTATGCCTACTTGCCAAAAGGCAACCAAAACAAAAAACAACAAAAAAAAACACGAAAAAACAAACAAATAAACTCACGAAAAGCAAAGAATGTTTGCTTTTAAGTCTTCATCCATAAGTCATTTGCGTGCACAAAGGTAGCGGCCTCGGAAGCGGGGGAGGGGGAGGAGGGGGGGGGGGCTGCAGCCCCCACACTATCGGCTATAAAACCCTATTAATTGGCTTTCAAAACAATACCCAAGGGCTTCATGAGGTTTCACACCCTGAACTCCTACAAGGGGCCCCACAGCCCTGGACTCTGGACTCTGCTTGTTTACGTGTCATCACCCTACCCCCCCCCAAAAAAAAAAAAAATAAATAAATAAATAAATCGTTCCGCAGTCCCTAATAGGAATGTTATATCATAAGTGTTATTACTGTCTGGTATATACACAAGTGGGTATGGACATACTAGCTACTCATTCCCCTTTGCCTACTTTTACTCATTAAAATTGATACAATTTTATTAGGAAGGTATCATTTTCGTTGTTCCTTTATTTTTGTTTCTGGACTTTGCTTCATTTCATCCCTTACGTGGAGGGCTATTTTATTTTACCCTTCCTGAAAATAATTCTCTGTTCTCCATAGTGCTGAATATTTGTTTAAAGTTCCATTTTTCAAAACGTTATCTTCACAATTAATCAAGGTTACAAAACAATATAAGTATATTCACATGCCAGAATCATTACTGGATGGTTATCGATATTACTTACATTGCCATTTTATCTTTTCCCGTTTCATCACTACTCACAGGTACACTGCCACTGCGAAAAAGGCTTCAGCAATAATGAAAGATGAAATAGTTCCCGTCCGACAGAAAGTGGTTTATTACATCGAACATATCTTGAAATTCGGCGGTGATCATCTTCGTTCTCGTGCTCTCGAACTCAACTTCATTCAACGAGAATCGATTGACGTCATAGCATTTTTATCAATTCTTTCTCTGGCATTCATATTCGCATTAAAGTGGTTGCTTTGTAAATGCTGTTCGGGGCTTTGTAGAAAGAAAGATGCTCTAAAAAAGAAATCAAAATCTGATTGATATAGTCTAAAAAATGTTGTTTGGTAATATACGTAATTGCAAGAAAGCCATCTTTTTCACCAAAGCTTTGAGAACGAACTAAGAAACGCTAATTTACTGAAATCGAATACGTGCTTTAATACTGTAGGTCCACTGAATGGGCTTAAACCATTTTATTAAAAAAGGGATTTAAAAAATTAGGAAGAACAACTTGGCGAAAATGCTTAAACGAAGACTAATAGGATTCTATGGTGGATTTATAAATACCCCCTTCCCCGGACTATCATGAATTCAGCGCTTGTGTGAATTGGCACTGCGAGGTACGTGTTCTGTTTGTATACCGTACCTCCAATCTCACGATGATCAACATTTTGTAATAATGTTCCAATTTTTGATAAATTGTTTTCTACATCATGTATATGGAATGGTAATAAAGACATGATATAAATTCACAAAGTAATGGAACAGCATTTATATATTTTTTATTTCTAATGGTTTTGTTAAGAACATTTGGCTTTATATTTAGGGAGCGAATAATTTCGAAAACCATGTTTACCCTTTAAATTACGTCATGGACGTAATGTTCATCAGCTTTTCTTGAGAGTATGATATTCAACGAAAATAAGAATTTACTCTTGATTCTTGATTTGCAGATCTTCATAAATTCATTCATCCGTTGACTTCTCGAATCCCTTATTCCCTGTTAACATACACTCGAAAAACTGAAATGTTAAATCAACATTTAAAAGGGCCGAGGAGTGACTACTTTTTCAAAATGGTAGATTAACACTTTCAACATGCTGGAATGAGCACTACAAAATGTTAATTATCCGTTAGGTTAATAGTGTTGAAGCCAGCATCTTTATAGTCTCAATCTACCATTTTGAAAATTTAAATGGTGGTTCAACATTTTGGTTTTTAGAGTGTACTCAACGCAGCAACCATCTATCTACCTGCCTTTGTGGGCAAATCAATGGTAGGAAACGAGTACATGCTACCTTTTTGACCTTAGATTTAATCTGCAGTTTGGGGCATTGACATGAAGCGTGTTGACTAAAAGAGCAACTTTTAATAATCTTGATAGTTTCTTAGTTAGGAGCTTTTCCTTATAGGCAGTAGGAGACATAGCAACCAGCCGTTACCTTTAATACTTTTATAATTTTTTGGAGGGGGTATTAATATCACCATTCCTCCTTTTTCTTCTTTAAAAATAACCTGGAACCACCACTGATCTTGGTCAAGGACAAAAGGTAATTTCCCGTTTATAAAGAAGCCTGTATCGAGTTTTGAGTTGAATCTGGGATTCACAAACTTGTCTGCTCAATTGATCTGTTGATCGAGAGACGGGAAGGAAGGGTCGGAAGGAATGAGTCTATATACAATTAATTGTAACTCAAGGCTCAGTAGGGCAAGGCAATTGCATGGGCTAGAAAGATAAACACAGACTAATGAGGTGTTCAGTTGGGAAAAAAAAAACATTATTTTGTTAGGAAATACGGGAAAAAGTTTTCCAAGCACTAATTGTGAATTTTATCTCCCAATTTCAACGCTCACGATCAAGGTAAAATGTGGAGAACAGTTTATCATGCTCGGTTACGCTCTTATATTCTGAACTCTTAATCTATTAATATTTCACATTATTATATTTCTATTTCCTGTCGATTTTTTTTTTTTTTTTTTTTTGGGGGGGGGGGTTTGTTTAATAATCATCATTATCATCATCATTAGGAGTAGTTTCATCTTATAATTTTGTTTTAAATTTTGCATTTTTTTTTTTTGGGGGGGGGGTAGGATGGCTTTTATTTCTTGAAGCAATAGAATGGGAATGCATCAGTAGTAGCCAAAGAGAATCTCTACAGCTATAGACTACATGCACTAACTTTCTCCCCCCCCCCCCCCCCCCCCCATCCCCTCTCTCTCTCTCTCTCTCTCTCTCTCTCTCTCTCTCTATCTCTCTATTTATTACTCTATCTCATGAAGAAGACTGAATTTTCAACTTTGATAGCTAGGCTTCGTCAAATTCTTCTTCATGTTTCTGGCCTCTCTATCTAATTCTCCTGGAAGAATTGTGTTTGGTTGATATTGTTGTGTTTAAGGGAAGAAATTGTCTATAATTACCTAGTTCTTTAAAAAAATATATATATAATTCATTCTCCTTGTTATCTAAACTGTCGACTAACCCCTTACTAAGAAAAAAATGTATGAATAGAACAGAAAAAGACTACTCCAATGATTGCTTAAAATCTGAAATCAAGGTTACATATAGCTAATACTATGGGTAAACGTTAGGCCTATACGTATGTCGAACCTTGTATCAATAGACGCTGTACTATCTCGTGTATAGGCATTATAGGCATTATACGTACATTGTGCATATAGCCATTGTCAATATGCATGCTAATGGGCGTGCATGAACATAATAGGCATCATTCGTCTGTGCACAGTATTGTATGCAGTTAACAACAGAACTATTCTGCACCATTCAGGCTAAGCAACAAGGATATATGCTCTCGGGTTTGTTGGTTTCGTAAATTCATTTCGACTACGATACAGACGACAGACATGAGGACATTTTCAAGAGCTGGTTCACTCATAGGGGTTATCATATGCTTGGGGTTGTATTCTCCCCCTGTCACCTCAGGGGCGAAAATCATGATGGCCACATCATTGATCATGAATAGCGTCAGTCAGCACATCATCTTTTCATCGATCACGGAACCCCTGGTCGAACGCGGGCACGAAGTCATCCTCCTTGCTCCTCAACACAAGGTCACTAAGGGTCTCACTGATGGGGCAGTCACTGAAAAGATCTTCTTCAAAACGACCAGGACGAAGGAGGAAATGGAGGAAATAGCTGCTAGCCTACAGTCAATCGCCCTCGGATTTAGCCAAGAGTCCTTCATGGAGATGATAGGTCGGATGCGGCAGATCTTCCCCAAGTTCTCCGAGGGGTGTTTTCGACTTTTCGAAGACCAGGAGACCTTGGATCGCTTGAAGGCAGAACGATTTGATCTGATCATCACCATGCCCATCTGTGGATGCGACGCCTTGCTTGCTGAATACCTTGATGTGCCTTTTGTCGTGATGACGCCTCTCCGAAGGGCGCCCACATTTTCTGAAGACACCTACGGCATCCCTGCTCCTTCTTCCTATGTGCCTTTCAGCGCCTTGACCACATTCTCAGATCAGATGACATTCTTACAGAGGACAGGCAATGTTCTCATGCGTTATGTAATCGAACCCATCTTCATGTACTTCACTCGCGCAGACATTAGTCGGATCCAGAGGGAGCATAATATCCGACCTGACCTGTCCGTTGATCAGCTTCTTGGCAAGGCTCAGCTTTGGTTAAGTCAAGGTCACTGGGCCTTCGAGTTTGCTCAACCCATTACACCAAATTTCGTTCAAATCGGAGGGATCACCGTGAAACCTGTCAAACCACTTCCTAAGGTAACTCTCATGTGATTCATTAAATACACCCACACTTTATATAATACAATATTGGGAATAAACAAACGTTATTTTTATTTATTCATTTATTCATTCATTCATTTATTTATTCATTTGTTTATTCATTTATTTATTTATTTATTTCCTAGTTGTTACAGGGTGGATAGCGCTTTAAGCAAAAGCTGATTTTCAAAGGGTTCACGTAGTACACTGTATGTCTTAATATCTTATCAGTGGGCAACCTGTGTTTAAAGATTCAGTTATCTATATTATAATCTTTTAGCATGAATCCATAGTACAGATATCGTGGATCACATGAATCGCGGTTCGAGTCCGGTCACTTACTCATTTCTTTTGGCAAAACAGCAATTTACGTTATACTCCAAAAGCCTGATTGGCATGAATTATGCATTAATCTAGTTCCTGATAATTTTTATAATCCTATATTATATTTTTGCTCACAGGAAATGAACGACTTTGTGGAGGGTTCTGGCGAGCATGGTATCGTGGTGTTTACCCTGGTAAGATAGTCACTTCATTTTATTCCAACGTAACTATGAGGCGTCATTCCTTTACCTAACCTAAGTCGCACTTGAACACAGATAAACCATAAAAGAAGTGGACCTAGTTTTATGTATATGTATATAAACAGTAACGACTTGAAGAAGAGAGGGTACGCCATGTATATGAATCCAACGTATTTTTTATTCTTCAGAATTTTCGACCCGCCTTGGGTCTTTGTCAGTGTAAACATTTAATGACAAGAAAGCAAGATAGACATGGTTTATTATCCAACACGTGGGAATTCTCTCTCTATGTCTCTCTCTCTCTCTCTCTCTCTCTCTCTCTCTCTCTATATATATATATATATATATATGCTTTACTGGCGTTAGCGGGACATGGCGTTAGCGGAGAAGAAAAGAATGTCCTCCTAACGCCAGTATTATAGATCTGGGGAGCGTTTCATGAAGAGTTTTGTCGGTGAAAATCACCGACAAATGTTATAAGCTACTGAAAATACTCGCATCTGATTGGCTGAAAGCAAATTAGTCGGTGAAAACCACCGACTAATTGTTTCATGAAATGCCCCCCTGTTGTGTTGCCATCCTTTAACATTTGTTTCATGTCCCCTCTCCCCCTCCTGATTGACGCCCATGAATATAACGAGAAAGTTAAAGGTAAGAAGATATGGGAACACAATATTCTTACAATCTAATTAAGCCGCTTTGAATAATCTATAATCTAGCAAAACTGGTATCATTTTTTTCCTTGTAGAGGATAATATCTTGCTAAGGACTATTTATCACATATCACCGGTGGATCAAGAAGCTCACACTAACAGAAAGATGAACAAACGGCACAAAATAATAAGAAATGCAGAATATATGATTGGGGTGGCCACCCCCCCCCCCCATATCTGCAAGTAAACTCTATCAGTTTACACGAGGTATATAGGTTAGATCATATACTGATTTCAAAATAATATTGATGATGAATGATGAATTGATGGCAGAAATAATTTCCATTGACAGAAGAACAAAAAAATCATGCCCAGAAGTAAGTTGGTTTGCTTGTTCATTTTATTCTACGATGGCTGTCTTTTTCACTTGTTTTCATATACTACAATATTTTAAAAGGGATCCGTTGTTTCTTCGTTGATGAATGATGAACTCAATGAGAAGTTGGCCAAAGTTTTCAGTGAGCTACCGCAGAGGGTTCTATGGCGTTTGAAGGGATCACGCCCCCGTAACCTTGGAAACAACACGCTCGTCTCTGATTGGCTTCCACAGAATGACCTTCTTGGTAAATGATATAACTGAAGTGAATTCAATTAAACTTGTTTATAAACTGATAACGACGCAGAAAAAAATACTTAATTTACCATCCAAAATACTTTGGTAGCAAAACATTTTCTTTCTACTTGCACATTAATATCACATCATAGAAGATTGTAATATATAGAATTTATCTAATATATGAATTAATAATTTGATAATAAATTGACAAGCAAAATGAAAAAGTGATACTATAAG
>CM057163.1:1321102-1333294 GCA_029962745.1 Echinometra lucunter | reverse complement strand
GCATCATGACCTTCTCCGAGTGAAGACGCAACCTTGCAGCGGCTCCAAACAGCTCACCCACGTGTAATTTGAATAAGAAAAATCTTGTGAGGAACACGTGGCAACACGAGTGAAAGAGCGAGAACTATGGAATCTGGAAGGGGGAAGCGGCCGCGCCCTGCTAAAACACCAACCAGCCCTCTTTCTTCTGAGGCGGCAATTTTACCGGCTATTCAGCTTATGTTGAATGAACAGTCAACTAAATTTGAAAATCGCTTTTCGGTTTGGAAAACAAAATTTGAAAGAAATTAAGCTGATACGTGAACAATGCGCTGAGGTGGTTGCCACCGTTGAACATCATTCCATAGAGCTGAAGGAAATGAAACAGGAAATGGAAAAGCTAAAAGAAGAAATGGCTATTGCCGAAAAAGAACATAAGGAGGAGCTCGACAAAATGGAAACCTATGTAGCAAGAGAGAACTTGGTATTCCTTAATGTACCGGTGCCTGAAAAAGGGTAACAAGAGAAGGCGGAAAGGAAAATGTGGAAGAAAGAAACCAATGAAAGAGTTTATGATAATAAACTACAGTTCACAGAGCAGGAGGTGGAAGGTATCGAGTACCAACGTATACACCGTGTCCAAGCCGGAAACGTCACCAAGGCAATCAAAGTAAGATACCTACGTTATGCGGATAAGGTGTCTATTCAGCAGAGGCGAATCTCTTGAAAAATACGAGGATGTATATAAACGGATGATCTATCTCGGAGGGTGAGAATGGAAAGGAGGAGCCAGGTCGAGGCGTTAAAGGCAGCGAGAGGAGCGGGGAACTCGCCTATTTTTCGAGGGCTGAGCCGACGAAGTTGATAGTTGACCACGTTTGGATTCCGAAGAAAGACCAACCGAGATTCATCGAAAAGCTAGGAAGGAGAATGGAGATAGGGAAGGATCAGGTAGTCCAACGGAGAGGAATACCCATGGTGGTCGATCAAGGAGCACGCGGAAATGATGTGATTGAAGCAGCAAACCAGTAATATTTTTTAGTTGTCCTTGCTGTAATAACGAGGAGAGCGTTGAAGGAAAATTAGATTATGCAGAAAAAAAAGCGATAAACAATCTTCAAATTCAAGAGGAAAATCCTGTGAATTATCTTCAACTCCATCAGATTATTTGGTCTCCTGAAGCACTTGGGAATACATCGTTGGAAATAACTGTGCAAGACGAAGATGCTGAAACATTGTAAGTGAAGTTGTTCATTTCGACTCACAGTATCAAAAGGAAACTTGCTTCAAGATGTGAGATATAAATTTTATTTGAGAGTAATAGACATTTATTCAATCTGTTTGAGTATGGTCAGGATGGTTAGTATGGATTTAGATAACATGGATAATGAGACCAAATGTTTAAAACTTTTTGGGGGGGTCAGTATGGTGGACACCAGAAAAGAAACTTATTTCATAAGAAAGTTAAAAGAGTTTCTGGGAAATTGCCAGAGAAAGAAAGTGCTTGGAAACGTAGATAGAAAGAACGATTTATTTTGCAAAGTCTATATAGGTAAATCTAGGAAAAAGGGAGATTTGATTTTAGATATGATATCCTTTATTAAACTATACATGAAACTGATGTGTATTGGCAATGGAGGTCCTGGTAAACTGTAGCAACATCCAAAAGAAAAAAGAATAAAAAGGATTGTATAGAAAGGGAAGTGCTGTTTGATAGCTGTACAATATTATTTTTTTTTTTTCATTTGCTTGCTAATGAGATATATAATGTTTTTCATATCGTTGTGCAATTTGTTTTAAAATCCCAAAGAGAAATTTAGGGCGCCCCTTTGCCTGGTTCAGGCAAGGATTACTGAAATGGATAATTTTAGTGTTTTAGTAGAAATTATACTTTTCAGAGAAAAATTGCACATTTTGGAGGGTAACTAGTATCAGAAGATATTACTTTGTCTCTTAGAATGGATGTGTTCATTGCAATATTGGGTATCATTTTGAATATATATACATATAACCTTCGCTTGTATGTCGTTGTTCATCCTTGCTTGAACAAATAAAACCCAAAATGAAGAATACAATTGTCAATAGGCCTATTTCGCTATCGGGTTAGAGGTCTGTTGTATGCAACGAAGTTTTGTTTAAAGGGCGAAATGGCGAATGTTTCAGGTATTGAATGAACATCGCATGCATTATAGTGACTTGCGGTAGGAGTGGCCCATGATTGCACATCCTTTTCATCCTTGCATTATCTGAGTAGACTATAGTGAATTGATACAAATGAGCAACTCTTATGACATTTTTATGCTTATTTTCAAAAGCCAGTAGAATAGAAGGGCATATATTTTGAGAGTATTTGTAAAAGAAATCACACAATCCGGCCATTTTGTATCAGGCATATAGTGGCAGTTAAAAATAAGAGAGAGAAGTTTGAAAATGTTGCAAATCCTCAAGAATGGCAAATTTTCTTGTTGTAAATGTAAACCTATTATGTTTGTTGAATAGTTTGCAAGTACCTATTTAGTTAGATTTCAAAATCAAAAGGAATAACAGTGTATCCTTTTCCTTTTCCCCCAATCAATGCAATGATGAATTTGGACATCTGAATGGGGGATATCCTGAAATATCTTTCCCAAGAAATGCAAAGTTTATTCTTTTGAAGAACGGATTATTGGAACGTAAAGCATCGTATTGATTGTTAGAAGTATTTAATGTTAGATAAGCATTTCTTTCTTCATAAGGCTTATAGAATTGGAGTGCCTATTTATACAGGATCAACACTATTAATATGCTTGTCCCGGGGAATGTTGCTCATATTCAAGGAGGGATAATACGAAGTTTTTGTTTATAAGTAGAACCATAAGATGGAATTTGGAGAGTTCGAGGGCATTGATTGGTTACAAAACATTGCATTAACTTGACTAAAATTATTGTATGGTGAGTTGCGCATGATCGCTTCTCGTTTCATCCTCCATGAATTACCAAAGTGACACTATATAGAAACAAATAACATCTTGAATTTTCAATGCGTTATTACATCCAGTAGGTGAAAAGAAATAACTCTGAGAGTATCTTACAAAAAAAAAAAAAAAAATAGCAAAGCCAGAATAATGCAGTCCAGTCATTCTTGTACTATGGTACAGTAGAATTTTAAAAAAAGAGAATTTTGAAAAAGGACTGCAAATTCTTAAGATGGAAAGCTTTCATGTTGTAATGTGTTTAATAGATACTTGAATAGCAAGAGTATGTATGCTTAAGTGTCTGTATGTTTGGGTATTAAAAAGGAACAACAAAGTGTTTCCTTTTCTTCTTCCCCAATTGATGCAAGGATGAATTTGAAATAAAAGAGTAGCCTGAAATGTATTAAGAAAGGCAAGTTTATTGTCTTGAAGCATGATTAGGAACACAAAGTATTGTATTGCATTTTTTGTTCTTCATTACACAAATTAGGCCAATAGAATTAGAGAAATGGCCATCAGCATGCTCACATGCTTTAGGAATGTTGCATAAATACCAAAGGAGAGACACTGAAGTTTTTTTTTTTTTTTTGTTTATTATTAGGAACATGAGGCATTGATTGAGGTATGGTGACTTGTGTTAGGAGTTGCGCTTGGTCGCATCTCTTGTTCATGCTTGCATCAGTTGGGTAAACCAAAGTGAATTCAAACAAATAAGTAACAGTTTGGATCTCTATTTTATTCAGCAATATGAAAAAAAAAAATCACAATTCTTGAGAGTTTCTTAGAAACAACAACATATGCAACATTACTGCAACTCTGCAATGATATATATATTGAGCATAATGGAAGTAGAAATGTTATTTCTGACGATGGTCCAACAACCATAGGTTTGAAATTTGTCTTGTGATAATGTTACTTGAATACTTTCTGTATATTACAAGTGCTTATTTGTTTGGATTTCAAAAGGGAACAATAAAGATTTCTTATTAATGCAGGGTTAATCTGAAACAATCAAAGGGCAATGCCATGATATATGCTCACCAACGAGAGGATTGTTGTGTAATATTGAAAAGAGGGACACGATGATTGCTTTTGTGTTTATGATGGAAATGGGAGTGATTGATTAGTAGGGGTATAAACAACAATATATGAAAGCATTATTGGTGAGTTGAGCAAGATTGTATCTCATTTTCACCCTTGCATTAATAAGTAAACTAAAATGCGTATACAACTTGGTGAAATTATATCAACGAGCAATACTGACTTTTTTTCTCACATTCACAAGAAGAAAGGGACGTAAGTCTTGAGTTTCTTACAAAAGAACAGCATGTTGAATACCGCAATTCAGGCATTTTGTATAGAGCATTCATACATTTAAAAAGGAAAAGTTTAGAGAATGTATAACAATTTCAAGATGTGGAACGGGCCTATTATTGAAATAGTTTGCTTTTTCATATCTTTTGGCGCGTGTATGCTCCAAGTGTTTGTTTGCTTAGTTTTTAAGAAAGAAAAGAATACCAGGTGTTCCTTTATGTAAGATGGAACTAAATAGTCAAAAGGAGGATATCCTCGATACAATGTCCAAAACTGCATGGTTTGTTGATTTGAACCAATGATTAGGTACATTACCAGCAGTGGAATTTATTGCCACATAAGTATTTTGTCCTTTATTCCTGGCATTAATGATGGAAACTAGAGTGTTTTTTTTTTTCTTTTTAAGTATAACACCTTTAATATGCTAATATGGAATCCAATATCAGGACTAGCTTTTCTACATTGTTATATAGGGATTGGGTATTTAGTTACAGAAAGGTGAATCTCAGGACTGTTTGATTTTTTTTTATCTATAGAGACAGGGGGTTGGGAGTGCTTTGGGGCCGTGTTTGGCTATGTTTCAATGGAGCGCGTGTCATTGTTTACTTGTGTTGTTTTTGTCGGGGATATAGCCTGTGTATCCCCGGCGGAAGCAATGCGGGTGGGGTAGTGGTGCGTGTCTGGGTTGGTGCGGCCGAGCAGGGTCCCGAGGCGTTCCTAGTCCCCTTGTTTCTATTATATAAGTTCTTATTAACAGGAAAAAAATATTCTGGCTTAGTAGATATAAGTTTAAAATTAAACTTATTAATGTGGTTTATGCTGATGGAATGCCAGTTTTTTCTTTATATTTAATAAGACAAAGAAAAAAGTCAAGAAGGGGTAGATTTTTATTATTGGAAATACTACAGCAACCTGTAAAGTAGGGTGAGCTGTGAGGGAGTTCTGCTTTGGAGAGGGTCGTATAGATGGGATTCCTTCCCTTCTTTTTTACCTGCAGGAATTACGAGCAACTTATTAGGATTTTTAGAGATAATGTTCTACATGGAAGGGATAACAATACTCGAATGATCGACATTCATTTTTGTTTTAAACAATGGCGCAATAAATTAGATTTTATCATTCAATTATGTACTGTAGTTACACTAGGAATCTAATCCTCACTCTCCCTATAAATAGCATAGTGAAAATCTTAGTTTTTATACAAAAAAATGGTGGGGTGGAATGATCTTTTTAGATTTTTTTTTATGAATAGATGTTTTAAATTGTAATTTTGTTTCCTTAAATGTTAGAGGAATAAGAGAATGCGCGAAAAGGGGACGAATATTTTCATGGTGCAAAGAAAAAGGGGATGTAATTTTTTTACAGGAGACGTATAGTACAAAAGAAGTAGAGGATAGATGGAGTTCTGGGTGGGAAGGGTCATGTTATTATAGCCATGGAACAAATCACAGCAAAGGAGTACTCATTCTTATCAAAATTTCGCTAGACTTTAAACTTATAAATATAAAACAAGATGATGAAGGGCGATACATACTCATTGATTGTGAAATCCAAGGACATAGAATGGTCCTTTGTAATGTATACTTACCGACGAGGGATAAAGAAAATCATCAAATAAAATTTTTAAAGGATATGATTATAGAGTTTAAAAAAATTAATAGTTGTAACAAACCTGTTTTAATGGGAGGAGATTTTAATATTATTATGAATTCTGATTTAGATTATAATGGAACAGTGAAACAAAAATTACATGACAAGGTTAGTAAAGAAGTAGAAAATTTTATGGAGGAACTACAATTGATAGACATATGGAGGGAGAGAAATCCATTGAAAAGACAATTTACCTTCACTAAAAATAATCCATTTATGCAAAGCAGATTAGATCATTGGCTAATATCAGATGATTTGGTAAATGTTGTTATTAGGTGCAAAATTTTACCATCTATAGCTCCTGACCATTCAGCTATATTTATGTTCTTGTATGATAAAACTGATAAGGAAATGCGTAAAAAGAATGGTTCTTATTGGAAATTTAATAATAGCCTGTGTGGGTAATGTAGAATATGTGAAAAAATGAAAATAGAAATACTTACATTAAAGGAGAAAATAAAAACAGAAGTTAAAGATAGAAGAGTTGTATGGGATTATTTGAAAATGAAAATAATGTCTTTCACAAGAACTTTTTCGAAAAAACTGGCTAAGGAAAAAAAAAATAAAAGAGAATCTCTCGAAAGGAATTGGAATGTTTAGAAAGTAGTTGCGTAAATTCAGTAGATGAAGAATTAATTAAAAAGATAGAAAGAAAAGGAAAGAACTTGCAGACAGTTACGATTACATTAATGAAGGTATTAAAATTCGGTCTCGTGCGACATGGTACGAAAGTGGAGAAAGGGATACAAGGTACTTTAGTCAACTATTACAATCTAACAAAAAGAAAAGTACTATAACAAAATTAGTTAAGGTTAACGGAGAGAAATTACTGAAAATGAGAAGGAAGTTTTAAATGAAATTAAATCATTTTATACCCACCTTTATGCAAGGGAATACACGGAAGATTTTAGGGATTTCTTTAAAAATGTACCGACTTTATCATCTGAAGATTCTGAAAGCTGTGAAGGGGATATACTAGAGGAGGAGTGTATTTCGGTACTGAAAGAAATGAAGCAAAATAAATCCCCTGGAAACGATGGGTTAACAGTTGAATTTTATTGTACATTTTGGGCTGAAATAAAGGATGTATTGATTGGGGCATTCAATGAAGCTTTTGTTCTTGGAGAACTTTCTGCATCACAAAAACAAGCAATTATTATTTTATTAGCTAAAGAAGGGAAAGACCCACATTACGTAAAGAATTATAGACCCATTTCGTTATTGAATACAGATTATAAGATCATATCCAAAGTTTTAGCAAAACGAATTAAGAGGTTTTGGAGAGCGTTGTGTTAGCAGATCAAATAGGATTTATTAAAAACAGGAATATAGGAGAAGCTATTAGATTAATTGATGATATGCTTTTTCATACGTTATATAATAATATCCCTGGGTATATGATAGCAATTGATTTAGAAAAAGCCTTTGATTCGATATCCCACAAATTTTTACATCAAACATTAGGTTCATTCGGTCTTGGCCAGCAATTTCGCAAATGGGTCAAAATATTATATACAAATAGCCAAAGTTGTATTTTTAATGGGGGAGATTCTACAAGCTATTTTCATGTTGAAAGAGGGTAAGGCAGGGAGATCCGCTTTCACCATATCTTTTCATTTTATGCATTGAAGTATTAGCGCATAATATAAGATATAATAATGATGTTAAAGGAATTTCCTTTGGAAAGGAAGAAGTAAAACAGGTTATGTATGCAGATGATATGTCTATATTTGTCCGAGATCTAGATTCAGTAAAAAAGTAATAGAAATTTTAGAAAATTCAGAAAAGTGTCAGGACTCAAAGTTAATAACGATAAGACGAAGGTTTTATTATTAGGTTCCTCCCAAGGAAAATCATATGATTTATCTTTTGGCCAAAAGGTGGATTTTATAAAGATTCTCGGTGTATTTTTTTCTTTAGATGTAGAAATAAAAGAAAGATTGAATTATAAAGAAATATTAAGTAAAATAAAGAAATTGTTAAACTGGTGGAAGCAAAGAGACTTAACTTTGATGGGCAAAATACAACTATTAAAGCAGTTTATCTTTTCAAATTCATATATGTGGCATCTCTTACACCAATTCCAGAATGGGTTTATGTTGAGCTTGATCAGTTGACTTTTACTTTTTTGTGGGGTGGCAGAAATAAGATTAACAAAAGAACGATGTATTTAGATTACCATCAAGGTGGCTTGAAATGATGAATTTTCAATGGTTAATAAAGGCACAGAGAGTTATGTGGATTAAAAGACTAAAAGAAAATAATGCAATGAAATGGAAACAATATTTCAATTATGCCACAAAACATCTGGGAGGAAATTTTATATTTTCATGTGATTACTTGCTTGGATTGTTGGAGATAGCATTGCCGCAATTTTATATAGATTTGTTAGAAGTATGGATAGAGACGAAGGATTTTCGTTTAAAATCTGAAACATTTAAAGGAAATGAGATATTTTTTAACAATAAATTTGTACGAATTGAAGGGAAATGCATATTTAACCAAAAAATATATGAAAAAAATATTTACAGATTGAAACATATTATGGATTATGATGGAAACTTAAGGCCATTTTCGTACTTCCAAAGACAGGGTTTAAACATAAATGATTTTCATTTGATAGAGTCAATTTATAAAACTTTTCCAGTCAGCTGGAAACGAAATATGAAAATAGATAGCAAAGAGGTTTCTCTTAGGGAAGAAATATCATTTATATCTGGAAAAAGAATTTTGTCAATGGAGGAGTTAGTATCTAAAAACGTTTATGCAAATTTTATGAAATGCAACTTCTCAATACCTGATGTTTTCGAAAGGTTAAAAAACAAATATAGTTTCTCTTATGAAAAGATTGAACACATTTTTATGAGACCAAGACAATGTACTCTGAACAGTAGATTAAGAGAATTTCAGTTTAAAATGTTACACGGCATTGCTTATACAAATCATCACTTGTTCCGTTTTAAAATCTCACAAAATAACCTTTGTTGTTATTGTAAAAAAGAGGAGGAAACATATCGCCATCTTTTTTTGGAATGTGAATATGCTTGTCTGGTTTGGGATAATTGTAAGGAGATGTTTGGTTTTATTTCTACGGGTAGTTTAAGCTGGGAGGAAATTCTTGTAGGGGTAGAATTAAAGGACGAAGGAAAAGAACGCTTAATCAATCACTTTTAATCTTTGTTAAATTTTTAATCTTCAAAGGGAGGGAAAAGGGTGCACTTATAACCATGGATGAAATTAAAAGGAAATTTAAAGAAGAAGAATGGGAAGAAAGAAGGCTGGCGCTAGGTAGAGGCAAGATGTCTCTTCATTTAAGGAAATGGGAAAATCTTAATTAAAAGAATGAATAGGGAGAGTGAGGCAAAGGTATACATACGAGAGACAAATCCACAAAACAAAATAAATAAAAACACAGAAAAAAAATAATACGGAGAATTGCAGTCCCTTCCATGTGGAGTATAGGCATAAAGGGGAGAATGCTCCTAACCTGGGGACGGAGGGGAGGGGGGGGGGTGGGAGGTGGAACAACATTTTTTTTAAATCTTTTTTTTCTCTCTGATCATGTCATATATTTTGTTAATAGTTCATTTTGTAATAGCTGAAACGCATTAGTATTAATTTCTAGTATTTTTGAAGTTTGATGTATAAGTTGTATAATTATATTGTAATGGATTTATTGTATAATTTATAATTATGTTTCAAATAGTTTGTACAAATTGTTTATAGAATCTGATTGTGTATTTTGATTTGAGAGAATATAATAAAACATCCTTAAAAAAAAAAAAAAAACTGATAACAATCATTCTACTCATCAATTTCTTTTGATATAGCATTACATAATCTTCATGAAATTGTGCTTTGATCGATAGATATTTCTTTGCGCAGTTCTATTGGAAGGCGATTTTATAGCGCCCTCTATTTCCCATCACAGTGACTGACTTTAAGATGAAAATAATCTTCGAAGTGTCTGGAATGTTGTTAAAAAAAAAAACCAACAACAACGACGATCTTTACTTTGTAATAAAACAATAACATTAGTAGAACATTGTGGAAGAAGAACTAACTACATGAGCTCATAAATGTTTTCGAAACGCAGCAAATAGGAAAAATAAAAGCAACAAGAAGGACACGAAAACGAGAAGAAGAAGAAGAAGAAGAAGAAGAAGAAGAAGAAGAAGAAGAAGAAAAGGAGAGGAAGAGAAGAAGAAGAAGAAAAAGAACAAGGACCAAATGGTACAGAACATGACGTGAGAGCAGAACTTTTTAAGCAAAACAAAGTACGTAGGCCCATTGCGCTATCCGCCCAACCAATTTTCCTGCCTGAAGCCCTAGTTATCCAACAGCGTCCCACACCCTCAGACTGCCTTCCCCCCCCCCTCTCTCTCTCTCTCTTCGGCACTCTTTCTTGCTTTCATTTCCCTCCAGCACTTTTTTTTTTACTATGATCTCTCAACTCTCTCCCTCTCATTCCCTCTCTATCTCCATGGTCTCTTCTTCTCCAGCACTCTTGCCCTTTCTCACGAATGTACTTACATACACTTACAAACGTACACACACACACACACACACGCGCGCGCGCGCGCACACGCACACACACACACACACACACACACACACACACACCTAACTCTTGTTCATTACATGGTTATTTGCTCATATTCCATTTAAGCTTCAAAATCTGAAATGAAGACAAATCAGAAGAGATTTTTTTACATTCAGAAATAATTTTCAATGACGCACCTACATGTATTATATTCTCACAACTTTATCATTTGCCTTGACTACAAAATCAAAGAAAGATCTAATTTTAATACTAAACGTTCCAAGTCTATAATCAATCGCCTCACTTCCTACAATTATTCTTGACGGAATATTTCAGTGCTTGTGGTACAAAATATTCTATATGTCGTAGAAAAAAAAAGGATTGGTCACGGAACCCGGGGGGGGGGGGGTGGGCCGCAAGCTTCCCTTCCCACAATTTTGGCTAAAAACTTCCAAAAACCCTATTAATTGTAAAACTTATCATCTAAAATGTAAATTGCTCATTTCATAATTATGGGGTTGCAAAACCATAAAACCCAAGGGCTTCAGGGGGCTCCTCAACCTTGCCAGGGGCCCTACAGCCCATGGACTCCCCCTGTTAGGGTTTCATTCCCCCCCCCCCCCCGAAATATGTTCCGCGGCCCCTGCATTGTCTATATAAATCATGATTTTAAGAAAATCTACTGCGCATCGTGTGTATTTAAGTCAACACGGCATCTTTTTAAACAAAACGTCCCTACTTTGATAAAGGGAAGCATATGAGGTATAAAGCAAATTTCAGTTACTGATTCTTTCATATTTTACCTAGTACGCTCTTCTTCCAGATTAAATGTTATGCATGAACATTCGCCTTGCTAAGAGATATGTTAGGCAAGACATCAATGTATTGCATTGACGTCAGTGTAAATAACAGATACAATATTCTCTTTTACAGAAAATGTCACTTTTGTCACTTTCTTCCTTGTGTCAAGGTGGAGAGAAATGCGGGTCATAGATCATTTATGACTCTAAATCGCCAAATTAATGAATGATGCAGTGTGCTTGGACGTAATTATCATCGAAAAATAACGCTGACAGAAAATACTCAAACATGAGCTCCCATTTTCCCTATCAGTACGGTGCCTATTGATCACCGATCATCATTTGATTTTTTTCTTCTCCTTTTTTTTTGGGGGGGGGGTCTTTTTTGGCCTTTGCCTTTTTGCGCCCCCTAAAGTGCCGCCCGGGGCACGTGCCCCCTGTCCCCTTGATACGCCACTGTGGGGGCAAGAGCAACAATAGCAACAAGAACCATTATTTTCAGGAACATATGAGTATCTTCTGTAAAATGCTTAAAACGATCATCTTTGTCTCACTATCAGTAGTTTGAATTGATTGCATAATCATTACGAAATTTAAGCAATTTGGAATTAATGGAAATAAAAAAAACACAACATTCATATCAAGAGTGCTTTGGCTATCCAATGCTTTTCATTTGTGAGATATATATGTATCAGGTGACAACTTTGTAGTTGAACCACGTTATGTCAATATTACTGCTCTTTGTTTTCCTCTTCAAGCAGTTGATCAGACGATTCCTGTATCGGAGTATCTACCTCTGCTGCTTGGTGTGATTCTGAGAAAGAAAAGGCCGATTTGTTGACAAAAAGTGATTCTTTGAACCAAGTGAAATTCCTACCCAGCATCTGGTACAACTGCCGATCATATCGCTGGTAGAAAGCTCGCAGTGTATTGATGGTGGTCACATCAGGAG
>CM057163.1:1308682-1320602 GCA_029962745.1 Echinometra lucunter | reverse complement strand
GGAAGAAGAGCGTACTAGGTAAAATATGAAAGAATCAGTAACTGAAATTTGCTTTATACCTCATATGCTTCCCTTTATCAAAGTAGGGACGTTTTGTTTAAAAAGATGCCGTGTTGACTTAAATACACACGATGCGCAGTAGATTTTCTTAAAATCATGATTTATATAGACAATGCAGGGGCCACGGAACATATTTCGGGGGGGGGGGGAATGAAACCCTAACAGGGGGAGTCCATGGGCTGTAGGGCCCCTGGCAAGGTTGAGGAGCCCCCTGAAGCCCTTGGGTTTTATGGTTTTGCAACCCCATAATTATGAAATGAGCAATTTACATTTTAGATGATAAGTTTTACAATTAATAGGGTTTTGGGAAGTTTTTAGCCAAAATTGTGGGAAGGGAAGCTTGCAGCCCACCCCCCCCCCCGGGTTCCGTGACCAATCCTTTTTTTTCTACGACATATAGAATATTTTGTACCACAAGCACTGAAATATTCCGTCAAGAATAATTGTAGGAAGTGAGGCGATTGATTATAGACTTGGAACGTTTAGTATTAAAATTAGATCTTTCTTTGATTTTGTAGTCAAGGCAAATGATAAAGTTGTGAGAATATAATACATGTAGATGCGTTATTGAAAATTATTTCTGAATGTAACAAAATCTCTTCTGATTTGTCTTCATTTCAGATTTTGAAGCTTAAATGGAATATGAGCAAATAACCATGGAATGAACAGGAGTTAGGTGTGTGTATTGGTGTGTGTGTGTGCGTGTGTGGGTGGGTGTGTGTATTGGTGTGTGTGTGTGTGTGTGTGTGTGTGTGTGTGTGTGTGTGTGTGTGTGTGTGTGTGTACGTTTGTAAGTGTATGTAAGTACATTCGTGAGAAAGGGCAAGAGTGCTGGAGAGGAAGAGACCATGGAGATAGAGAGGGAATGAGAGGGAGAGAGTTGAGAGATAGTAAAAAAAAAAAAAAAAAAAAAAAAGAAGAAGAAGTGCTGGAGGGAAATGAAAGCAAGAAAGAGTGCCGAAGAGAGAGAGAGAGAGAGAGAGGGGAAGGCAGTCTGAGGGTGTGGGACACAGCTGGATAACTAGGGCTTTGTGCAGGAAAATTGGTTGGGCGGATAGCGCAATGGGCCTACGCACTTTGTTTTGCTTAAAAAGTTCTGCTCTCACGTCGTGTTCTGTACCATTTGGTCCTTGTTCTTTTCCTTCTTCTTTTTCTCTTCCTCTCCTTTTCTTCTTCTTCTTCTTCTTCTTCTTCTTCTTCTTCTTCTTCTTCTTCTTCTTCTTCTTCTCGTTTTTGTGTCCTTGTTGTTTTTATTTTTCCTATTTGCTGCGTTTCGAACATTTATGAGCTCATGTAATAATGCCTTAATTTTATCACATATCTTGTACTGTATTACTGTATGGGGTAATTGTAGTAGATCAAAATTAGATGTCCTTTTTAAATTACAAAAAAGAGCAATTCGTATATGTACTATTAGTGATTACATGTCACCCTCAGCTCCCATCTTTCGCAAACTGAATACTATGAACATATTTGATCTTTTTCGATACCAGGTTGCATTACTAGGATTTTTTTACTTTAAAAATAAATTACCTAACAATATTACTGAAATGTTTGATATTAATCGTGTAATTCATTCCCATAATACACGCACCAGTACTTTATTTCACCTATGGAAAGTGGGAAAAACTTATTTACAACGGGCAGTTCGTTTTAGTTTCCCAACCGTATGGAATTCACTACCAAAATATGTTCATTCATGCAGTTGTCTCTCCCTTTTCAAAAGAAAACTAAAACAATATTTTACTTCAAAATACATTTATTAAGCAGTTTTGTTACCACTCTTAAAATTTACTTCCTTTCTTGTTTGCTTTAGTTTTTGTTTGTTCCCTTGTCCTAGTTTTTTTTTTTCTGATTAGCTCTTATGTCGATTTTTATATACCAAATAGCCTCCAAATATCAATTTATGCTTATGGAGGCTTGTTTTAACAAGGCCCTCTTTGGCTTTTTTTTTAAGTTTTCCTCTTTCATTTCATGCATTGTAATATAGGCTCAATTGACATTTAAATATTGTATGATTTTTTAAAAATGAATGTTTATATGATATACTTGTTTGTAAACACATTTGTCATTGTTTTTAGAGATGAAATAAACGAACGAACGAACGATAAAAATGTAGTTAGTTTTCCTTCCACAACGTTCTACTAATGTTATTGTTTTTATGACAAAATAAAGATCGTCGTTGTTGTTGGGTTTTTTAAAGCAACATTCCAGACACTTCGAAGATTAGTTTCATCTTAAAGTCAGTCACTGTGATGGGAAATAGAGGGCGCTTTAAAATCGCCTTCAAATAGAACTGCGCAAAGAAATATCTATCGATCGAAGCACAATTTCATGAAGATTATGTAATGCTATATCAAAAGAAATTGATGAGTAGAATGATTGTTATCAGTGTTCCTTTCCATCGATTCAACCAAAGCTTTTGTACATTTTGTAAGGCAGGGCATGGTTTGGGAGGCCTGTGTTTTATGAAGTTTGATCGGTCCAACACAGTTACATTTCAAACTGACTTGAATTAAAGATATCAACTTCAACTCCTACCTTCTGCGACTTTGAATGTTTTAAACAGATATATGGCACCATGAAAATGCTGTGAATCATCATCATCATCATCACCATCATCATCATCACCATCATCATCATCAACACCATCATCATCATCATCATCATCACCATCATCATCATCATACAGAGGCAATGCAGTATGACCCTTCCAAACGCTCTAGGGAAACTTTGCTATTATTCCGTCAAATAAAGGGTTAGGATTGGGAGTTGGTTAATATATAGACCAATTTCACCTCCAGTTTATGTATTTGGCCCTCTATCGGCGACGCCATTGCTGCGGTGGACAAGCGCGCTGACCGCGATTGGCTCTGTGTACAAAATGAATGTAAGATATGAGATATGCCCTGATATTGTTCCATTTACTTTATTCTAAGATTGGTCTATATACAGTAGCTGGGATTGTGGTTAGGAATAGCACTTTATCCAGTTCAAGACTGATCAAAGCGCTTTAGAGAAGAAATCAAGAATTTATGAAACTTTAACTGATGAAATAATCGAATATCTAGCAAAAAACACATCAATAATATACTACATATGCATAAAATAAAGCATGTGGAAGTAGAAAATTGTCAGATTTTTTTTGCTCTCTTGCTTCGCTCGCTAGGTTTGGAAAGAAGGTTTTTCCAGGAAAACACCACAGTGCACTAGCTGAAATGAACATATAGTTAAACCGTGACTCATGGACAAGACCTCAGTTCAAATCCCTATATGCTCCGATGAATAGGCTTGACATTTTACGGAGAGGAATTAAAGCCGTAGCTGTCGGCAGTCAGCTAGCTGTCGGCAGTCAGCTAGCTGTCGGCAGTCTGCGTTGCGCACCTCACTCTGCCCATTTTTTTTTTCTCATACTACTTCACTTTTTACATTTTCATTTCTCTCTGTACATTTTTTCCTACGGCTTTTTTCACAGATTGTCACTACAGCCCCAGCTATAGAGATTTGTTCTTGTAAATGTATTACCTCAAAATCCACTCTCTATTCGCGTGGTCCTGAACTATAGACATCTTGGACAAAGATATGAATACAGAGCCGCACTAACGAACCATTGTTAACCCGAGGTGAATAGCAGTGCCTACGCCTTCTTAAAGCTACAATTTAACTTTTCAGAGTTAACTCTACCTCAAACAAGTAAGAGTAGGACTCTATGACCAAATGTTTTGCATGATGGCATTTGCTTACAATTCAATACGTCCTACATTATACCATCATTCATCTGATGAATTCATGAATTGGAAAATATCAAATTCAGTCATTCACTGGGAATATTTTTCTTTTGTATAAGGTCCTCATCAAAGGGACATGAGTGTCAGTCACCGTCAAAACATTATCAAAATCATAATAGACCTTTAATTTCATTAGTTGATTCATATACACAATCTCATATTTTATTCTTGCATTCATGTATTTAATTTCAAGTCAAATTTGAAGAAAATTCAAACACAGTGAAGTCCAAATGTTCAGTTTATTGTATAACGCTGTATGAGCTGTGTAAGCTGTCAATCTTGATCGCACTTTCTTCACTAGGTTGTTTTATCCCAAATCATTCTTCCCCTGCTGTTTTAATGTGATTCCCGATAAAACATTTCCTTTTCATGTTTTATAAATGCTTATGACATACAGTGAAAATCACTTCCGTACATAGTATATTGGACTCTCATTTGATTTGGGGGAAAGAAGGATCATCCCTTTAAAATGCAAGTATTAATTGCTCCTTCAGGAAGGTCTGGCTATTCAGAGCCTCTACTCATCTGTTTCAATAGGAATTTGGCAAATACAAAGAGTGGACTGTCAGCAAGCCCTGGTTCACTTCAATCCAACCTCAGCTCTTTATGCTTTGAAAATACTGTACGAGTAAAAAGAAATAAAGGCATTTCACCAGACTGATCAAAGCCTTTTCAATAAGGTAACATCATGTTGTTACTGAAAGCATACAATAACATTGTGAACCTATTCAGTCATTATTCTGGAAGAAGAGCTCTAGCTGGAGCGAAGAGGGCCATTGACTTTTAGTACAATAAGATGTCTTCAAGATATGAAAGACTAGATTGAATGCCTTTAAGCTTCACTATTAAATGCCCATTTATTTTTGGTATGTCATTGAGGCACTGATGTATACAAAGAGAAACATGAATGTGACCTTCAGGTAAATGCTACGTCCAGGGGCGTCGCTAGACCTTTTTCAGTGGGGGAGGGGGGGGGGGGGATTGTAGAGGCCACTGATTGCCGACAAACAATGCCACCGATTACCGACGACCAATGTCTGTAAACTCAACCGTACAAAGCCCACTAGGCATGTTCAATAATTGTGTGCCTCTATCATATTTCCTTCGTCTTTCCTACACATTTCAGTCTACTTCAACCAGATTTGGTGACTTTTATAAGAGCGAGTGCAGCGAGCCAGGAAAAATATATATACTCCTTTTCATTTTAGAAGTGATAACTCTTCATCAATTCCTGATGGGCATATACGATATCTTAGTTATATATTTGGTCATTTCGCTAGCAGAGTCCATTCGCTTTGCCAAACCATCTTGTATTTAAATGATATAGGAACGAGCGCAGCGAGCGAGGAAAAATATAGGCCTTTATTCTCCTTTTCATGGTAAAAGTGGTGATTCTTTATCAAAATACAAGACTGGCCTATAAGATATCTAAGATGCATGTACATTTTGTCACCTCGCTTGCCGAATTCGTTTATTTTCCCTAACCATTTTATATTGAAATGTCATATCAGCGAGAACAGCGAGCGAGAAAAAAAAAGTTCCTTTTTCATGGTAGAAGTAATAATGCTTCATCAAAATAAACGACAGGTCTATATAAGATTTCTAAATTATGCATGTATATTATTTTGGTCAACTCGCCTGCCGAATTCTATCTGTCTATTGCTTTCCTCAACCATCTTGTATGTAAATATTATACGAGCGAGCGCAGCGAGCGAGGATACCTCTTATCGCTGTAGAAGTGATAATTCTTCATCATCATACACGATGGACCTATAAGATATTTACATTATATATTTGGTAACCTCTCTTGCGTAATTCATTCGCTTTCAAAGATCCAATATCTAAATATTATATGAACGAGCGCAGCGAGCGAGAAATATTATTCTCTTTTTCATGGTAGAAGTGATAATTCTTTCATCAAAATAAATGATGGGCCTAAAGATATCTAAGTTATAATTAAATTTGGTCACCTCACTTGCCGAATGTGTTTGCTTTTCGAAAACATCCTGTATCTAAATATTATACGAGCGAGGAAAAATATACACTCTATTTCGTGGTACCCGTGTTATTTCATCATCAAAATACACAAGCAAATAAACCGAATATGACTCTATTTGGGCACCTTACTTCTCTTTTCTTTCCCTCCTCCCTCTTCCCTCTCCTTTTTTCTCTCTCTCTCTCTATATCGACAGCGAGCGAAAATTGCCGACAAGCATTTTGAGTGTGTGCGTGTGTGTGTGTGTGTTGGGGGGGGGATTCACCCCATCCCCTCTAGCGACGCCCATGGCTACGTCTTGATTGCACAGAAAAGAAATTCTTTTTTTGTTTTATTAATAAAGAGACCTTTAATTTGACAGAGATACAAGTGTGTGCTCGTCTGACGGGTGTAAACACACTTTTTTTACATCGTAAGTGGCGCAAAACTGCTGTTTTTTAAAAGTCATAGGAATGGATATAGGATGCCTAGTATAAACTAGATGTTGGTAGAGAGTCAGCGTAGCCCTCTGTATAGAACGATTGACTTGCAATGGGGATATTTCGCTTCATGGGTTCGAATGCCATGAAGCGTTCATTTTTGTTTGTTTGGGTTTGTTTGTTTTGTTTCTATATGTTTCATTGAATTTTTTTTTATTAACGCATGTCTCTTTCGTATGTCCCAACTTCCTATTTAAAGTTAAAACAATCTCTACAGAGCAAACAGTGTGATGTTAGCATTTTGGCCTTTGGGAGGCAGTCATTGCAAACATGAAAACAGGAAAAGATAAAGGGTGAAAATGAACTGAAGGATTGAGATGAGGCAACGCATAACCCTCTGTATAGAGCGATTGGCTCGCATCTTTTTGACAGGGATATTTTGGGTTGGAAACCCAGGAAGCACCATTTTGTTTGGGTTTTCCATTAATTTTCTTTTCCCGTCTTTTTTTTTTTTTAGTAACTGATTTCATTTCCGCATGCTGCTAATTTGCTAATAAAACAATCCCGACGCAATTAAACTGTATTTGTTTGTTGTTTTTTTGTTTTTGTTTTTGTTTTGTTTTGTTTTTATACCCCAAGCCATTCACAGGAACACTCGCACGACCACTCGCACCGGTTTCATTCATTCGGCCAAGCGATCTCATGGTCTCACGTCTACTCACACGATCATGCAATCGTTAGTGAGAATCATAGGTAACTTATCAATTATGATATGAAATCAACATGAAGAGTTGTATTAATATTAGCTTATAAATATTGATATGCCTTTATTTATTTGAATTAAATCTCTGTTTAAAACAAAATATGAAAACAGTTATGTCGTTTTAGAAAAAAAAGAAGGCTACTATATTTCAAAATGTCATTCATAATGAATTTAAAACTTTTTCGAAGGAGTATATCGAAAAACATAACTTGTAATTTATAGACCCTTTGAGAGAAAGTTTACAAATGCTTTGATACCAATAATTTATACTACCAACCTATACTCCTCAGACTACAATACAGAAAGCATGTGGTTCAGGGGGTGTTTCACATATTTGTGTTTCACTTATAACTATGGCTGGCCATTCATGCCACTTTTTTTCACTACGGGTCTGTCATAAATTTGAAAATCGTGGTCACAAATCTACAGAATTGACATTTGTATAGTTACGAAGAAAACGAGAAAAGTGAATTCTGCAGATTTATGACAATGATTTGCACATCCCTTGAGAGACCGATAGTGAAAACAAACTGTGGCATGAATGGCCGGCTATAGTTGAGTGTGATTTGAGTCAGACTTGGTCTTTGTGAAACACCCCATGTGTACAAATAATATCAAAAATGATAAGAAGTGATGAGTCAAGTAACAGTGAAGAGAGAGAAAGAAAGAGAAAGAGAAAGAGTGAAAGATGGAAGGAAAGACTTGTCATTATAATGTTTAATTTATCAAATTATTTTATGAAAATGAAGTGAAGATTCGTATGTATAGAATTATAAACATTGCTTTATGTGAAATGATTTACGTTTGATTTAATCTCGAATGAGGATGGAAAACGAAAAAAAGTAAAACATCCCTCAAAAATTGACCGGCTGTCAGTTTCGAGCTGCACGGAGTTCATACAAGATGCCACTGGCGTTGCTAAGGGAGTGGGAGCACAAGGGTGCCATGCCCCCCCCCCCCCCCCTTGATCGGCGAGCAAAAAATAAAATATAAAAATGAAATATATATATATCATTTTTAAAAACTTTCATCGAGTCCACTTCACGTATCTTACTCTACCGCTACCCTGCGAAATGAAAGTAAAACGTAAATATGCCAATACTGGATTTTAGTGTGCAGAAAATGCTATATTCATGCACGAATTGTCAAAAATCTCCCTACCGTGGGGGTTACCCCGTCCCATACCCCGGGCTCAGGCCCTTGCCCTGCCCCCCCCCCCCCCATATGCCACTTCTCATATAAGCTACCCCTTATACTGAATTTTAGTGTAAAGAATTTGCCATTTTCATGCACGAATTTTCAAAAGTCTCCCTACCGTGGGAGGGGGATTCTTTCATCCCACACCCTCCCCCCGCTCGGTCACTTCGCTCCCTCGCCTTGCCCTTCCCCCTCCCCCCCCCCCCTGTTGAAAATTCCTGGCTACGCTAGCTAGTGCAAGACACTGCCGAAGAAGACTAAAAAGGATATACTTAGAAGGAAAAATTATTCGAGGAGGGCTCTAAGTACAGGAGAGGATCAAGTGATCATTAATGAGAACGGTCTGAAGCTCATCTCCATGGGTGTCGATCCCGGGGGGATGGGGGATATATCCCCCCCCCCCCCCCCAATTTGTTGGTCGGGGGGGAGGTGGTCTGTACAATCATCCCTCCAATAATTCACCATGAAAAACATGAACAATTTCATGACCTCCTGTAATCCCCGAAAAACAAACAAATGTAAAGACAAAGACAAAGAGAATAAAGAGTAAAGAAACAATTTTTTTTTAATGAAAGGAAAAGGAAAAGGTTTTCAGCGAAATTTGTCTGTTGAGTTTTTGTCTGTAGCTCGCTTCGCTCGATCATGGAAACAAAATGGTTTTTAGATGGCAAGCGAGGCGCCAAAAAGCATCATATTTGGCAGTTAGGTGATCAAAAACTATTAAGATATCTTTGAGACTATCAAGGAATGTAAATTTTTTCCTCGTTCACTCGCTCACTCGTATAGTCCACCTCAAAGTGTGGGGAATGCATCCCCCATATTCCCCCCCCCCCCCCCCGCTTTCTACGCCCTAGCTGTCCCATAGGGTATACCTGACTCCTCTCGCAAGCGCTCGAAATAATACTCCTTTAGAAGAGGTAACCGGGAATTACAGGCTAACGCCTTTATCCTGTACCAGATGATGTTGAGAGAGAAATATGCCCCGTTGAAATTTCGAACTCAACATTATTCTGGAACCAAGACTATCTATACATCGCTGGGCACGTTGGATCCAGGTACGTTCAGATTTTTTTTTTTTTTTCTTCTTCTTCTTCTGTGACGAAGTAGTTTATCTCACCCTCACGTTTTTAAAGTCGTATCTTTAAAGCTAAAAAACAAATAAAAAACGAAGTGTAATTCTAAGTTCAACTGGGTTGGAAGCAGGGCTGTTTTTAGTGTTTGGGATTTTTCTGTCATTGTGGTCCCACATGTTGTGGAATTTGTATGTTGCAGCATTCATTTAATCCAGCGTTTCTCAACTGGCGATCCGTCGCCCGCGAAGATTATTTTAAAACAAGAAAAAAAAAATAACTGAAAATTAGAAAGTCAAAATGTGTCGTCTAGTGTTACTTAACTTAGTGATACAGCTTGAATTCACTGTAACTGGTAAATTATAGCACATCAGTCATCAGCATTATCACAGACTTTGTCACCAGTCATGCCAGTGTCCAGTCCATATTCAGTTTCACTGCTGTTATTTCGTCGATGCTGGTGATAGACCGAACATTCTGTTCCCAATTTCGTTGTTAGCCTGTTATTTGGGTAGGGTTGGTGGAAGGAGTTCCATATGTACCCCCTGATAAAAAAAAAAAAAAAAAATATTTGGACTCGGAGGCTGAGAGACAGACACCATATTTTCCTTTTTTTTTCTTCTTTACTTAGATCTAACGTTAACGTTAATGTTATGGGCCTAGCCTCGAGTCTACTCTGTTTTTTTCTTGATTTACCATGCCTGATGTGACTCGAACCTGGGGCAGCCACTTCTCAAGCCCAACGCACTATCTATTGCGCTAGCGAGAGATTGCTGGAAGTGTAGGGTCTCATGATTATAAACCGGAAGTCGGGATTAGTCTAACTCGAAGGATGCATTGCTTTTATTTTTTTGACTGAATAAACCAATGTCAATGTGAAATGCACGGTTACGGGTAAGTTTTTAATTCTTCTTCTTCTTCTTGAGAGTACTCCTCAATGTTCCGTCTGGAACCAAACGAGGAGGAAGAGGGAGTGTGCAATATTGCTCGGTTAGTCATTGAAGCTTGAGTCTTGGTTACAGATAAAATTGGTGGCTTGTAGTTTGAAAGTATCGTTGTTGGCTATACTCTGGATATTGGGTGGTAGTGTGTTCCAGTCCTTGATGGTACGTGGAATGTAGTCTGTTTGAAACAGTTGGTGTGGGTTGAGTATTGGATGAAGGAATTTCCTGAAGTACGTCGGGTGGCTCGTGTAGCTGGGCACAGTTGTCCGGTAAGTCGTTAATGTAAATTAGGAACAAGAAAGGTCCGAGTACTGTGCCTTGGGGGACGCCCGACTGTACCCTAACCCACTGTGAGTGTTCACCCCCCATACTACCCTTTGGTACCTATCCTGTAGAAAAGATGTGATCCATTTTTTGGTTGTCCCATTTACTCCATATTGTTGAAGTTTGAGAAGGAGACGTTGGTGGGGCACAGTGTCGAACGCTTTAGAGAAGTCGGTAATGATTATGTCAGTCTGAGTCCGCTTGTCGAAAGAGAGAGTAAGGCCATGTACAGTTTGGATTAATTGTGATTCTGACTGAATAAACCAGTATTTTGATATTTATCACATTTTCTCATGTTCAGTATAAAATATCATTCTAAGTCATATCCTTGTATTTTATTTTTTTCAATTTTAGCCAGGGGGGGGGGGGGGTACAAATGGAACTCTGCTGGGTCGGCTCTCCTCACCTAGAGTTAGAAGCGGGCCAGTGCGTCGTGTATGCAATCCGACTGTACAGTACTGTACAGTGGGAAACCTCCCGAAAAAGTGCAAAAATTCATGGTTTATTGATTGAACTTCTTCAAATGAAATATATATAAGAGTAGGCTATATAATACGAATATCTTTAGCTTACCAATTTCATGATTTATTCCTTTTGACTTGCCATTTTCAGGTAAATCCAGGGTCCTAGGTCCTCCCAGTTGAAAATCTTGCAGCCAACCGTATTCAAATGACCAAACGTACGCGTATGAATAGTGATGTTGTTGTTAATTTGACCTCATCCTGATCTTAGTCTAGTATAAGGAAAAACACCTATATTTCATTGTCTTTTCTCTCATTAAGATTCTGTGTGGTGGGTCTCAAAACATATCGAAGATTACTGTTAAGAAAGGAGGTCGGCCTTGAAAAAATTTCAAAAAGCCAGAGTGGGCTTTAAGAAACCAAATGTTGGGAAGCACTGATTTATCTATTCTTCCTTTCAGATGTGCTTATAGGTTGGGGGCACGGGGCCAGAGTGCATTTGGTACCTACTAAAATTGAATAGAGGTGCAAAACTGGTTTAGATTTGACACCAATGGATCGGTCAGCAAGAGCCAGAGATGAGCGATCAGATGTCCTGCATAGGGTCAGAAAAATGATGGATGAGCTTGAAGAACCGCTCCGGCAGCCGACATCTTCTGGCACTGTGCAGCAGAAAGAGGGAGAAGAGGAGGAAACAAGATTCACAAGCAAGCAGACAGATGTTTACGATGATGGCACAAATACATTCTTTTGGTAAGTTTTTTTCACCTTATTAGCCTTGAAGACTGTGAAGAGTACAAAATGAAAATACTAAATGCATACTCTCCACAGAGGCAGAGCCTGGCATTTTTTTCCTTATCTAAGTTAACATATAGTAGCCATTTCATCATGTTTATGT
>CM057163.1:1290102-1308182 GCA_029962745.1 Echinometra lucunter | reverse complement strand
AGATGCTGGGTAGGAATTTCACTTGGTTCAAAGAATCACTTTTTGTCAACAAATCGGCCTTTTCTTTCTCAGAAACACACCAAGCAGCAGAGGTAGATACTCCGATACAGGAATCGTCTGATCAACTGCTTGAAGAGGAAAACAAAGAGCAGTAATATTGACATAACGTGGTTCAACTACAAAGTTGTCACCTGATGCATATATATCTCACAAATGAAAAGCATTGGATAGCTAAAGCACTCTTGATATGAATGTTGTGTTTTTTATTTCCATTAATTCCAAATTGCTTAAATTTCGTAATGATTATGCAATCAATTCAAACTACTGAGAGTGAGACAAAGATGATCGTTTTAAGCATTTTACAGAAGATACCAAGATGTTCCTGAAAATAATGGTTCTTGTTGCTATTGTTGCTCTTGCCTCCACAGTGGCATATCAAGGGGGCAGGGGGCACTCTAGGGGGCGCAAAAAAAAGGCAAAGGCCAAAAAGACCCCCCACCCCCCCCCCCAAAAAAAAAAAAAAAAAAATAGGAGAAGAAGAAAAAATCAAATGATGATCGTTGATCAATAGGCACCGTACTGATACGGCAAATGGGGGGGGGGGGGGGGCTCATGTTTGCTGCCATGTTTGAGTATTTTTCTGTCAGCGTTATTTTTCGATGATAATTACGTCCAAGCACACTGCATCATTCATTAATTTGGCGATTTAGAGTCATAAATGATTTATGTCCCGCATTTCTCTCCACCTTGACAAAAGGAAGAAAGTGACAAAAGTGACATTTTCTGTGAAAGAGAATATTGTATCTGTTATTTACACTGACGTCAATGCAATACATTGATGTCTTCCCTAACATATCTCTTAGTAAGGCGAATGTTCATGCATAACATTTAGCCTGGAAGAAGAGCGTACTAGGTAAAATATGAAAGAATCAGTAACTGAAATTTGCTTTATACCTCATGTACTTCCCTTTAAAGAGATGCCGTGTTGACTAAAATACACACTTCCTTAAAATCATGATTTATATAGACAATGCAGAGGCCGCGGAACATATTCGGGGGGGGGGGGGCTGAAACCCTAACAGGGGGAGTCCATGGGCTTAAGGGCCCCAGGCACGGTTCAGGAGCCCCCTGAAGCCCTTGGGTTTTTATGGTTTTGCAACCCCATAATTATAAAATGAGCGATTTACATTTTAGATAATAAGTTTTACAATTAATAGGGTTTGGGGAAGTTTTTAGCCAAAATTGTGGGAAGGGAAACTGTAGCCCCCCCCCCCCCCACGTTCCGTGACCAATGCCTTTTTTTCTACGACATATAGAATATTTTATACCACAAGCACTGAAATATTCCGCCAAGAATAATTGTATGAAGCGAGGCGATTGATTATAGACTTGGAACGTTTAGTATTAAAATTAGATCTTTCTTTGATTTTGTAGTCAAGGCAAATGATAAAGTTGTGAGAATATAATGCATGTAGATGCGTTATTGAAAATTATTTCTGAATGTAACAAAATCTCTTCTGATTTGTCTTCATTTCAGATTTTGAAGCTTAAATGGAATATGAGCAAATAACCGTGGAATGAACGGGAGTTAAGTGTGTGTGTACGTTTGTAAGTATATGTAAGTACATTCGTGAGAAAGGGCAAGAGTGCTGGAGAGGAAGAGACCATGGAGATAGCGAGGGAATGAGAGGGAGAGAGTTGAGAGATCATAGTAAAAAAAAAAAAGTGCTGGAGGGAAATGAAAGCAAGAAAGAGTGCCGGAGAGAGAGAGAGAGAGAGAGAGAGAGAGAGAGGGAGGCAGTATGAGGGTGTGGGACACAGTTGGATAACTAGGGCTTTAGGCAGGAAAATTGGTTGGGCGGATAGCGCAATGGGCCTACGTACTTTGTTTTGCTTAAAAAGTTCTGCTCTCACGTCATGTTCTGTACCATTTGGTCCTTGTTCTTTTCCTTCTTCTTCTTCTCTTCCTCTCCTTTTCTTCTTCTTCTTCTTCTTCTTCTTCTTCTTCTTCTTCTTCTTCTTCTTCTTCTTCTTCTCGTTTTTGTGTCCTTCTTGTTGCTTTTATTTTTCCTATTTGCTGCGTTTCGAAAACATTTATGAGCTCATGTAGTTAGTTCTTCTTCCACAATGTTCTACTAATGTTATTGTTTTATTACAAAATAAAGATCGTCGTTGTTGTTGGGTTTTTTTTAACAACATTCCAGACACTTCGAAGATTATTTTCATCTTAAAGTCAGTCACTGTGATGGGAAATAGAGGGCGCTATAAAATCGCCTTCAAATAGAACTGCGCAAAGAAATATCTATCGATCAAAGCACAATTTCATGAAGATTATGTAATGCTATATCAAAAGAAATTGATGAGTAGAATGATTGTTATCAGTGCTCTTTTCCATCGATTCAACCAAATTTTAAGCTTTTGCACATTTTGTAAGGCAGGGCATGGTTTGGGAGGCCTGTGTTTTATGAAGTTTGATCGGTCCAACACAGTTACATTTCAAACTGACTTGAATTAAAGATATCAACTTCAACTCCTACCTTCTGCGACTTTGAATGTTTTAAACAGATATATGGCACCATACAAATGCTGTGAATCATCATCATCATCATCATCATCATCACCATCATCATCATCATCATCACCATCATCATCATCATCATCATCATCATCACCATCATCATCATCATCATCACCATCATCATCATCATCATCATCACCATCATCATCATCATCACCATCATCATCATCATCACCATCATCATCATCATCATCATCATACAGAGGCAATGCAGTATGACCCTTCCAAACGCTCTAGGGAAACTTTGCTGTTATTCCGTCAAATAAAGGGTTAGGATTGGGAGTTGGTTAATATATAGACCAATTTCACCTCCAGTTTATGTATTTGGCCCTCTATCGGCGACGCCATTGCTGCGGTGGGCAAGCGCGCTGACCGCGATTGGCTCTGTGTACAAAATGAATGTAAGATATGAGATATGCCCTGATATTGTTACATTTACTTTATTCTAGGATTGGTCTATATAAAGTAGCTGGGATTGTGGTTAGGAATAGCACTTTATCCAGTTCAAGACTGATCAAAGCGCTTTAGAGAAGAAATCAAGAATTTATGAAACTTTAACTGATGAAATAATCAAATATCTAGCAAAAACACATCAATAATATACTACATATGCATAAAATAAAGCATGTGGAAGCAGATTTTTTTTTTGCTCTCTTGCTTCGCTCGCTAGGTTTGGAAAGAAGGTTTTTCCAGGGAAACACCACAGTGCACTAGCTAAAATGAACATATAGTTAAACCGTGACTCATGGACAAGACCTCAATTAAGATCCCTATATGCTCCGATGAATAGGCTTGACATTTTACGGAGAGGACTTAAAGCCGTAGGTCCCGCGCTGTCGGCAGTCAGCTAACTGACTGCCGACTGCCGACTGCCGACTGCCGACAGTCCCCTCCCGACGGAGGGGACTTAAAGCCGTAGGTCCCATGCCGTAGGTCCCATCCCATGCAAGCTGTCGGCTGTCGGCAGTCAGCCCGCTGTCGGCAGTCAGCCCGCTGTCGGCAGTCAGCCCGCTGTCGGCAGTCAGCCCGCTGTCGGCAGTCAGCCCGCTGTCGGCAGTCAGCCCGCTGTCGGCAGTCAGCCCGCTGTCGGCAGTCAGCCCGCTGTCGGCAGTCAGCCCGCTGTCGGCAGTCAGCCCGCTGTCGGCAGTCAGCCCGCTGTCGGCAGTCAGCCCGCTGTCGGCAGTCAGCCCGCTGTCGGCAGTCAGCCCGCTGTCGGCAGTCTGCGAAGCTGACGCAGGTTGCGTTGCGCACCTCACTCTGCCCATTTTTTTTCTCATACTACTTCCCTTTTTACATTTTCATTTCTTTCTGTACATTTTTTTCCTACGGCTTTTTTCCCAAATTGTCACTACAGCCCCAGCTATAGAGATTTGTTCTTGTACATGTATTACCTCAAAATCCACTCTCTATTCGCATGGTCCTGAACTATAGACATCTTGGACAAAGATATGAATACAGAGCCGCACTAACGAACCATTGTTAACCCGAGGTGAATAGCAGTGCCTACGCCTTCTTAAAGCTACAATTTAACTTTTCAGAGTTAACTCTACCTCAAACAAGTAAGAGTAGGACTGTATGACCAAATGTTTTGCATGATGGCATTTGCTTACAATTCAAAAAGGCCTACATTATACCATCATTCATCTGATGAATTCATGAATTGGAAAATATAAAATTCAGTCATTCATTGGGAATATTTTTCTTTTGTATAAGGTCCTCATCAAAGGGACATGAGTGTCAGTCACCGTCAAAACATTGTCAAAATCATGATAGACCTTTAATTTCATTAGTTGATTCATATACACAATCTCATATTTTATTCTTGCCTTCATGTATTTAATTTAAAGTCAAATTTGAAGAAAATTCAAACACAGTGAAGTCCAAATGTTCAGTTTATTGTATGACGCTGTATGAGCTGTGTAAGCTGTCAATCTTGATCGCACTTTCTTCACTAGGTTGTTTTATCCCAAATCATTCTTCCCCTGCTGTTTTTAATGTGATTCCCGATAAAACATTTCCTTTTCATGTGTTATAAATGCTTATGACATACAGTGGAAATCACTTCCGTACATAGTATATTGGACTCTCATTTGATTTGGGGGAAAGAAGGATCATCCCTTTAAAATGCAAGTATTATTTCTCCTTCAGGAAGGTCTGGCTACTCAGAGCCTCTACTCATCTGTTTCAAAAGGAATTTGGCAAATACAAAGAGTGGACTGTCAGCAAGCCCTGGTTCACTTCAGTACAACTTCAGCTTTTTGTGCTTTGAAATTACTGTACGAGTAAAAAGAAATCAAGGCATTTCACCAGACTGATCAAAGCCTTTTCACTAAGGTAACATCATGTTGTTACTGAAAGCATACAATAACATTGTGAACCTATTCAGTCATAATTCTGGAAGAAGAGCTCTGGAGCGAAGAGGGCCATTGAATTTTTAGTACAATAAGATGTCTTCAAGATATGAAAGACTAGTTTGAATGCCTTTAAGCTTCACTATTAAATGCCCATTTATTTTTGGTATGTCATTGAGGCACTGATGTATACAAAGAGAAACATGAATGTGACCTTCAGGTAAATGCTACGTCCAGGGGCGTCGCTAGACCTTTTTCAGTGGGGGAGAGGGGGGGGGGGGTTGTAGAGGCCACTGATTGCCGACAAACAATACCACAGATTACCAACAACCAACGATGGTAAATTCAACCGTATAAAGCCCACTAGGCATGTTCAATAATTGTGTGCCTCTATCATATTTCCTTCGTCTTTCCTACACATTTCAGTCTATTTCAACCAGATTTGATGACTTTTATAAGAGCGAGTGCAGCGAGCCAGGAAAAACATATACTCCTTTTCATTTTAGAAGTGATAACTCTTCATCCAAATACCTGATAATCATATACGATATCTTAGTTATATATTTGGTCATTTCGCTAGCAGAATCCATTCGCTTTCCCAAACCATCTTGTATCTAAATGATATACGAGCGAGCGCAGCGAGCGAGGAAAAATATAGGCATTTATTCTCCTTTTCATGGTAAAAGTGGTGATTCTTTATCAAAATACAAGACTGGCCTATAAGATATCTAAATTATACATGTACATTCTGTCACCTCACTTGCCGAATTCGTTTATTTTCCCTAAACCATTTTATATTTAAATATCATATCAGCGAGAACAGCGAGCGAGAAAAAAAAAAAAAATTATGTTCCTTTTTCATGGTAGAAGTAATAATACTTCATCAAAATAAACGACAGGCCTATATAAGATTTCTAAATCATACATGTATATTATTTTGGTCAACTAGCCTGCCGAATTCTATCTGTCTATTGCTTTCCTCAACCATCTTGTATGTAAATATTATACGAGCGAGCGCATCGAGCGAGGAAGAATATAGATAGCTCTTATCGCTGTAGAAGTGATCATTCTTCATCATCATACACGATGGACCTATAAGATATTTACATTATATATTTGGTAACCTCTCTTGCGTAATTCATTCGCTTTCAAAGATCCAGTATCTAAATATTATATGAACGAGCGCAGCGAGAGAGAAATATTATTCTCTTTTTCATGGTAGAAGTGATAATTCTTCATCAAAATGAATGATGGGCCTAAAGATATCTAAGTTATAATTATATTTGGTCACCTCACTTGCCGAATGTGTTTGCTTTTTGAAAACATCCTGTATCTAAATATTATACGAGCGAGGAAAAATATACGGTCTATTTCGTGGTACCCGTGTTATTTCATCATCAAAATACACAAGCAAATAAACCGAATATGACTCTATTTTGGGCACCTTACTTCTCTTTTCTTTTCCCTCCTTCCTCTTCCCTCTCCTTTTCTCTCTCTCTCTCTCTCTCTCCCTCTCTCTCTCTCTCTTTATCGACAGCGAGCGAAAATTGTCGACAAGCATTTGAAGTGTGAGGGTGTGTGTGTGTGCGTGTGTGTTGTGTTGGGGGGGGGGGGGTTCCCCTCTAGCGACGCCCATGGCTACGTCTTGATTGCACAGAAAAGAAATTCCTTTTTTGTTTTATTGATAAAGAGACCTTTAATTTGACAGAGATACAAGTGTGTGCTCGTCGGACGGGTGTAAACACACTTTTTTTACATCGTAAGTGGCGCAAAACTGATGTTTTTTAAAAGTCATAGGAAAGGATATAGGATGCCAAGTATAAACTAGATGTTGGTAGAGAGTCAGCGTAGCCCTCTGTATAGAACGATTGACTTGCAATGGGGATATTTCGCTTCATGGGTTCGAATGCCATGAAGCGTTCATTTTTGTTTGTTTGGGTTTATTTGTTTTGTTTCTATATGTTTCATTGAATGATTTTTATTAACGCATGTCTCTTTCGTATGTCCCAACTTCCTATTTAAAGTTAAAACAATCTCTATAGAGCAAACAGTGTGATGTTATTATTTTGGCCTTTGGGAGGCAGTCATTGCAAACATGAAAACAGGAAAAGATAAAGGGTGAAAATGAACTGAAGGATTGGGGTGAGTCAACGCGTAGCCCTCTGTATAGAGCGATTGGCTCGCATCTTTTTGACAGGGATATTTTGGGTTCGAAACCCAGGAAGCACCATTTTGTTTGGGTTTTCCATTAATTTTCTTTTCCTGCCTTTTTTTTAGTAACTGATTTCTTTTCCGCATGCTGCTAACTTGCTAATAAAACAATACCGACGCAATCAAACTGTATTTGTTTTTTTTTTGTTGTTTTTTTTTTTGTTTTGTTTTGTTTTGGCGGGTTTTTTTTTATGCCCCAAGCCATTCACAGGAACACTCGCACGACCACTCACACTGGTCTCATTCATTCGGGCAAGTGATCTCATGGTCTCACGTCTACTCACACGACCATGCAATCGGTCGTGAGAATTATAGGTAACTTGTCAATTATGATATGAAATCAACATGAAGAGTTGTATTAATATTAACTTATAAATATTGATATGCCTTTATTTATTTGAATTAAATCTCTGTTTAAAACAAAATATGAAAACACTTATGTCGTTTTAGAAAAAAAAGAAGGCTACTATATTCAAAATGTCATTCATATTGAATTTAAAGCTTTTTCACACGACCATGCAATCGGTCGTGAGAATTATAGGTAACTTATCAATTATGATATGAAATCAACATGAAGAGTTGTATTAATATTACCTTATAAATATTGATATGCCTTTATTTATTTGAATTAAATCTCTGTTTAAAACAAAATATGAAAACAGTTATGTCGTTTTAGAAAAAAAAGAAGGCTACTATATTTCAAAATGTCATTCATAATGAATTCAAAACTTTTTTCGGAGGAGTATATCGAAAAGCATAGCTTGTAATTTATAGACCCTTTGAGAGAAAGTTTACAAATGCTTTGATACCAATAATTTATACTACCAACCTATACTCCTCAGACTACAATACAGAAAGTGGTTCAGGGGGTGTTTCACAAAGACTAAGATTGACTGAAAGCGCACTTATATCTATGGCTGGCCATTCATGCCACTTTTTTTTCACTACGGGTCTGTCATAAATTTGAAAATCGTGGTCACAAATCTGCAGAATTGACATTTGTATAGTTCATTTACGAAGAAAACGAGAAAAGTGAATTCTGCATATTTGTGACAATGATTTGCACATCCCTTGAGAGACCGATAGTGAAAAGAAACTGTGGCATGAATGGCCGGCTATAGTTAAGTGTGATTTGAGTCAGACTAATAGTCTTTGTGAAACACCCCATGTATACAAATAATATAAAAAATGATAAGAAGTTATGAGTCAAGTAACAGTGAAGAGAGAGAAAGAAAGAAAGAGAAAGAGAAAGAGTGAGAGATGAAAGGAAAGACTTGTCATTATAAAGTTTAATTTATCAAATTATTTTATGAAAACGAAGTGAAGATTCGTATATGTATAGAATTATAAACACTGATTTATGTGAAATGATTTACGTTTGATTTAATCTCTTATGAGGATGGAAAACGAAAAAAGTACAACATCCCTCAAAAATTGACCGGCTCTCAGTTTCGAGCTGCACGGAGTTCATACAAGATGCCACTGGCGTAGCTAAGGGAGGGGGAGCACAAGGGGGCAATGCTCCCCCTCCCCCCCCCCCCCCCCCCCCATTGATCGGCGAGCAAAAAATAAAATATACAAATGAAAAATATATATATACAATTTTTAAAACTTTCATCGAGTCCACTTCACGTACCTTACTCTACCGCTACCCTGCGAAATCAAAGTAAAACGTAAATATGCCAATACTGGATTTTAGTGTGCAGAAAATGCCATTTTCATGCACGAATTGTCAAAAATCTCCCTACCGTGGGGGGTTACCCCGTCCCATACCCCGGGCTCATACCCTTGCCCTGCCCCTCCCCCCCCCCCCCCCCCCATATGCCACTTCTCATATAAGCTACCCCTCATACTGAATTTTAGTGTGAAGAATTTGCCATTTTCATGCACGAATTTTCACAAATCTCCCTACCGTGGGAGGGGGATTCTCTCATCCCACACCCTCCCCCCGCTCGCTCACTTCGCTCCCTCGCATTGTCCCTCCCCCCCCCCCCCCTGTTGAAAATTCCTGGCTACGCTAGTGCAAGACGCTGCCGAAGAAGACTAAAAAGGATATACTTAGAAGGAAAAATTATTCGAGGAGGGCTCTACTACAGGAGAGGATCAAGTGATCATTAATGAGAACGGTCTGAAGCTCATCTCCATGGGTGTCGATCGGGGGGGGGGGGGGGGGATGGGGGATATATCCCCCCAATATGTTGGTCAGGGAGGGGGGGGGGAGGTGGTCTGTACAATCATCCCCCCAATAATTCACTATGAAAAACATGAACAATTTCATGACCTCCTGTAATCCCCGAAAAACAAACAAAATATGTAAAGACAAAGACAAAGAGAATAAAGAGTAAAGAAACAATCTTTTTTAAAAGGAAAGGAAAAGGAAAAGGTTTTCAGCGCTCGCTCCGTTCGCTCACTCACATTTTAAGTATCCCAGCCAATGAGGTTCTAATACATCTACTATTTTTTATGAAAGCAAATCGGTTTGCATCTTGTATTTCTATCTAATAGTATGCTGTAATTGTTCTACTCGCATTTGATATCTTTATTGTTATAACCAATGCTAGTGAATATTTTCATTATGACATGAAACTGGTTTGCATCTTGTCTTTCTATCCAATGTTATACATGTACTGTTAGTAATATAATTGCAAGGAGTCGAACGGGAAGAAGACCCACAACTGAAGAATTTTCGTGAGATAATGCCTGTGACCAGTAGCCTATTCCTATCTTACCATAATGCGAAAGGAGGATGCTGATAAAATGACACTATTAAAATCATAAAATTGTACGCTAGAACGTGTTCTCAGTATTAAAAAATAGCCCCTTCTCGCTCGGTCGCTCCGCTCGCTCATAGAAACAAGATCAGGAGGCAAGCGCTCTTATTCCCCTGCAGCAACATGTCCGAATACGAATACATGGAAATAGTACATCATCACATTCATCTAATATATTTTGGTGGAAATTCTACCTTTTACTAGAAAGAAATTTGTCGGTTGGGTGTTTGTCTGTACCTCGCTTCGCTCGCTCATGGAAACAAAATGGTTTTAGATGGCAAGCGACGCGCCAAAAAGCATCATATTTGGCAGTTAGGTGATCAAAAACTATTTAGATATCTTTGAAGCTATCAAGGAATGTGAATTTTTCCTCGTTCGCTGCGCTCACTCGAATATGTAATGTAGATATTTTATAGACATATAGTGTATATTGATGAAAAAATAAGACTTTATCACTAAAAGAGTGTGTTTTCCCTATCTCGCCTCCCTCTTTTGTAATATTTAAAATAGGGTGGTTTAGGACTGTAAAAAATTGGGCCAGCGAGGTGCTGAATTAGTAAAACATCTTATATTGCTTGAGTGTACTTTGAGGAAAAATAACATTTCTTTTAGAGCTAGAAGTTGAAATCTTCGGTACACTCGCTTCGCTCGCTCGCAAGATAAAACAGGGATGGTTCATACTCTAAGTAAAGGTTCAAATCCCCTAAAGTCTTCATTCTCGTTATGAGGATGTACCTCTGCGATATTGTTTGAAATCATTTTTTTTTTTTTTTTTTTTTGCGGTTAATTGTTGTGTTTTATTATTTTCCATTAATTCCAAATTGCTTAAATTTCGTAATGATTATGCAATCAATTCAAACTACTGAGAGTGAGACAAAGATGATCAAGCATGTTACAGAAGATACCTAGATGTTCCTGAAAATAATGGTTCTTGTTGCTATTGTTGCTCTTGCCCCCACAGTGGCGTATCAAGGGGACAGGGGGCACGTGCCTCGGGCGGCACTTTAGGGGGCGCAAAAAAAGGCAAAGGCCAAAAAAGACCCCCCCCCCAAAAAAAAAAAAAAAAAAAAAAAAAAATCAAATGATGATCGGTGATCAGTAGGCACCGTACTGATAGTGGGAGCTCATGTTTGCTGCCATGTTTGAGTATTTTCTGTCAGCGTTATTTTTCGATGACAATTACGTCCAAGCACACTGCATCATTCATTAATTTGGCGATTTAGAGTCATAAAAGATTTATGACCCGCATTTCTCTCCACCTTGACAAACGGAAGAAAGTGACAAAAGTGACATTTTCTGTAAAAGAGAATATTTTATCTGTTATTTACACTGACGTCAATGCAATACATTGATGTTTTGCCTAACATATCTCTTAGCAAGGCGAATGTTCATGCATAACATTTAGCCTGGAAGAAAAGCGTACTAGGTAAAATATGAAAGAATTAGTAACTGAAATTTGCTTTATACCTCATATGCTTCCCTTTATCAAAGTAGGGACGTTTTGTTTAAAGAGATGCCGAATTGACTAAAATACACACGATGCGCAGTAGATTTCCTTAAAATCACGATTTATATAGACAATGCAGAGGCCGCGGAACATATTTCGGGAGGGGGGGGGCTGAAACCCTAACAGGGGGGGGGGTACATGGGCTGTAGGGCCCCTGGCAAGGTTCAGGAGCCCCCTGAAGCCCTTGGGTTTTATGGTTTTGCAACCCCATGATTATGAAATGAGCAATTTACATTTTAGATAATAAGTTTTACAATTAATAGGGTTTGGGGAAGTTTTTAGCCAAAATTGTAGGAAGGGAAGCTTGCAGCTCCCCCCCCCCCCCGGGGGTTCCCTTACCAATGCCCTTTTTTCTACGACATATAGAATATTTTATACCACAAGTACTGAAATATTCCGCCAAGAATAATTGTAGGAAGTGAGACGATTTATTATAGACTTGGAACGATAAGTATTAAAATTAGATCTTTCTTTGATTTTATAGTCAAGGCAATAATAAAGTTGTGAAAATACATTATTGAACAAGAGTTAGGTGTGTGTGTGTGTGTGTGTGTGTGTGTGTGTGTGTGTGTGTACGTTTGTAAGTGTATGTAAGTACATTCGTGAGAAAGGGCAAGAGTGCTGGAGAAGAAGAGACCATGGAAATAGAGAGGGAATGAGAGGGAGAGAGTTGAGAGATCATAGTATTAAAAAAAAGAAGTGTGGAGGGAAATGAAAGCAAGAAAGAGTGCCGAAGAGAGAGAGAGAGAGAGAGAGGGGGGAGGCAGTCTGAGGGTGTGGGACACAGCTGGATAACTAGGGCTTTGTGCAGGAAAATTGGTTGGGCGGATAGCGCAATGGGCCTACGTACTTTGTTTTACTTAAAAAGTTCTGCTCTCACGTCGTGTTCTGTACCATTTGGTCCTTGTTCTTTTCCTTTTTCTTCTTCTCTTCCTCTCCTTTTCTTCTTCTTCTTCTTCTTCTTCTTCTTCTTCTTCTTCTTCTTCTTCTTCTCGTTTTTGTGTCCTTCTTGTTGTTTTTATTTTTCCTATTTGCTGCGTTTCCAAAACATTTATGAGCTCATGTAGTGAGTTCTTCTTCCACAATGTTCTACTAATGTTATTGTTTTATTACAAAATAAAGATCGTCGTTGTTGTTGGGTTTTTTTTAACAACATTCCAGACACTTCGAAGATTATCTTCATCTTAAAGTCAGTCACTGTGATGGGATATAGAGGGCGCTTTGAAATCGCCTTCAAATAGAACTGCGCAAATAAATATCTATCGATCAAAGCACAATTTCATGAAGATTATGTAATGCTATATCAAAAGAAATTGATGAGTAGAATGATTGTTATCAGTGCTCCTTTCCATCGATTCAACCAAAGCTTTTGCACATTTTGTAAGGCAGGGCATGGTTTGGGAGGCCTGTGTTTTATGAAGTTTGATCGGTCCAACACAGTTACATTTCAAACTGACTTGAATTAAAGATATCAACTTCAACTCCTACCTTCTGCGCCTTTGAATGTTTTAAACAGATATATGGCACCATAAAAATGCTGTGAATCATCATCATCATCACCATCATCATCATCACCACCATCATCATCATCACCATCATCATCACCATCATCATCATCATCATCATACACAGGCAATGCAGTATGACCCTTCCAAACGCTCTAGGGAAACTTTGCTATTATTCCGTCAAATAAAGGGTTAGGATTGGGAGTTGGTTAATATATAGGATTGGTCTATAACAGTAGCTGGGATTGTGGTTAGGAATAGCACTTTATCCAGTACAAGACTGATCAAAGCGCTTTAAAGAAGAAATCAAGAATTTATGAAACTTTAACTGATGAAATAATCGAATATCTAGCAAAAACACATCAATAATGCATAAAATAAAGCATGTGGAAGCAGACTTTTTTTACTCTCTTGCTTCGCTCGCTAGGTTTGGAAAGAAGGTTTTTCCAGGGAAACACCGCAGTCCACTAGCTAAAATGAACATATAGTTAAACCGTGACTCATGGACAAGAGCTCAATTAAGATCCCTATATGCTCCGATGAATAGGCTTGACCGAGAGGACTTAAAGCCGTAGGTCCCGCGCTGTCGGCCGTCAGCTAGCTGTCGGCCGTCAGCTAGCTGTCGGCCGTCTGCGAAGCTGACGCAGGTTGCGTTGCGCACCTCACTCTGCCCATTTTTTTTCTCATACTACTTCGCTTTTTACATTTTCATTTCTCTCTGTACATTATTTCCTACGGCTTTTTTCCCCAAATTGTCACTACAGCCCCAGCTATAGAGATTTGTTCTTGTACATGTATTACCTTAAAATCCACTCTCTATTCGCATGGTCCTGAACTATAGACATCTTGGACAAAGATATGAATACAGAGCCGCACTAACGAACCATTGTTAACCCGAGGTGAATAGCAGTGCCTACGCCTTCTTAAAGCTACAATTTAACTTTTCAGAGTTAACTCTACCTCAAACAAGTAAGAGTAGGACTGTATGACCAAATGTTTTGCATAATGGCATTTGCTTACAATTCAATACGGCCTACATTATACCATCATTCATCTGATGAATTCATGAATTGGAAAATATAAAATTCAGTCATTCATTGGGAATATTTTTCTTTTAATTGTATAAGGTCCTCATCAAAGGGACATGAGTGTCAGTCACCATTAAAACATTATCAAAATCATAATAGACCTTTAATTTCATTAGTTGATTCATATGCACAATCTCATATTTTATTCTTGCCTTCATGTATTTAATTTCAAGTCAAATTTGAAGAAAATTCAAACACAGTGAAGTCCAAATGTTCAATTTAATGTATGACGCTGTATGAGCTGTGTAAGCTGTCAATCTTGATCGCACTTTCTTCACTAGGTTGTTATATCCTAAATCATTCTTCCCCTGCTGTTTTTAATGTGATTCTCGATAAAAACATTTCCTTTTCATGTGTTATAAATGCTTATGACATACAGTGGAAATCACTTCCGTACATAGTATATTGGACTCTCATTTGATTTGGGGGAAAGAAGGATCATACCTTTAAAATGCAAGTATTATTGCTCCTTCAGGAAGGTCTGGCTATTCAGAGCCTCTACTCACATCTGTTTCAATAGGAATTTGGCAAATACAAAGAGTGGACTGTCAGCAAGCCCTGGTTCACTTCAATCCAACCTCAGCTCTTTATGCTTTGAAAATACTGTACGAGTAAAAAGAAATAAAGGCATTTCACCAGACTGATCAAAGCCTTTTCAATAAGGCAACATCATGTTGTTACTGAAAGCACACCATAGCATTGTGAACCTATTCAGTCAGAATTCTGGAAGAAGAGCTCTAGAGCGAAGAGGGCCATTGACTTTTTAGTACAATAAGATGTCTTCAAGATCTGAAAGACTAGTTTGAATGCCTTTAAGCTTCACTATTAGATGCCCATTTATATTTGGTATGTCATTGAGGCACTGATGTATACAAAGAGAAACATGAATGTGACCTTCAGGTAAATGCTACGTCCAGGGGCGTCGCTAGACCTTTTTCAGTGGGGGAGGGAGGGGGCGGTGTAGAGGCCACTGGTTGCCAGCAAACAGTGCCACCGATTACCGACGACCAACGTCTGTAAATTTAACCGTACAAAGCCCACCTGGCAAGTTCAATAATTGTGTGCCTCTATCATATTTCCTTCGTCTTTCCTACACATTTCAGTCTATTTCAACCAGATTTGGTGACTTTTATAAGAGCGAGTGCAGCGAGCCAGGAAAAATCTGTATACTCCTTTTCAAAATACTTGATGGGCATATACGATATCTTAGTTATATATTTGGTCATTTCGCTAGCAGAATATATTTGCTTTCCCAGACCATCTTGTATCTAAATGATGCACGAGCGAGCGAGCGCAGCGAGCGAGGAAAATATAGGCCTTTATTCTCCTCTTCGTGGTAAAAGTGATGATTCTTTATCAAAATACAAGACTGGCCTATAAGATATCTAAATTATACATGTTCATTTTGTCACCTCGCTTGCCGAATTCGTTTATTTTCCCTAAACCATTTTATATTTAAATATCATATTAGCGAGAACAGCGAGCGAGAAAAAATATATATATGTTCCTTTTTCATGGTAGAAGTAATAATACTTCATCAAAATAAACGACAGGCCTATATAAGATTTCTAAATTATATATGTATATCATTTTGGTCAACTCGCCTGCCGAATTCTATCTGTCTATTGCTTTCTTCAACCATCTTGTATATAAATATTATACGAGCGAGCGCAGCGAACGAGGAAGAATACAGATACCTCTTATCGCTGTAGAAGTGATAATTCTTCATCATCATACACGATGGACATATAAGATATTTACATTATATATTTGGTAACCTCTCTTGCCTAATTCATTCGCTTTCAAAGATCCAGTATCTAAATGTTATATGAACGAGCGCAGCGAGCGAGAAATATTATTCTCTTTTTCATGGTAGAAGTGATAATTCTTCATCAAAATAAATGATGGGCCTAAAGATATCTAAATTATAATTATACTTCGTCACCTCACTTTGCTTTTCGAAAACATCTTGTATCTAAATATCATACGAGCGAGCGCAGCGAGTGAGAAAAAAAATATACACTCTATTTCGTGGTACCCGTGTTATAAAAATACACAAGCAAATAAGCCGAATATGACTCTATTTGGTCACCTTATTTCTCTTTTCCCCTCCCCTTCCTCTTCCCTCTCCCTTTCTCTCTCTCTCTCTCTCTCTCTCTCTCTCTCTCTCTTTCGACAGCGAGCGAAAATTGCCGACAAGCATTCTGTGTGTGTGTGTGTTTTGGGGGTTCACCCCCTCACGCCCTCTAGCGACGCCCATGGCTAAAATGGTAAAATATGAAAGAATTAGTAACTGAAATTTGCTTTATACCTCATATGCTTCCCTTTATCAAAGTAGGGACGTTTTGTTTAAAGAGATGCCGTGTTGACTAAAATACACACGATGCGCAGTAGATTTCCTTAAAATCACGATTTATATAGACAATGCAGAGGCCGCGGAACATATTTCGGGGGGGGGGGGGAGCTGAAACCCTAACAGGGGGTGTCCAAGGGCTGTAGGGCCCCTGGCAAGGTTCAGGAGCCCCCTGAACCTTGCCAGGGGCCCTACAAGGTTCAGGAGCCCCCTGAAGCCCTTGGGTTTTTATGGTTTTGCAACCCTACAATTAATAGGGTTTTGGGAAGTTTTTAGCCAAAATTGTGGGAAGGGAAGCTTGCAGCCCCCCCCCCCCCCCCGGGTTCCGTGACCAATGCCCTTTTTTCTACGACATATAGAATATTTTATACCACCAGCACTGAAATATTCCGCCAAGAATAATTGTAGGAAGTGAGGCGATTGATTATAGACTTGGAACGTTTAGTATTAAAATTAGATCTTTCTTTGATTTTGTAGTCAAGGCAAATGATAAAGTTGTGAGAATATAATACATGTAGGTGTGTCATTGAAAATTATTTCTGAATGTAACAAAATCTCTTCTGATTTGTCTTCATTTCAGATTTGGAAGCTTAAATGGAATATGAGCAAATAACCATGGAATGAACAGGAGTTAGGTGTGTGTGTGTGTGTGTGTGTGTGTGTGTGTACGTTTGTAAGTGTATGTAAGTACATTCGTGAGAAAGGGCAAGAGTGCTGGAGAGGAAGAGACCATGGAGATAGAGAGGGAATGAGAGGGAGAGAGTTGAGAGATCATAGTATAAAAAAAAAGAAGTGTGGAGGGAAATGAAAGCAAGAAAGAGTGCCGAAGAGAGAGAGAGGGGGGGGGGGGGGAGGGCAGTCTGAGGGTGTGGGACGCTGTTGGATAACTAGGGCTTTGGGCAGGAAAATTGGTTGGGCGGATAGCGCAATGGGCCTACGTACTTTGTTTTGCTTAAAAAGTTCTGCTCTCACGTCGTGTTCTGTACCATTTGGTCCTTGTTCTTTTCCTTCTCCTTCTTCTCTTCCTCTCCTTTTCTTCTTCTTCTTCTTCTTCTTCTTCTTCTTCTTCTTCTTCTTCTTCTTCTCCTTCTCGTTTTTGTGTCCTTCTTGTTGCTTTTATTTTTCCTATTTGCTGAGTTTCGAAAACATTTATGAGCTCATGTAGTTAATTCTTCTTCCACAATGTTCTACTAATGTTATTGTTTTATTACAAAATAAAGATGGTCGTTGTTGTTGGGGTTTTTTTAACAACATTCCAGACACTTCGAAGATTATTTTCATCTTAAAGTCAGTCACTGTGATAGGAAATAGAGGGCGCTTTAAAATCGCCTTCAAATAGAACTGCGCAAAGAAATATCTATCGATCAAAGCACAATTTCATGAATATTATGTAATGCTATATCAAAAGAAATTGATGAGTAGAATGATTGTTATCAGTGCTCCTTTCCATCGATTCAACCAAAGCTTTTGTACATTTTGTAAGGCAGGGCATGGTTTGGGAGGCCTGTGTTTTATGAAGTTTGATCGGTCCAACACAGTTATATTTCAAACTGACTTGAATTAAAGATATCAAATTCAACCCCTACCTTCTGCGCCTTTGAATGTTTTAAACAGATATATGGCACCATGAAAATGCTGTGAATCATCATCATCATCATCACCATCATCATCATCACCATCATCATCATCAACACCATCATCATCACCATCATCATC
>CM057163.1:1275794-1289602 GCA_029962745.1 Echinometra lucunter | reverse complement strand
TAGTGCATCAAAACAACTTCTACTTCAATCCTCGTTTAGGGTGCTTTCAGAAAGTGATGTACGCGGATGATGTACATGCAATTGGACAAAGAGGCCTATAGGGACGACGTCAACTCAATGCCGTATGCTTGTACGTATACACCCTCAGCTTCAGCTCCTTAACAGAGTCAACTAAAGTAAAGGAAGAAATAATATTTTAAAAAACAATATACAAGACAGAAGCAAAACTAACTTGTATCACTCTGTAAAGCCTACACCTGTCTACCGAGGTACTCTTTGTTAATGATCGATTTCTTTCAGCCTCCTTTTTTCAAGATCGACGTATCGATTTTAAGGGTTTCAGTACGTGCCCCTCACAATTCACTAGTTGGCACACTGCATAGTAGCATACACATCCAATAATCCGTTTGTGTTTATTTTAAATGAAGCAAAATTACTAGTAGAATTTCGCCAGGAGAGCTTTAGAGAAAGAGTTCATTCCATTTTTTTTTTCAGCCGACCCCCACATCTGAAATGATTACCGGCATCGGAAACTTTGGTGAGTTAATTTCATTTGTAACGTTTCACTTGGGCCTGGTTTCACTTAAGTCAACAAGTTTGATGTGCAAGATTTGTTTGAAGAAATTAGAACAACCCGTATACACCTTTAATGGTGCAGAAATGTTTGCATTCAAAAGGGTGCAAAATTTGCACCTTCCCTAAAGGGTACAACTATGCACCCTTAAGGGTACAGAATGTAGCTCACTGCACCCTTAAAATTGAAAAAAGCTTATTTGGGTGCAAAGTTGAAAATTGAACCTTTTTTCTTTGTGTAAAGTTTGTAGGTTCATATATTAACCAACCTAATGATTTTAAAGATCTTTTCTGAGAAAAGACAGATATACACAGTCATATCCAGCAAATAAGGAATATTTTCCGGATGGATTCACTTTGTTTACAGTGAATGACGATTTGTTTTTAGAAAAAGTTTAAAATCTAAAGCAAATCCGTGTTGTCTGTATCCCTATTAAAATCATGAAGTAGCATATCTATTGTACAACAATTAATGTAGATCGCACAAACCTGTTCATAATACATGTATCATTTGGAAGGAGTACCTACCCGTGTATAGCAAAAGGGCTCGGTTTTTGTTTTAATCAAAATCATTCTTTTCAATATGCCATAAACGGCCATAAATCATATAATGGAATCATCTACCAATAGAACTAAATATACTTTTTTTTTTGGTTCATATTTCACTTAAATAGCCATTTATGAAGCTTTTGGCCTCGGCTAGTATCTGGGCATTTATACTGAATTTCACTCTACTCCATACGACAACGTTTTTTTTTTTTTTTTTTTTTTTTTTTTGGGGGGGGGGGGGCGTTAAATTATACTTCAATCCCCATTCTCACGTCTGCATGTTGTCACTTGAAATATTTCCGAATACTTCATATTGCATAGGGTCAATTTCGCAAAACTGTTTATGTTTGTTATATAAGTGAATTTTCAACTGTATTTATATTTCATATATTTTGTTCTTTGATCTTTATAACACATATCCCTTCTCCCTCTCTCTCTCTCTTTCTCTGTCTCTCTCGTTTCTCTCCAATATAGATAAAGCTGTGGATTTGAGAGGTAAAGCACTAAGTCTAAATTCCAGTAGTTGAAAGAAGAATCGCAAACGGTTAGCTCAAATGGTTTGATGATTCCCCTGCCGTTGGCGTCCTGCACTCAGCCATCGACTCAATCAAGTATTCTGTTATAGCTAGAAGATTTTTTTTTTTTCATACCATTTACAATAGTTTCTCCATGATGAAACGAGGCAAAGCAAACACGAGCCAAATCATTCCAATATGCGCAATATTAAGCGCATGTGCAATTCTTCTCCTCGTCCGCAGTGGGAAGGTGCCCTCGGTGCTGACGCTCGGTAAGCGGGAAACCAAATTCAGTGCCCTCCGGGAAACTTCCAGTAAACGGTACCTCTACAACCGCACCGCTATCCGCTACAAGAAGGCATCTGAGGTGCGACAATGCTACCATCTATCGCGTACTCTCAAGACCCAGCTTCTTGATGCTAGTAGCCTGGATAGCTTCGGGTGTAAGCAGCGAGTACCCGATGTGATCATAATAGGGGCGAAGGAAGGTGGGGGAGAAACCGTTCGGTTTTTCCTTGATAAACACCCATCGGTCATGTTTCATTCTTCAGATACGGTCCGCTATTTTGATCGACCATCTTTCCGCAAACTCAAGGGAATGTCGTGGTACATGGAGAAAATGCCTTACACGTCTCCCGATCAGGTTACGATCGAAATGGGTCCGGACTACTTCGCGAGTAGCATTGCACCCGACGCCATCCGAAACGACATCGTGCCCAAGCCGAAGCTGCTCATCATTCTTCGGGATCCAGTGAAGCGCGCCCTCCTGGAATACTACTCTGCAGAGTCAGTTAAGATGGACCCTCCTAGCAGTGGGTCGGTGAAAAATGGCGGGCAATATCCGTATCTTGATAGCCTTCACTACATCGGCGGCTCCTTCAAAAAGTCTGTGATCGACGACGACGGTGACGTCCAGGTCTGGAATGGTATCGTGAATGTAGGTATGTACGTCATCCATCTCCGGAGATGGTACGAATGGTTCGGTCGATCGCAGGTTATGACCGTTGATGGTGATCAGCTGGAAAACGATCCCATATCCGTTCTGCAGGAGATCGAAGACTTTATCGGGGTACCACGATACCTCGACGAAACAGCTGTTGCATTCGATACTGATTCGAAGATCTATTGTGTGCGGAAACCCTTCCATTTGTGTCCTCTCGTGAAAAGCCCATGCCCACCTCCTGATGTGACCACCATCAATACACTGCGAGCTTTCTACCAGCGATATGATCGGCAGTTGTACCAGATGCTGGGTAGGAATTTCACTTGGTTCAAAGAATCACTTTTTGTCAACAAATCGGCCTTTTCTTTCTCAGAAACACACCAAGCAGCAGAGGTAGATACTCCGATACAGGAATCGTCTGATCAACTGCTTGAAGAGGAAAACAAAGAGCAGTAATATTGACATAACGTGGTTCAACTACAAAGTTGTCACCTGATGCATATATATCTCACAAATGAAAAGCATTGGATAGCCAAAGCACACTTGATATGAACGTTGTGTTTTATTATTTTCCATTAATTCCAATTTGCTTAAATTTCGTAATGATTATGCAATCAATTCAAACTACTGAGAGTGAGACAAAGATGATCGTTTCAAGCATGTTACAGAAGATACCTAGATGTTCGTGAAGATAATGGTTCTTGTTGCTATTGTTGCTCTTGCCCCCCAAAATTGTGTTTCAAGGGGGCAGGGGCACGTGCCCCGGGGGGCACTTTAGGGGGCGCAAAAAAGGCAAAGGCCAAAAAAGCCCCCCCCAAAAAAAAAAAAAAAAAAGAGGAGAAAAAAAATCAAATGATGATCGGTGATCAATAGGCACCGTACTGATAGGGCAAATGGGGGCTCATGTTTGCTGCCATGTTTAAGTATTTTCTGTCATCGTTATTTTTCGATGATAATTACGTCCAAGCACACTGCATCATTCATTAATTTGGCGATTTAGAATCATAAATGATTTATGACCCGCATTTCTCTCCACCTCGACAAAAGGAAGAAAGTGATAAAAGTGACATTTTCTGTTAAAAGAGAATATTGTATCTGTTATTTACACTGACGTCAATGCAATACATTGATGTCTTGCCTAACATATCTCTTAGTAAGGTGAATGTTCATGCATAACATTTAACCTGGAAGAAGAGCGTACTAAGTAAAATATGAAAGAATCAGTAACTGAAATTTGCTTTATACCTCATATGCTTCCCTTTATCAAAGTAGGGACGTTTTGTTTAAAGAGATGCCGTGTTGACTAAAATACACACGATGCGCAGTAGATTTCCTTAAAATCGTGATTTAAATAGACAATGCAGAGGCCGCGGAACATATTTCGGGGGGGGGGGGGGACTAAAACCCTAACAGTGGGAGTCCATGGGCTGTAGGGCCCCTGGCAAGGTTCAGGAGCCCCCTGAAGCCCTTGGGTTTTTATGGTTTTGCAACCCCATAATTATGAAATGAGCAATTTACATTTTAGATAATAAGTTTTACAGTTAATAGGGGTTTGGGAAGTTTTTAGCCAAAATTGTGGGAAGGGAAGCTGCAGCCCCCCCCCCCCCCCCTCGGGTTCCGTGACCAATGCCTTTTTTTTTCTACGACATATAGAATATTTTATACCACAAGCACTGAAATATTCCGCCAAGAATAATTGTAGGAAGTGAGGCGATTGATTATAGACTTGGAAAGTTTAGTATTAAAATTAGATCTTTCTTTGATTTTGTAGTCAAGGCAAATGATAAAGTTGTGAGAATATAATACATGTAGATGCGTTATTGAAAATTATTTCTGAATGTAACAAAATCTCTTCTGATTTGTCTTCATTTCAGATTTTGAAGCTTAAATGGAATATGAGCAAATAACCATGTAATGAACAAGAGTTAGGTGTGTGTGTGTGTGTACGTTTGTAAGTGTATGTAAGTACATTCGTGAGAAAGGGCAAGAGTGCTGGAGAGGAAGAGATCATGGATATAGAGAGGGAATGAGAGCGAGAGAGTTGAGAGATAGTAAAAAAAAAAAAAAAGAAGAAGAAGAAGTGCTGGAGGGAAATGAAAGCAAGAAAGAGTGCCGAAGAGAGAAAGAGAGGGGGGAGGCAGTCTGAGGGTGTGGGACACAGTTGGATAACTAGGGCTTTGGGCAGGAAAATTGGTTGGGCGGATAGCGCAATGGGCCTACGCACTTTGTTTTGCTTTAAAAATTTCTGCTCTCACGTCGTGTTCTGTACCATTTGGTCCTTGCTTTTTTCTTCTTCTTCTTCTCTTCATCTCCTTTTCTTCTTCTTCTTCTTCTTCTTCTTCTTCTTCTTCTTCTTCTTCTTCTTCGTCTTCTTCTTCGTCTTCTTCTTCTTCTTCTTCTTCTTCTCGTTTTTGTGTCCTTCTTGTTGCTTTTATTTTTCCTATTTGCTGCGTTTCGAAAACATTTATGAGCTCATGTAGTTAGTTCTTCTTCCACAATGTTCTACTAATGTTATTGTTTTATTACAAAATAAAGATGGTCGTTGTTGTTGGTTTATTTTTTAACAACATTCCAGACACTTCGAAGATTATTTTCATCTTAAAGTCAGTCACTGTGATGGGACATAGAGGGCGCTTTAAAATCGCCTTCAAATGGAACTGTGCAAAGAAATATCTATCGATCAAAGCACAATTTCATGAAGATTATGTAATGCTATATCAAAAGAAATTGATGAGTAGAATGATTGTTATCAGTGCTCTTTTCCATCGATCCAACCAAAGCTTTTGCACATTTTGTAAGGCAGGGCATGGTTTGGGAGGCCTGTGTTTTATGAAGTTTGATCGGTCCAACACAGTTACATTTCAAACTGACTTGAATTAAAGATATCAACTTCAACTCCTACCTTCTGCGCCTTTGAATGTTTTAAACAGATATATGGCACCATAAAAATGCTGTGAATCATCATCACCATCATCATCATCATCATCACCATCATCATCATCATCATCATCATCATCATCATCATACAGAGGCAATGCAGTATGACCCTTCCAAACGCTCTAGGGAAACTTTGCTATTATTCCGTCAAATAAAGGGTTACGATTGGGAGTTGGTTAATATATAGACCAATTTCACCTCCAGTTTATGTATTTGGCCCTCTATCGGCGATGCCATTGCTGCGGTGGGCAAGCGCGCTGACCGCGATTGGCTCTGTGTACAAAATGAATGTAAGATATGAGATATGCCCTGATATTGTTCCATTTACTTTATTCTAGGATTGGTCTATATACAGTAGCTGGGATTGTGGTTAGGAATAGCACTTTATCCTGTTCAAGACTGATCAAAGCGCTTTAAAGAAGAAATCAAGAATTTATGAAACTTTAACTGATGAAATAATCGAATATTTAGCAAAAACACATCAATAATATACTACATATGCATAAAACAAAGCATGTGGAAGCAGATTTTTTTTTTTTTTTTTTTTGCTCTCTTGCTTCGCTCGCTAGGTTTGGAAAGAAGGTTTTTCCATGGAAACACCACAGTGCACTAGCTGAAATGAACATATAGTTAAACCGTGACTCATGGACAAGACCTCAATTAAGATCCCTATATGCTCCGATGAATAGGCTTGACATTTTACGGAGAGGACTTAAAGCCATAGGTCCCGCGTCAGCTAGCTGTCGGCAGTCAGCGAAGCTGTCGGCAGTCAGCGAAGCTGTCGGCAGTCAGCGAAGCTGTCGGCAGTCAGCGAAGCTGTCGGCAGTCAGCGAAGCTGTCGGCAGTCAGCGAAGCTGTCGGCAGTCAGCGAAGCTGTCGGCAGTCAGCGAAGCTGTCGGCAGTCAGCGAAGCTGTCGGCAGTCAGCGAAGCTGTCGGCAGTCTGCGAAGCTGACGCAGGTTGCGTTGCGCACCTCACTCTGCCCATTTTTTTTTCTCATACTACTTCACTTTTTACATTTTCATTTCTCTCTGTACATTTTTTCCTACGGCTTTTTTCCCAAATTGTCACTACAGCCCCAGCTATAGAGATTTGTTCTTGTACTTAATACAAAATCCACTCTCTATTCGCATGGTCCTGAACTATAGACATCTTGGACAAACAGAGCCGCACTAACGAACCATTGTTAACCCGAGGTGAATAGCAGTGCCTACGCCTTCTTAAAGCTACAATTTAACTTTTCAGAGTTAACTCTACCTCAAACAAGTAAGAGTAGTACTGTATGACCAAATGTTTTGCATAATGGCATTTGCTTACAATTCAAAACGGCCTACATTATACCATCATTCATCTGATGAATTCATGAATTTGAAAATATAAAATTCAGTCATTCATTGGGAATATTTTTATTTTGTATAAGGTCCTCATCAAAGGGACATGAGTGTCAGTCACCGTCAAAACATTATCAAAATCATAATAGACCTTTAATTTCATTAGTTGATTCATATACACAATCTCATATTTTATTCTTGCCTTCATGTATTTAATTTCAAATCAAATTTGAAGAAAATTCAAACACAGTGAAGTTCAAATGTTCAGTTTATTGTATGACGCTGTATGAGCTGTGTAAGCTGTCAATCTTGATCACACTTTCTTCACTAGGTTGTTTTATCCCAAATCATTCTTCCCCTGCTGTTTTAATGTGATTCCCGATAAAACATTTCCTTTTCATGATTTATAAATGCTTATGACATACAGTGAAAATCACTTCCGTACATAGTATATTGGACTCTCATTTCATTTGGGGGAAAGATGGATCATCCCTTTAAAATGCAAGTATTATTGCTCCTTCAGGAAGGTCTGGCTACTCAGAGCCCTCTACTCATCTGTTTCAAAAGGAATTTGGCAAATACAAAGAGTGGACTGTCAGCAAGCCCTGGTTCACTTCAGTACAACTTCAGCTTTTTTGTGCTTTGAAAATACTGTACGAGTAAAAAGAAATCAAGGCATTTCACCAGACTGATCAAAGCCTTTTCACTAAGGCAACATCATGTTGTTACTGAAAGCCTACAATAACAATGTGAACCTATTCAGTCATAATTCTGGAAGAAGAGCTCTGGAGCGAAGAGGGCCATTGACTTTTTAGTACAATAAGATGTCTTCAAGATATGAAAGACTAGATTGAATGCCTTTAAGCTTCACTATTAAATGCCCATTTATCTTTGGTATGTCACTGAGGCCCTGATGTATACAAAGAGAAACATGAATGTGACCTTCAGGTAAATGCTACGTCCAGGGGCGTCGCTAGACCTTTTTCAGTGGGGGGGGGGGGGGGGGGGGGGGGGGTTGTAGAGGCCACTGATTGCCGATAAACAATACCACAGATTACCAACGACCAACGTCTGTAAATTCAACCGTATAAAGCCCACTAGGCATGTTCAATAATAGTGTGCCTCTATCATATTTCCTTCGTCTTTCCAACACATTTCAGTCTATTTCAACCAGATTTGGTGACTTTTATAAAAGCGAGTGCAGCGAGCCAGGAAAAATATATATACTCCTTTTCATTTTAGAAGTGATAACTCTTCATCAAAATACCAGATAGGCATATACGATATCTTAGTTATATATTTGGTCATTTCGCTAGCAGAATCCATTCGCTTTCCCAAACCATCTTGCATCTAAATGATATACGAGCGAGCGCAGCGAGCGAGGAAAAATATAGTCCTTTATTCTCCTTTTCATGGTAAAAGTGATGATTCTTTATCAAAATACAAGACTGGCCTATAAGATATCTAAATTATACATGTACATTTTGTCACCTCGCTTGCCGAATTCGTTTATTTTCCCTAAACCATTTTATATTTAAATATCATATCAGCGAGAACAGCGAGCGAGAAAAAAAAATATATGTTCCTTTTTCATGGTAGAAGTAATAATTCTTCATGAAAATAAATGATGGGCCTAAAGATATCTAAGTTATAATTATATTTGGTCACCTCACTTGCCGAATGTGTTTGCTTTTCGAAAACATCCTGTATCTAAATATCATACGAGCGAGGAAAAATATACACTCTATTTCGTGGTACCCGTGTTATTTCATCATCAAAATACACAAGCAAATAAACCGAATATGACTCTGTTTGGGCACCTTACTTCTCTTTTCTTTTCCCTCCTTCCTCTTCCCTCTCCTTTTTTTCTCTCTCCTCTTTATCGACAGCGAGCGAAAATTGCCGACAAGCATTTGAAGTGTGAGGGGTGTGTGTGTGTGCGTGTGTGTTGTGTTGGGGGGGGGGTTCCCCTCTAGCGACGCCATGGCTACGTCTTGATTGCACAGAAAAGAAATTCCTTTTTGTTTTATTGATAAAGAGACCTTTAATTTGACAGAGATACAAGTGTATGCTCGTCGGATGGGTGTAAACACACTTTTTACATCTAAGTGGCGCAAACTGATGTTTTTTAAAAGTCATAGGAAAGGATATAGGATGCCAATTATAAACTGGATGTTGGTAGAGAGTCAGCGTAGCCCTCTGTATAGAAACGATTGACTTGCAATGGGGATATTTCGCTTCATGGGTTCGAATGTCATGAAGCGTTCATTTTTGTTTGTTTGGGTTTATTTGTTTTGTTTTTATATGTTTCATTGAATAATTTCTTATTAACACATGTCTCTTTCGTATGTCCAAACTTCCTTTTAAAGTTAAAACAATCTCTATAGAGCAAACAGTGTGATGTTATTATTTGGCCTTTGGGAGGCAAGTCCATTGCAAATATGCAAACAGGAAAAAGATAAAGGGTGAAAATGAACTGAAGGATTGGGGTGAGTCAACGCGTAGCCCTCTGTATAGAGCGATTGGCTCGCATTTTTTGACAGGGATATTTTGGGTTCAAAACCCGGAAGCACCATTTTGTTAGGGTTTTCCATCAATTTTCTTTTCCTGCCTTTTTTTTAGTAACTGATTCTTTCCGCATGCTGCTAACTTGCTAATAAAACAATCCCGACGCAATTAAACTGTCTTCGTTCTTTGTTTTTGTTTTTTTGTCTTTGTTTGTTTGTTTGTTTGTTTGTTTTTGTTTGGCGGTTTTTTTTTTATACCCCAAGCCATTCACAGGAACACTCGCAACGACCAATCACAATGGTCTCATTCATACGGGCAAGTGATCTCATAGTCTCTCACGTCTACTCACATGACCATGCAATCAGTCGTGAGAATTATAGGTAACTTATCAATTATGATATGAAATCAACACGAAGAGTTGTATTAATATACTTATAGATATTGATATGCCTTTATTTATTTGAATTAAATCTCTTTTTAAACAAAATATGAAAACAGTTATGTCGTTTTAGAAAAAAAAGAAGGCTACTATATTTCAAAATGTCATTCATATTGAATTTAAACTTTTTCGGGCGGGGGGGCGGGGTTACTGGAATTAAAAAATTGCAAAAAGTTGCTTATGACTGATGGGATAAGGATTTTGACCTCCTATAGCATTAGCATAGACAGGTCCTCATCCCGGTAGGGGGATGATTACCCATTCGTACGTATTTTTATACACATAAGTGTGGGGAATGCATCCGCGCATATCCGATACCCCCCCCCTATCGATGATACCCCCCCCCCCCACTTCGCCCTAGCTGTCCCATAGAGTATACCTGACTCCTCTCGCAAGCGCTCGAAATAATACTCTTTTAGAAGAAGTAAGTAGAAATTACAGGCTAACGCCTTCATTCTGTACCAGATGATGATGATAAGAGAGACATGTGCCCGGTTGAAATTTCGAACTCAACATTATTCTGGAACCAAGACTATCTATACATTGCTGGGCACGTTGGATCCAGGTACGTTAAGAATTTTTTTTTTTCTTCTTCTTCTTCTGACGAAATAGTTTATCTCACACCCTCACGTTTTTAAAGTCTTATATTTAAAGCTAATAAACAAATAATAAACGAAGTGTAATTCCTATGTTCAACTGGGTTGGAAGCGGGGCTGTTTTTTACTTTTTAGTGTTTGGGATGTTTCTGTCATTGTGGTCCCACATGTTTGTGGAATTTGTACTTGTACTTGTACTTGTATTTTCCCTTCCTCCGGTATGCGGAGATCGGCGGTAAACCGCAATAAAGTCAGGTTGGTAGGGGTTACAGGTTCCTTTCCAGTCGCTGCTGTCGTAGGTGATGGATTTTTAGGAGATATCTTAAGCAGTGACATGTCAGAGAGGAAGAGGTGGAAGAAGGTAGCAAGGAAGAGGGGAGAAGAATGGAGGTGGAGAAGGTTAGAGGATCACCTCCTCTCAGATCATTCAGGATGAAGTCAGGCACGTCAAGACTTTCAATGTGGGAGAGGAGGTCCAGGCGCTGCTGCAAGAAGATTTGGGCAGGAAGCCAGAAGATGGAGAGTGTCTTCATCTCTAGAGCACACAGAGCTTGCCATCTAGGATCCGTGCTCTTCCCAATTGTGACGAGCCGGACCTGTGTTGGGTACGTTGAAGTGAGCAGCTGTGCACGTAGGATCACGGCCCTCTTCGGAGGTGGGGTGGGTAGTGAGCTAGATAGAGAAAGAAATCTTTGGAGCATTTGCAAGCTTCTTCCAGAGAAAGAGGGAGACCTTCTTCTCAATGCCTTCACAGACCTCGGCTAGTTGAGCATCATGTACCGCTCTCTTACAGGTGACCTTCCGCTGCTGTACTCAAAGTCTTCTGTGGTAAGGGTGGGAGAGTGGAGGCAAGTTGTACTTGGGAGAGCAACTTGGACCAGGCGGAGATTGTTGGGGTGTGTGATGGAGAGGGCATGGAGAAAATGTCCGAAAACTCATATCTGGAGTGCTCCAAGTTGAGGAGTTGTCCTATGAGAACAGGGTGTTCAGCTCGATCACTCTGGACAGGGTGAGAAGGTCAGTAGGAGGAAGACTGCTTCATTGGGGGCACTTCTCGGGAGACCGAGGAGCTTCTTGAGGAGTGTGTTCTGTGCAGAATCAAGTTTCTTTGCGGAGGTTGTGGACAGATTCAAGAGATGGCACCATGGGCACCATAGGTCATGCGGGGTATGCAGAACGTTTTCCAGATTGGGCAATAGTGTGTGGGAGGAACAGGTTGTTTGCTCTTGAGTTGCTGCCAATGATGGAAAATAGGGGTGTTATACTCCATTTGTGATGATCTGTTCACATGATCAAAAGATAGTGGTGGGATTGACGATTCCAAGGTGGGGGGTGATGGGTGGCCCTCCTTGATTTTGTCTCCGCAAATGTGAATGAGAAATCAACATGGTCTGCGGTTTTGATGTTGAATGAGAAGGAGCGCTCTTTGAAGGATTGATCGTTTTGTAATCCCAGCTGGTGGCGTATGCTTCTGTTCAAGTTCCACCCGCATGGACTGAAGCTCCTTCTGGAGATGTTGCAAGCAAAGCGACATCATCGGCCAGGATTATCACTCCAGCAATAGCGGTTCTGGAAGAAGCAGCCGAGTCCCCAATTAGCCCGCAGTGACTTGATGAGTCCATCTATGAAGACATTGTATAAGGTGGGAGATAGAATACCCCCCTGTTCTCACTCCCCGGTTTAGTGGGATAGGAGGCTGATGGAGTTCTTCCATAATACCTGGCTCGAGGGCATCCTGGTACAGTGCAGACAATGTGGATTAATGCAAGCAGATATTGGGGTTTCCTGAAGTTTTGTGAATGAGACCACTGTGTGCTACAGAGTCAAATGCTTTGTAGCAGCAAGGAGTGCAAGGTAGGTTGGAATCCTGGAAGATGTGTTGAGTTCGATGGCGAGCTGAAGGACTCTAATGAGGTAAGGATGCATGAATTTCCCAGCTTGGAAGCCAAATTGTAGCTCATCGGGCACATTGACAGAAGCAAGCGGTTTCTCAATATGGGGCTTCAAGATGTTCTCCAGAAGCTTGGACATGCAAGATGTAAGGGAGATGCCACGGTAGCTGACGGGATCATGAATGGGCTTCCCTTTGCCCTTATGTAGCGGGATTATCAGTGCACTTTTCAGGAGGAGGGGAAGTAGCCACGTCTGATGCAGGACTGCATGAGAAGCAGAAGAAGCCTACGAGTGGTTGAACCTGCGTTCTTGATGTGTTCGGAGGTGATATTGTCTAGGCCTGGGGCTTTCTTGGGTCTGAAGCGGGAGATTGCTTCATCCATGTCTTCCATGGTAAGAGCTACCTGGTGTAAGGGGGTAGCGACTTCAACAGGCTCCATTGGTGACAGCGGTAAGGTCCCTGAGGTGGGAAGGCAGGGATTGGTACATGGAGAGCGAGGAACTAAGGAGGTGTGGAGTTTGGGGGTTGGGTGAGGTCATTCCCCTTGTCAGAGTCATCAGTTGGGTTAGCAGCAAGCCTTGTGAAATATCTCTGCCAACCATGAATAATCTGCTCTCCAGAGAATCGTGTGTTATCATGATCCAGGTATGCAAGCTCTTGAGGGGAGGACTTTCCCGGCCTTCTGGTCCTTACTAGCTTGTAAAAGATGGAGCATTACGAGATTGGGCATGTTCAATGTCCCATCTTGTGTTCAACTTGAGTAGGGCTGATGACTGTCTCAGGGCCTGACGGAATTCCTTTTGGCTTTAAAGTAGTTGGTCCTTAGAGGGTGGTTCTCCTCTGCTGGCTTACCAGCTTTTCTCCAAGCTTTCCAGGCAGATAGGGAGGAAGAGTACGCATGATTCACCATAGGCGACCATTCACGTTTTCCACTTTCTTGTTGGGGTGGATCTTGTGAGGGAGCTGAAGGGAGAGTAAGAAGCATATTTCTCTGGAGGAGGGCGAAAATTGAGTCGATGTTTTGGACTGATAGGTGTAGAGAATCCAGGCTGCGAAAGATATGCGAAGATATGGCTTCTAGGGGGTGGTGAATTTATCCCGTATGACACGGCGGGGGGGGGGGGGCAGTGGATGGTGATCCGCTTGATTCTTGTAGCCTTGTTATGCGGAGGTGTCATGAGTTGGGCTGTATCTACTTTGGAGGGTGGGTGAAGGGTTACAAGGACTGGACGATGGTCAGAAGTGTTGAGAGGATGTTCCTTTAGGACTGAGGGCATATCAAAGAGGCATGCAGTGTTGATTTGTGTGATGAACCCATCTATGGAAGAGGAGCGTGTGCCACATCATCTGACATGAATGTGTAGCAACCTACTGAGCCTCCAACAGGGGAGAGAAAAGCGAAAGCATTTGCTTCAAGAAAATCACTGAGAAGGGTAGCTGTCTTTTTTCTCTTTTCTGCTGAGGTGTTGGAATATCAGCATTGAAGTCCCCTGCGATGACTATTGTGGAACTTGAAGAGGCGGC
>CM057163.1:1259404-1275294 GCA_029962745.1 Echinometra lucunter | reverse complement strand
GAATGATTAATTGACTGACTGACTGGTCGATCGCTTTGCCTTTCTGCTTGACCATGTGCTACTTCAAGCATGACTACTACAAATTTTGAAAATGAAATTGCGTCAGTATCAAGACGCCTGATGCGTTATTGACAATCTTGTTACGACAAAAAGAATCCCTCCCACCCCAAACTAAATATGGTATAAATATTGATATTAAAGTGCATATCACTGATGTTGCTTTTTTCTTTCTTGGCCACTCTGTAAATATAATCTTTCTGGGCCATCCTATATATATATGATATATATATTGAAAATTCCCACGTATTAGAGTATAATGTAGAAGCAAAAAATGAAATTATACTCCATTAACAATTCCAACTGCCACCAATTCATGGAATTGTCTTGTTAATGGCGTGCTTTCATTTTGTGCATGTATAAATTACATGGATATATATGTATATATACATAGATATATATATACACACACACACACACACACACACACATATATATATATATATATATATATTTAATGTATTATTCAAATAAAAAAATGAAGACAGCTCTGGGAACACAACGGTACCATTATTATTTCATTTCCTTTCGCATGTATTAATAATTCCATGTATGTATATTATGTGTCTTTTCTTCCCAAAGCATGCGTTACAAGCTTGTGCCCTTCTGAGAGAACATGGAATGGTAAGGAGAAAGAAATATTGTCCATTTTTTCACTGGACATGCAGGAGAAGATATTATTAGTCCTATATAAAAAGCACGTTGATTTTCAAAGAAGGTTCTCTCTTATTTTAACACGATAGTTTTTCTTTTCCGTAAATGAAAAAGCCCATTAATATGGGTTAATTTAAAGCCAAAATTTAGTATATTGTTTCAGACATTAAAAAAACAACAACAAATCGATCACAATTTTTTAGTGTAATGTATTTTGGTTTGACAAGGAGCTTTGGGCATTAAGAAAAAAAAAAGCCACTTCTCATTGTTTTCAGTGTGAATAGCGCTTATCACATTCACTGGGATCGCTGGATCATTCGGGGGGGGGGGGGGGGGCGGGAGAGTTTTAACACCCATTTGCCGCCAAATTTTCAGATTGTAACCGATTGTCTTTCATTTAATATGGGAAGACACAATACTCTTAAGAATACGATGCACGAGTCGTAAACAGACATGGCGTAGATGAGTAACCATGCACTCGCGAGGCATGGTGGACAGGCGAAAATAAAATGATCAAAATAGTAGCTGATCAAAATATTCATTTGATTAACAAAATCGAGTGACGATGGGCTTAAAAGAATTTATTTGGGGGAAGTCATAGTCTTTCTTTTATGTCCACTTTGCAGAAGCTTTGACGCTTCATCGTAGGGATTATTTGATCTGCAGTCCCTTTCCTACTGTTACGAGTGTTACGGCGTAGCTGAAAAATTGTGCACTTTTGTCTAAAAGTATCGGAGTTGGCACATTTATGAAGTTACCCATACTGATCAATAACAGAATATGACTTTTATGAAAAACTTTCCAAAGACAGTTTTATCGGGGTAATTTTCCAAGAAAGATATGTTTCATTCATTATGATAGCTGTGTTTGCAGGAAATTGTATACGAATAAAGTGAACTTTTGTCATTTCTTTACTTTTCTTCATTTTCCACTTTTCCATTACAGTTATTTCCTTATTTTCTTGACATTTCCTAACACTTATTTAGTTCCTTTTCTTCATATCTGGCCCATCATATTAATGCTTGCATTTTTCCAGATATCGTCTCCAATATTGGCTCTCCTTCCATTCCTTCATATTTTCCGCTGCCAACAATAATACATTTTCATCTTCGTTTATTATTTGTTCTCTTCCTTACCCAACTTTCCTTCCTTTTGCTTTCTGGTTCTCCTGGTTATCATGGTTATTACTTCTCCGATTTTTTCAGGAACCGGGAACATACACGCGGCAAGTGTTGCACGCAATCAGACGCTTGCACATTCTAGCAAAGATTTAGTCAAATCATATTTAACGCTAATTCTAGCCTTGAAAGGTTTCTGTATCGAAACTCAGTACTACACAAACCTATCATGCCTATTTTGTATATTCCGCTAAAGAGACACAACTTATTGCACTGCCGCCTTTGATAACATTAAAATCATTCAGGATTGTGTCCGAATAGCAAGGTGAGCGAGTTATTTACATTTACTAAAATGTTACCCATAAAGTCGTTCCTGTGTAATATTGTTTACTTTGAGGAATTTCAAGTGTTTACCAAGTTTGGTGCTTTTAGACAAAAGTGCTTTATCCTATGCTGTTCTCAGCTGTAAGAAGTCGAAACAAGCTGTTAGCCTCGTCTCAGTCTTCACACTTCTCTTTTGAGCTGAAAAAGTGCCCAGATATTACGCGCTTTATTTTGTAGTTTCATGGATTTTGATGATACTCTGAGAATAAACAGATTTTCGTGGAGAGGTTATTTAAATATGATCTTCAGATACGCTTCGATTTAACACTCTGGGGGCCTGACATACTTGTGTGTGCCAAATAATGCTAATCATTATTACGAGTAGGTTTCACATACAGTATTTTCCCTGTATCATGCACTTAATTATTAGATCTTTATCATGTCAATATACCTTGGATGGGGGATAAGTGAGAGAGCTACAGAAAGTGACAGAGAGAGAATGAGAGAGAGAGAGAGAGAGAGAGAGAGAGAGAGAGAGAGAGAGGGGGGGGGGGGGGGGTGGGAGAGTGTGAAAATGAGAGAGAAGCAGGTATTGCCCGTCACCGTGTAAGGGTGGATGATCTCCTGTGATGTATGATGGTTAAATCAAAGAATGCATATTTACGAAGAACTTTCAGTACAGAATTAAAGCACGCGTACGTATTGTAGTACGTGGTACAGCCCCATATCGCACGCCATCGATACAACAAACGGTTTCACGTGTAGTATTACAAACATTAGAAAATTGGTCAAAAGCATACATATTCCCGGGGATTTATGGGGGGTCTATTGGACTCATCGAGGTTCAATTATATATTTTTAGAGTTTGAAATTTTATGTGAATCACCTTTTCCACATATTTAGATAGATCCTAGGGGAATTAACTTAATTTCAAATTCCCTGTTTTTGTGTATTAACCTATGGCAGCTAGATGATGAAAAGCATGCATAGCATCCGAAATTCATTGGGAGTCTTTGAAATTTTTTGAGCCTTTAATAATATTTTCTTAAGTCTCAAATTACATATAAATTACATTTGAAAGAAATCCAAAGTAGTAGTAGGGGAACTATAATTATTTAAAAATCGCTAGTTTTTACGTGTAAACCTATATGGCAGGCAAGATTTTCCAAAGCAAAAAATATGCAAATTCCCGGGGATTTATGGGGGTCTATTTGACTCATGGAGCCTTAGTTATATATTTTCAGAGTTTGAAATTTTATGTAAATTACTTCTTCCGTAAAGTCAAATAAACGTTAGGGGAATTAGAATCATTTAAAAAACATCTGGTTTTGCGTGTTAGCGTATGGCACCTCTTAGGACAAAAGCATGCATAATACCCGAAATTTATGGGGAGTCTTTGATTTTTTTAGCCTTTAATAGTCTTTTCTAAAGTATCAAATTACATATAAATCACATTTGAAATAAATTCAAACCAGAAATAAGGGAACTATAATCAATCTTAAAATCCCTGTTTTTACGTGTTATTTGACTCTGTCAAAAAGCAGGCATGATCCTGAATATTTTAGTGCCGTTTATTGAAAATAAAGTTTTATGAAATGTTCTTTTTAACTATCCATTCTTCTGTTCGTGCAGACTTTAGAAACAAATTTTTAGATATGAAATATCAAGAATAGATTAAACATCTTTTCACACGTTATATCAATGGCGGACGCAGTTTTCCGAGTCCATTTTTAACACAGCATTTACTCTTGCCAAAACGTACTACGGAAGCAAGGGAGAGTAATTTGTCTTGTAATCCAATGTCTTGGATTTAACTATTTACAAATTAATCATACTCTTAATTTATACAGGATCCAACTGCATTTCTCTTTCACAAGAGCATCTTCAGTCATATGGAGAAGGTAAAGGTTGACCCAATGAAATCCATTTTCCTTCTCGCACATTGTGCTAACGTACGGTAATTTCCAAACATCATCTGGCTGAGGTGTCGTTTAAAGCGGTTCATTCATTTGACTCTCAGTCAGACCTTTGACTGAGAGTTCGAATCCCAGCCTGGCGCTAACGTCCTTTGCCAAAATATTAACATGATTAATGCAAGTCAGTTTCCACCGTAGTGTAAATGTGTATCCGACAGGCCCCTGGGAGCCGGGGGTGCTGGGGGTGCTGCAGCACCCCTGGGAATTTTTGAGGGGGTGCGGAACACCCCCCAGAGGGCTTAATTTGGATGGGGGTGCTGTATTACCCCCTGATTTTATAAGGGGTAATACAGCACCCATCAGAATAAGTCATTTTCCTATCCCGTCTTTATCTTCTCATACTCCACATTGCGCGCGGGGGGCTTTGTGCTCTTAGCTGTGCAATAAAGATTTTTCTGACTCATAAATCTGGAAATAAACAAAATGTTTTCGCAGCAATTACTCTTATTCCAGCAGCGAGATGCCCGAATATCATGGAATTCTGCAGGAAGATTGTACAATATAAAAGTCACCTGTATTTCGGTGACAAATTTACTTTTTAAAGAGCTCTTGTCGTCATATCTCGCTTCGCTGACTTGTGGAAACAAAATGGTTTAGGACTGTTTTTTTTTTCTCGCTCGCTGCCGTCGCTTGTGTGATATTTGGATACTTGATGGTTGGGAAAGAGAATGAATTCGGCAAGCGAGGTGACCGAATATATGATGTACATATCTTATTGGTCAAAGTGTATTTTGAGTGTAAAACGAATGAATATTTTTCCTCGCTCGCTGGGCTCGCTCATATAATCTACAGATACGGGATCGTTTCGGAAAAGCAAAAGAATTCGGCAAGTGAGGTCATCGAATATATGATTTAAGTATCTTATTGGCCAAAGTGTATACTGATGACGAATTAAGATGAAAAAGGAGTGAATATTTTCCTCGCTCGCTGCGCTAGCTCGTATAATACTCAGGTACGGGATCGTTTCAGAAAAGCAAACGAATTCGGCAAGCGAGGTGACCGAATATAATTATGATGTAGATATCTTATTGGCCAAAGTGCATTTTGATCACAAAATAATATGAAAACGAGTGTATATTTTTCGTCGCTCGCTGGGCTCGCTCGTATAACATTCAGATACGGGATCGTTTCGGAAAAGCAAAAGAATTCGGCAAGTGAGGTCATCGAATATATGATTAAAGTATATTATTGGCCAAAGTGTATACTGATGACGAATTAAGATGAAAAAGGAGTGAATATTTTTCCTCGCACGCTGCGCTCGCTCGTATAATATTAAGATACATGATAGTTAGGAAAGCAAACGAATTCGGCAAGCGAGGTGACCGAATATAATTATGATGTAGATATCTTATTGGCCAAAGTGTATTTTGATCACAAAATAACTTGAAAACGAGTGTATATTTTTCGTCGCTCGCTGGGCTCGCTCGTATAACATTCAGATACGGGATCGTTTCGGAAAAGCAAAAGAATTCGGCAAGTGAGGTCATCGAATATATGATTAAAGTATCTTACTCGCCAAAGTGTATACTGATGACGAATTAAGATGAAAAAGGAGTGAATATTTTTCCTCGCTCGCTGCGCTCGCTCGTATAATATTAAGATACATGATAGTTAGGAAAGCAAACGAATTCGGCAAGCGAGGTGACCGAATATAATTATGATGTAGATATCTTATTGGCCAAAGTGTATTTTGATCACGAAATAAAATGAAAACGAGTGTATATTTTTCGTCGCTCGCTGTGCTCGCTCGTATAACATTCAGATACGGGATCGTTTCGGAAAAGCAAAAGAATTCGGCAAGTGAGGTCATCGAATATATGATTTAAGTATCTTATTGGCCAAAGTGTATACTGATGACGAATTAAGATGAAAAAGGAGTGAATATTTTTCCTCGCTCGCTGCGCTCGCTCGTATAATACTCAGATACGGGATCGTTTCAGAAAAGCAAACGAATTCGGCAAGCGAGGTGACCGAATATAATTATGATGTAGATATCTTATTGGCCAAAGTGCATTTTGATCACGAAATAACATGAAAACGAGTGTATATTTTTCTTCGCTCGCTGGGCTCGCTCGTATAACATTCAGATACGGGATCGTTTCGGAAAAGCAAAGGAATTGGGCAAGCAAGGTCATCGAATACATGATTTAGATATCCTATTGGCCAAAGTGTATACTGATGACGAATTAAGATGAAAAAGGAGTGAATATTTTTCTTCGCTCGCTGCGCTCGCTCGTATAATACTCAGATACGGGATCGTTTCAGAAAAGCAAACGAATTCGGCAAGCGAGGTGACCGAATATAATTATGATGTAGATATCTTATTGGCCAAAGTGCATTTTGATCACGAAATAACATGAAAACGAGTGTATATTTTTCGTCGCTCGCTGGGCTCGCTCGTATAACATTCAGATACGGGATCGTTTCGGAAAAGCAAAGGAATTGGGCAAGCAAGGTCATCGAATACATGATTTAGATATCCTATTGGCCAAAGTGTATACTGATGACGAATTAAGATGAAAAAGGAGTGAATATTTTCCTCGCTCGCTGCGCTAGCTCGTATAATACTCAGGTACGGGATCGTTTCAGAAAAGCAAACGAATTCGGCAAGCGAGGTGACCGAATATAATTATGATGTAGATATCTTATTGGCCAAAGTGCATTTTGATCACAAAATAATATGAAAACGAGTGTATATTTTTCGTCGCTCGCTGGGCTCGCTCGTATAACATTCAGATACGGGATCGTTTCGGAAAAGCAAAAGAATTCGGCAAGTGAGGTCATCGAATATATGATTAAAGTATATTATTGGCCAAAGTGTATACTGATGACGAATTAAGATGAAAAAGGAGTGAATATTTTTCCTCGCACGCTGCGCTCGCTCGTATAATATTAAGATACATGATAGTTAGGAAAGCAAACGAATTCGGCAAGCGAGGTGACCGAATATAATTATGATGTAGATATCTTATTGGCCAAAGTGTATTTTGATCACAAAATAACTTGAAAACGAGTGTATATTTTTCGTCGCTCGCTGGGCTCGCTCGTATAACATTCAGATACGGGATCGTTTCGGAAAAGCAAAAGAATTCGGCAAGTGAGGTCATCGAATATATGATTAAAGTATCTTACTCGCCAAAGTGTATACTGATGACGAATTAAGATGAAAAAGGAGTGAATATTTTTCCTCGCTCGCTGCGCTCGCTCGTATAATATTAAGATACATGATAGTTAGGAAAGCAAACGAATTCGGCAAGCGAGGTGACCGAATATAATTATGATGTAGATATCTTATTGGCCAAAGTGTATTTTGATCACGAAATAAAATGAAAACGAGTGTATATTTTTCGTCGCTCGCTGTGCTCGCTCGTATAACATTCAGATACGGGATCGTTTCGGAAAAGCAAAAGAATTCGGCAAGTGAGGTCATCGAATATATGATTTAAGTATCTTATTGGCCAAAGTGTATACTGATGACGAATTAAGATGAAAAAGGAGTGAATATTTTTCCTCGCTCGCTGCGCTCGCTCGTATAATACTCAGATACGGGATCGTTTCAGAAAAGCAAACGAATTCGGCAAGCGAGGTGACCGAATATAATTATGATGTAGATATCTTATTGGCCAAAGTGCATTTTGATCACGAAATAACATGAAAACGAGTGTATATTTTTCTTCGCTCGCTGGGCTCGCTCGTATAACATTCAGATACGGGATCGTTTCGGAAAAGCAAAGGAATTGGGCAAGCAAGGTCATCGAATACATGATTTAGATATCCTATTGGCCAAAGTGTATACTGATGACGAATTAAGATGAAAAAGGAGTGAATATTTTTCTTCGCTCGCTGCGCTCGCTCGTATAATACTCAGATACGGGATCGTTTCAGAAAAGCAAACGAATTCGGCAAGCGAGGTGACCGAATATAATTATGATGTAGATATCTTATTGGCCAAAGTGCATTTTGATCACGAAATAACATGAAAACGAGTGTATATTTTTCGTCGCTCGCTGGGCTCGCTCGTATAACATTCAGATACGGGATCGTTTCGGAAAAGCAAAGGAATTGGGCAAGCAAGGTCATCGAATACATGATTTAGATATCCTATTGGCCAAAGTGTATTTTGATGACGAATTAACATGAAAAAGAGTGCATTTTTTCTCGCTCGCTGCGCTCGCTCGTATAATATTGAGATACATGATAGTAAGGAAAGCAAACGAATTCGCCAGTCGAGGTGACCGAATAAATGATTTAAATGTCTTATTGGCCAAAGTGTATTCTGATGATGAATTAACATGATAATGAGTGTATATTTTTCATCGCTCGTATATTCAGATACTGGATCGTTTCGGAAAAGCAAAAGAATTCGGCAAGCGAGGTGCTTGAATATATGATTTAGACCTCCTAATGGCCAACGTGTGTTTTGATGATGAAATAACTTGTAAAAGAGCGTACATTTTTCCTTGCTCACTGGGCTCGCTCGTATAATATTCAGATACGAGATCGTTTCGGAAAAGCAAAAGAACTCGGCAAGTGAGGTGATCGAATATATGATTTAAGTACCTTATTGGCCTAAGTGTATATTGATGACGAATTAACATGAAAAAGAGGCAAAATGTTCTAGTGATGCCTCTGCTCGCTTGTAATATTTACAAACATAGTTGTTTTGCGAGAAATCAAACAACTAGACAAACGAGGTGCCAAAATAAAGCCATATTTGACAGCAAGGTGATCATGTCATTCAGATATGAATAAAATTTAAAAAACGCTTCGCAACCCTTAAATGTTTCATCAAGATAATAAAAATCTACATTTGCGATATTATTTGAAAATAACTTCTTGTGTTTTGTGTGAGAGGGAGGAAGTACTTAGATTTGACTTACAATGCAGCATAACTGTCGGCGAATTTTAGGTCTTACTACCCCCCCCCCCCCCCCCCCATCCATGTTCCCCAAATACTGGGACGCTGCTTGCTAAAGGTGCGGTAACCTAACATGTAGCTCAGGGGCTCAGCACCCCCTGTGAAAAAATCATTCCCAGGGGCCTGGTATCCGATGTGCGAGAGCGCCTAGATATTCACGATATTGGCCGCTTCCCTAAGAGCCTTGGACTGAGTTAATAGAGCACCGAAGCCATGACGTCACAAAAAACTTTTTTGGAATTTCAGAATTTCGGATACGATGTCTCGATGGAGCATGATGAAAAACATCCACAGCCCAAATTTTATGGGAATCGGCTCATGGGGTCCCGATAGAGGCCACATGAATACCTACCTAGCCCCACTGAAACCAGTGTAAATTGGCCTGGTTCTAAACTGTTATGAACCAGGCCTTATTTACACTGATTTCAGTGGGGATAATTAGGCATTCATGTGGCCATACCTTGGGCCAATGTTAACCGATTCACGTCAAAGTTGGTGTGTGGATGTTTTTCATCATGCTCTGCAGGAATATGGTCATGAAAATGTTCAAATGCACACACACACAAAAAAATGACGACGTCACACTTCGTTACTCTATAGTGTTGGAGCATCAACCTCATCGCCAACTTTGTAATAACAGTAATTATAGCGCTATAGTCGGTCAGACTCGACACTCCTGACGCTCTAGACTCTCCACTGTTACCGGCTTTAGCATCGCTGCCATTGTACTGCGCTCTTGTATTTCAAGGAATTCCTTCCGGTACCCATTCGCTGTACACATGGGTCGAGATTTGCAAGTGCAGATTAATATCTTGCCAAAAGACTGTAGTACCTCGAAACATGCGGGACTTGAGGGACTCGAAACGCAAACCAATAATGATTAAAAGTCCGGCAACGTATTGAACTTAGCTCACACCTCCATTATGTCGGTGATGCTGATGTCTTCTTGTACATCAGCGGTGACTTCCTCAGCTGGGTTGTCATGGAATTAACCGCTTTAAGACAAAATACAACTTTTTCGTAGTGTGTAAAAAATATACATATTTATTTTTCCATTCTTTTCTATTTTGGCGTGATTTCTTAAGGCGTTCTCACGATTATGATAACGGGGCTGACATAAAGAAGGCAAGATTAATTTTTAAAAAGGAGATCTTACAACCTAAACAGGAAAGAAATATACTGAAATAGAAAATGTTGAAAGACTGCCTAAGTTTTTGACATAATTTAAGCGTAACTATGCTAGGAGAGAGGAGCCAATTCTGTTCTAGTGAAATTTGTCAATTTTTGAAAAAAAAAAAGGATATGGAAATACCAATTTTCTCACACTTGTACACATTAATAATTTTTATCAAAACCAGAAACATAGTATATACATCAGTGATAAAATATACCAACAAGTGGTGATCATATTATATACTATATACATTTTAGGTCATGGCTTCATCTTGGAGGATAAAAATTGGACCCTTGGTTGTCTGCCGAGAGCAGAGTTTAGGTAGGCAGGTAGATAAAAATGTAATGGATTAACATGCTCTACAAGATAAGAACGCGATGGTTCCCTTGATTATAGTAAAAGTAAATTATTTACTAAGACAGGCAAATCTTTACAAAGACCATCAAGGTTCAATGTTTATTTCTGACATTATTTCCATAGAGAAAACCGAATGAGCAGGGTTCTTTCCCATTTATTCATTTATTTTAGATTATATTCTGAAATACAAAATCTTCAAACAGCTTCACCTGTCATGAAATCTTATAAAAAAGAAAAGTGCATTTCCACATAACTAAACGTAATGTGATTTCATCATTCTGAGACACATGAGATAATATAATAGATAAACGTAACGCTGAAGTTGGCTTACTTTCATATATATATATATATATATATATATATATGGGTATACTGAAAGAAATAAAAATGGAAGAATAATAATTGCCTAGCTCCCTCAGTGTTCCCCAGAGCTGTCATCCATTTTGAATCGAGGGTTGAAAAAATGCCTCCGCCGGGAAGCGAACCCGGCTCACTCGCTTAGAACGCCAATGCCTTACCACTAGACCACAGAGGCGGGCCAGCCGTTAGGCGTGACCGAATCCAATTGACCGACAGACAGATTTCCAACCTTTTTGATCCTTTATTTTGGTGCAGATGAGTTAATGAACAATGAGAAGCCGCATGCCGCAGTTGGATCTCAGCTTAAAGCCTGGATATTATTCTCACATTTTCATTTCTTTCAGTGTTTATTATTTACAAGGAAGTTGCCAAAGTTGTTTGCATTTGTCAAATTTCTTTCAATATATATATATATATATATTGAGGGCCGTTGCAAGACATATTATACCACCAATTAAGACCAAGCTTTCGGGCACCTGCCCTTCATCAGGATCTGGAATCAATAATAATAACGAAAGTACAGTACAGTGCACATATGAGATGACAATAAATACATCAACAAAAAGAACATAAGTTATGAAACACTAAACATATAGACGGCAGAAATATACAGAAATAAGGTAGAAACGGTAGAAATCAATCGTATTATACTCATCAATATACAAGAATATACAAGGAATGGTCAATTACCTTCCCGATTTCGGTATGAGTATTTGAATTTATTGTGCGTTTCTAGTGTGCTTGAGCTATAGTGAAGTGATATGGCGTGTCAGGGGTCAGTGTTTACTTAGGCATGAAGGCGGATGGTCATTGGTCTGCATTGATACCACGTGGTCTTAAGGTTTGTAGTTTGGATATCCAATGAGATTCTCGTTTCATGATGGTGTCTTGATGCTTTGTTTTGACTATGTCGATGCCAGTGATGTTGATGTTTTGAACTGAGTGTCCCAGGAGGTTGAAGTGTATAGTGTATGGTAGAGTCTTGCTGTTTGGCTTGTTTTTGTTGTAGTTGGTAACTTCCGATCTAGTGTTATTTAGGCGTGTATATAGCGTTGTCTCTGTCTTTCCTACGTATTGCATATTGCATTTAGTACATGTGAGGAGGTATATTGCCCAGGATGATTTGCAATTGATGCGATCGCGTATTTTGAACTTCTGTCCTGTGGAGGTGCTTGTGAACGTGGTTGTATCTTGAATGTGTTGATGAAGTGAGCATTTTTTGGCGTTGCATTTGTAGAATCCTAGCTGGGGCGTGGGATTGTCTGTCTCAGCTAGAGGGATGGTTGAGTTGTTAGCGTGGTTATTGTTGCTGGTGGTGGTATGGTTGTTGTTGTTGTTTGCGTGATTGTTGTTGTTTGTCTCGATGTTCGGTGCTTTGGCGTTGACAAGTAGGTCACGGAGGGATTTACTGCGGCGGAATGATGTCATGGGAGCTCTAGGGAAGATGGTTTGTAATGTATGGCATTGTTGGATAAGTTGATTGTGCTTGTGCTTGTGTTGGGGCAGGATACGCTGGCAGGGACCAAGGCTTGTTTGATTTTTTTGTCTTCGTCAAGTAGGTCAATTGCTTGCTTGACCTGGAGTAGGTGTTTTGGTGTCGGGTCCGAGTCAAGTTTTTTGTATGTGGTTTCGTAGGAGAGTTGGCGTTCCCCTTCAGCAATATAGTATTTAGAGGACATGACAACGACTGCTGATCCTTTGTCTGCTGGTTTATGTCAATGTTGGGGTTCTTTCACCGAACTCAAACGCAAAATTTATGTGATGGCGCACTTTTCAACAAAACAGTCACAGACAGATCAAACCACCCCAACCACGAGCCATCCCAGACAAGACTCCAACGACATCCCGGACCCTCCTCTTTCCCATAGCACACCGACACAAGCCGAAAGCACATCCAGCCAAAGCAGACAGGCGTTCCCATGTCCAGTCAGAAGTAAATGGATCCACACCATCAATAATCCGCGCCTACAAATATTCTTGGAAAACGTCGAGAAAGACACAAGAGATGCAGTAGCCAATCACGAAAGAAACGATTTCGTAGACAACTTGTCGCGCCCTGAACGGAAAGCACTTGACGGACTCAGAAAGAACCCCAACGTTGTCATAAAACCGGCAGACAAAGGATCAGCAGTCGTTGTCATGTCCTCTAAAGACTATATTGCTGAAGGGGAACGCCAACTCTCCGACGAAACCACATACAAAAAACTTGACTCGGACCCGACACCAAAACACCTACTCCAGGTCAAGCAAGCAATTTACCTACTTGACGAAGACAAAAAAAAAAAAAAATCAAACGAGCCTTGGTCCATGCCAGCGTATCCTGGCCCAACATGTACTTCCTCCCCCAAATCCACAAACCTAACAACCTTGGAAGGCCTATAGTGTCAGGATGCTCCTGTCCAACAGTACAGATATCAAAGTATCTAGACTATCACCTCCACCCGCTAGTAGAAAAACTCCCATCCTACCTCCAAGACACAACAAACTTCCTCAATCATGTGGAGAGTCTAAACACCTCTCATGCCCCTTTCCCAGAACGCACCATACTGGTAACGGCGGACGTCACGTCTCTTTACACAAATATTCCCCATGGTGAAGGCATGGCAGCCTGTAAAACTGCACTCAACACAAGAAACAGTACACAACATCCACCAACAGATCAACTCATGCGTCTTCTAGAACTAGTTCTCACACTTAACAACTTCCAGTTCCAGAATCAACATTATCAACAAATCGAAGGGACTGCGATTGGTACACCAATCGCACCTTCTTATGCCAACATTTTCATGGGCGAGCTCGAGAACGACATACTTAACTCGAGGCACCATACTATCATCCTAGGATCACTCAAACGCTACATAGATGATATTCAGTTCATTTGGTCTGGCTCTCCCCGACTCCTCTCAAAATTCCAAGACACAATCAACAGAAAACATCACTCGATCAAATACACTTTCAACTACTCTAACTCGGAAGTCAGCTTCCTTGACACACTACTTCAACTTAAAGAAGTAACACTCCAAACAGAACTGTACAACAAACCTACCGATAAACACACGTATCTTCTCCCCACATCCTGCCACCCCAAACACACATTCCGCAGTATCCCTTTTAGCCAAGCCACCCGCATCAGACGAATTTGTTCGAATCAGGACAGAGCAACCTACCATCTCAACAAACTAAAAGCACATCTCACACATCGTCAATACAACACAAACATGGTCAGTCAACAAATACACAAAGTCACCAACATACCCCGAGACCAACTCCTAACCAAAAAGGAGAAGAAAGCTTCCAATAATGTGCACTTCTCTATCACATATACACCCGGCACATCAGCAGTGCCCAAAATCATCCACAAGCACTATCAACTTATCTAACAATGCCATACATTACAAACCATCTTCCCTAGAGCTCCCATGACATCATTCCGCCGCAGTAAATCACTCCGTGACCTACTTGTCAACGCCAAAACACCGAACATCGAGACAAACAACAACAATCACGCAAACAACAACAACCATACCACCACCAGCAACAATAACCACGCTAACAACTCAACCATCCCTCTAGCTGAGACAGACAATCCCACGCCACAGCTAGGATTCTACAAATGCAACGCCAAAAAATGCTTACTTCATCAACACATTCAAGATACAACCACGTTCACAAGCACCTCCATAGGACAGAAGTTCAAAATACGCGATCACATCAATTGCAAATCATCCTGGGCAATATACCTCCTCACATGTACTAAATGCAATATGCAATACGTAGGAAAGACAGAGACAACGCTTTATACACGCCGAAATAACACTAGATCTGAAGTTACCAACTACAACAAAAACAAGCCAAACAGCAAGACTCTACCATACACTATACACTTCAACGTCCTGGGACACTCAGTTCAAAACATCAACATCACTGGCATCGAAATAGTCAAAACAAAGCACCAAGACACCATCATGAAACGAGAATCTCATTGGATATCCAAACTACAAACCTTAAGACCACGTGGTATCAATGCAGACCAATGACCATCCGCCTTCATGCCTAAGTAAACACTGACCCCCTGACATGCCATATCACTTCACTATAGCTCAAGCACACTAGAAACACACAATAAATTCAAATACTCATACCGAAATCGGGAAGGTAATTGACCATTCCTTGTATATTCTTGTATATTGATGAGTATAATAAGATTGATTTCTACCGTTTCTACCTTATTTTTGTATATTTCTGCCGTCTATATGTTTATCGTTTCATAACTTATGTCCTTTTTGTTGATGTATTTATTGTCATCTCATATGTGCACTGTACTGTACTTTTTGTTATTATTATTGATTCCAGATCCTGATGAAGGGAAGGTGCCCGAAAGCTTGGTCTTAATTGGTGGTATATTATGTCTTGCAACGGCCCTCTTCGTAAACCCCACTTTTCGGATCACACACACACACACACAATATATATATATATATATATATATATATATATATATATATATATGAGACAATTGAGAGAATAATAGCGTAGCATGAATCAAAGTTCCCCAGAGCTGTCCTACCATTTTGGAAATTTTGCAAAGGTCGAAAAAATGTCTCCGCCGGGAATCGAACCCGGCCCTTTGGCTATGAACGCCAATGCCTTAACCACTAGACCACGGAGACGGGCCAGTGGTTTCGGCGACTCCAAATTCGCTTAACCGACAGTTTGACAAATCTTCAACCCTCACTAATTAATTCCTGTTTAATACATGCTGCTGTATATATATATATATATATATATATATATATATATATATATATATATATATGTATAAGGTAATATATATATATATATATATATATATATATATATATATATGTATAAGGTACAAGATATATATATATATATATATATATATATATCATGTACCTTATCCTTCTTTGTCTCACGTATATACATATAAA
>CM057163.1:1236248-1258904 GCA_029962745.1 Echinometra lucunter | reverse complement strand
AGTGCAATTCACCCATGCTCAACATTTTAGCTCTCTGTCTCTGGTATATTTCATTTTTTTTTTCTGTTTTTATGTTGTTATTGTCATTTTTGTCTCGCCCACCGGAGGTGAAGGCGAGACTAAGGGATCCAAATGTCGTCCGTCCGTCCGTCGTCCGTCCGTCCGTCCGTCACAAACGTTATGAAAGATAACTTGGCAACCGTGACTCACTTTTCAACCAAACTTGGGTTGTAGATGCACTAAGGGGACCTGCATGTTATGGTCCAGTCAGAGGTCACATGGTAAGGTCAAAGGTCATTTCAGGTCAAACGTTAAAGTTTACGTGCAAGACTCTCTTATGACACAAAACTCTGCAACTGTGTGACACTGTTCAATCAAACTTGGGTTGTAGATGCACTAAGGGGACCTGCATCTTATTGTCCAGTCAGAGGTCACATGGTAAGGTCAAAGGTCATTTCAGGTCAAATGTTAAAGTTGACGTGCAAGACTCTCTTATCACACATAACTTTGCAACCGTGACTCACTTTTCAACCAAACTTGGGTTGTAGATGCACTGAGGGGACCTGCATGTTATGGTCCAGTCAGAGGTCACATGGTAAGGTCAAAGGTCATTTCAGGTCAAACGTTGAAGTTTACGTGCAAGACTCTCTTATGACTCAAAACTCTGCAACCGTGTGACACTTATCTATCAAACTTGGGTTGTCGATGCACTAAGGGGACCTGCATGTTATGGTCCAGTCATAGGTCACATGGTAAGGTCAAAGGTCATTTCAGGTCAAACATTAAAGTTTACGTGCAAGACTCTCTTATGACACAAAACTCTGCAACCATGTGACACTTATCTATCAAACTTGGGTTGTAGATGCACTAAGGGGACCTGCATGTTATGGTCCAGTCAAGAAGCAGGGAAAGTACATGCACGTGAAAATGCAGTACCATTTCATAAAAAACCCTTCTCATATTTTATCAAATGTTATTCCATCCCAGTTATTTCACAATGAGCTTTCGATACAGTTCTGTTGTGTGCCATCACAGATCGCGATATTTCTAGTTATTTTCACAAGTGGGCGAGACACAACATCGCAAACGCCTTGTTGTTGTTTGGGAGAAGGGTATTCAATAGTGCAACTATTAACAATAAATGTCAATTCTCTCATCTTGCTATAGTTTCATCAATTTTCAAGGAATAATATATATTTTTTTTTTTTCTGTTAAACAGGCGAGCCCATTCGATCACTGTTCTAGTTGGAATGCTAGCTGCCCTGCTGTATGTGGCTGTAGTTGAAGATGTGAAACTGGACACAGCATTCAACACAAAGAGGTGAAATCCCAAGAATTTTAGATTTAATAGTTTATAATTGCGTCACTTATGGAGCCTTCACTATGGGAACTGTATCAGATTCATGAACGAAAAAAAGAAAAACTGCCTGTTTTAGGCCCAAACAACAATGTCATTGCACTTTTGAGCAGGTCTATATTACTGCTCATGGCATGGAAGATTTACCCAGTTGATAGTTGATATCATCAAGTTTGATGATATCTCCAGACTTTTAACCACAATGTACGTAGCCTTTTGACAGCGATTGCTTATTTGAATTTGAATTTGCATACCAAATATTATCCTGACGACATGCGAGGATACGTTCCCTGATTGGGTGCTACCCTGTTGGGTAGCAAAAGCAAAGGTTAACATTAATTCAAGCCAGGTTCCTAAAGGCTCCGTGGCTGAGCCAGTTTTCACAATTAGTCTCCTTTTAGTCGCTCAGCGTCTGATATAAATATCACATTAGACACAGGGACACGGGCCTCCTGTCTAAAGGCTACAATGTTCAGGGTTCGAATCCCTGCTGCAGCACTAATTATGTCCTCTGACAAGACTTTAATCTGCATTTGCCACACTCGACCCAGGTGAGGTTAATGGGTACCTGACAGGAATTAATTCCTTGAAAAGCTTGTGCGCTGTAATGGCTGCCAGGCTAAAGCCAGGGTATCACTATCCAAAGTCCTTTTGAAACGTGTAGAGATGACGTTAGATAATAATGTGATATGCACTGTACAGGAACTGAATATTGTTATTATTATTATTTATTATTACTATTATTATTATTATTATTATAGTTATTATTAGTGGTAGTAGTATTAGTATGATTAACATTATTATTATTATTATTATTACTATTATTATTATTATTATTATTATTATTATTATTATTATTACTATTATTATTGTTATTATTATCATTGTTATTATTATTATTATTGTTATTAAGTTTTTCTTCTCTTGTATTCAGAGGAATGTTTGCGTGTGTGATAGCCTTCTGTTTGTTTGGAATGACTCAAGCCAAAGACGGACCTTTCAAACGACCTCATCCAGCAATCTGGCGTTTCTTTTTGTGCCTTAGCGTCATCTACGAGCTCTTTCTTGTCTTTTTGTTGTTTCAGGTAAAAATTTGATTTGAGTTGAGTTGAGATGTCAAATATTCTTTATGACTAAAGTGCTAAAAATGCAATAGGGAAAGTAAAAGAATTTATTTGTTTGTTTGCTTTTTTAAAACACCTGTAATTCTAAAAGTAAATAAATAATCTCAAAACTACAAACTAAAAAAAAGATGTGTTTTCAAGGCCTTTCTGAAGGTAGTAACTGATGAAGACTGTAATTCTAAGTGCAACATGCACATGTTGCTATCAATATGCCTATAGCGCGATGTTTTATTTCACTATGAGATTAAAGAGCAATGTAGATAAAATGCCTTGCTCAAGGACATAAGTGCCGTGCCGAGTATGGAACCCATGATCCGGCAATTGGTTTTTTGGTAGTTTGGTATATATTCTACATTACCAAGTATTGTGGAGTTAGAAATGTCACTAGCCAGTTGGTAGATATGTAGATACAATCTGAGCATGAGTAGATAAAGGTCATTCAGGACAAAATCTAAAACCCACTTGGTGTGCTAATAATAATGCACGAAATGCACGGTGCATTCCATGATACCCAGGTGGAAGTATTCTTTTCAAAAGGGGAAATAAAAGCTATTCATGAGGCACCTCTATCACTTCAGGGGGGTGTAACATAAAATATACAATCAATCTTACGATTGATATCAATCGTAAGTCTATGGCAAACCATGCACTAAAGAGATACAATTGATTGTAAGATTGATTGTATCTATTTATGTTACACCCCCCAGGAGTGACTATACCGTATAAAAAGGGACCTCTCCAAGTTTAAAATATCTACAGATATTTGAGGTCATTCGGGACATGAGCTGACTACGAACTGGCTTATGGACATCACCTGTGTCATTTCTTAAAGGCATTGGCTAACTTTGTGAGTAGCTGATTTTAAAAAATTCTCAAACTAAGATGAAACATGTGTATGAGTACTTGTATTTGTACTCAAAAACCCTGAAACCAACCATAATTTGGAATGAAAAAGTGTAAGTTAGACGCAAACGGCGATTTTATTATCCTTCGTCTCACGAGACAATCACTAAGAGGACCACTTTGCTTGAATTTTAAAATGCCGTTATGTGCCTCCCGCAGTGATACGCCAATACACACAGTACGGTAAGGTGAGTCACACACGCATGCGCACTTCTTATGTCTATTCTGTACAACCGACCCTCGTATATTTTCAAACATTGGCTCAACATTTTTAATATTTAAAAATACTTCCTGTGGATATTATACTTTGGAGCTTTCAGACTGGTATTTTTACACTATAACCTTTATGTTTATCCCATTTTCAAGTAACAAAACAAGATTTTTTTAAAATCATAACAATGTTAGCCAATGCCTTTAACATATATGTCTGATCTAAACTATAGTAGGGTTATGAATTAATGAATGATCATATACATACAAGCACTAAAATGGGCAATGTAGGTGGTGATGTATAGGACAGATTGGCTTGGCCTTGCTAAAGAATGGTAAAATGCATCTTCATGCATTTAGAGTTTGAAATTTAATGTCATACATGTAGTTTGCTCCTGAAAAAGGCTTGTGAGAAAGTGAGTTTTGAGAGGGAATCTTCTGACATGTGACCTATGTGACCTTTGACCCTTTTTGCAGTCTGTGAATGATGCAAGGCAGCTGAGTTTCATTGACCCATTCATTTGACCTATCTGACCTTTGACCCTTTTTGCAGTCAGTGAATGATGCAAGGCAGCTGATGAGTTTCATTGACCCATTCATGTGACCTACATGTATCTGACCTTTGACCCATTCATGTGACCTATCTGACCTTTGACCCATTTTGCAGTCTGTGAATGATGCAAGGTAGCTGATGAGTTTCATTGACCCATTCATGTGACCTATCTGACCTTTGACCCATTCATTTGACCTATCTGACCTTTGACCCATTTTGCAGTCAGTGAATGATGCGAGGCAGCTGATGAGTTTATATTGACCCATTCATTTGACCTATCTGACCTTTGACCCTTTTTGCAGTCTGTGAATGATGCAAGGCAGCTGATGAGTTTCATTGACCCAGAGCTTGGTAAAGAGCTCCCTGAGAAGACGTATGCAGAGGACTGTAGATTCTACACACCGGGAGACCCTGAGGGGTCCTTCAAAAATTTCTGGGTAAATTGCATGCTTCAACTAGGGTTCCTTCATGTTTAGAGCCTAAGGGGAGGGGGTATAAGTTTGCCCTATCAAATGGCTATTTGGGAAAGAAAAAAAAAGAAAAGAAAAGGAAAGTAAAACAGAAAGGAAAAAAGTAAGGCCTTGTGAAAAGAAATTAAGACAATCCTGTACATCCTCCCTTTGCTTGATGAGATACATGTATGGATTTTGAGATATCTGCTCATTTGAAAAAAATCAGAATCTAATAGGTATCAAAAACTTTTATTACACTTCTTTTCTCAATTTGCTTATTATTCAAGATAAACAACTTTCTTTTAAACATTAATTTTGTGTTAATTTCATATTTCTACATAAACAGTGCCATGAGGAAGACCAGTCTATATTTAAATTAAAAGTGTTTGTATCTTGTCTTTTTCACCAATATGATTCTGTTTTATACTATGCAGTATCATTTGTTTTGTTACATTTTTCTATTTTTCATGCATATCAGGCTACTTTTTATAGAAAATTGAGAATAAATTAATATATAAATAAATATACTTTGCTCTTCATTAACCTCATAGATGGACAAAGAAAGTGTAACCAAAATATTTATCCCATTACCCATTACCCTCAAGATCAAACAAATTATACACTATGAACATGACGGACAAAGAAAGCGGACAAAATAAACAACCCCTCATTCTACCCTTCTCAATGGTTCTGGTAGTCAAAAGAACATCCCTTCACTGCTTTTGTCTGCAATATGTGGAACAGGTGTCACATGCACAACTACATGATTAAATATAATAGCTGTGAAGGGATGTTCTTTTGACTACCAGAACCATTGTGAAGGGTAGAATGAGAGGTTGTTTATTTTGTCCGCTTTCTTTGTCCGCCATGTTCATAGTGATAGCTATTTTGCACAGTTTATTCCTTCATTCTGCATGAGAGTTTTTTTATTTTCTGAGTGTTCAGTATTGCTATTATCAAACAATGGGCATCACGTACGTATGGTGGCCCTGAAGTACGCTCAACAACAGGTCATGTGCGACGTGAATTTCGTGGCCATTGGATGCGAAATTTGTGACCGTAACGCAATATTCATGACCCGAACGCAAAATTCATGACCCGGACCCAAATTCATGACCAAGGACGCGAAATTCGTGACCCGGGGCACGAAATTTGCGTCCCAGTCACGAAATTCGTGTCCGTTGGCCACAAAATTCACAGGGCACATGACCTATTGTTGAGCGTACTTGAGGGCCACCATACGTACTTCTTCACTTCCTCTCTGTGACTTAGGTTCTCCTCATAACTGTTGTAATGTTCTATTAACTTTGTAACATTTATTATCTCTTCTGCAGGAAAAATGGGACATCTTTGTCTTAGCTCATGTTCTTGGTTGGTACTTTAAGGTATGGATTATTTTCATGTTTTTTAATGGATCCCCTTAATCTTTTACCGCTATCATTTCCTTGAATTATGTTGATTTGTATGTACCTCAGTTTAGGATTATTCTCTCCTTACTTAAATTTGTAGTCTAAGAATTTATTTTTCCAATATGTATTTTTCTCGATTGTCATGTGTAATTTGTTGAGCGCCATGAGGGTCAGGACCTGGCGGATACCGGCGCTATATAAGCATTGATATTATTATTATTATTATTATGTGCATGTCTCTCTGTGACGAGTGTCCCCCAAAAAACAGTACTCTTTCAAAATGGCCCCAAATAAAAGGTTTTATCATATTTTGGGAAAATTTTGATATACAGTGGAAACTCGGTATAACGAGGTCCTTGGGACCATCAAAATCACCTTGTTATAGCAGGAATCTTGTTATATCAGGGTTTAAAAAAAAATAGAATATAAAGAGCTGAGACCAGAATATTTCTTTGTTATATCAGGAATATTGTTATATCAGATCTCTTTATACCGAGTTTCCACTGTATATGAATAGCTGAAAGTCTCTTCTATCATATGACACCAAAAAGTCTGAAATGTTTTATAGTGAGCACTGTCCACTTTTGTAAAGGACATGAAAATTAGGTTGCACAGGAATTGGCTATCCACACTGGGTGAAGTGAAAAGTTATCCAATTTAGACACTGCAGATTGTCTGATGAGTTTATGATAAATCATGATGGATACAGGATTGTGCAGTAAATGACATGGCTTATGAATTCAAAAGTTTATGCATGTGTGATCATGTATTGTTTTTTTAATCACAATTTGATTATGGAAGTTGTTTTGACTTTACCGTATTATCTGGTGTTGATGTTGCTGTAATTGTAGGGGTGCTCCTGGTAGTTCATGTTGTGTGTGTGTGTGGGGGGGGGGGGGGGGTGGTTGTGTGAGTGTGAGTGTGTGTGGGTGTTTGTGTGTGTGACATGTCACATAGGAGGTGTTTTTCATTGTCATCCATAGGCATTTATCCATAGGCATTCATCCATAGGCATTCATCCATAGGCATTTTGCTCCATTCCAAACCATTGATCCCATCTTTCCTTGCCCAAAACTCTACCAATTCCAAAACTCATTTGCCATAAAGAAAGTTTGCTAATTAATACCCATTTCATTGATTGATTGACTGGTTGGTTTCTTGGTTGGTTGATTGATTGTTGTTTGATTATTTTTTGGTTGATTGATTGATTCATGATTGATTAATTAATCGATTGATTGCTTGATTGATTGATTGAATCAGTATTTGATTGATTGTTTGATTGATTGGGTGATTGGATCAGTGTTTGATTGATTGTTTGATTGTTTGGGTGATTGGATCAGTGTTTGATTGATTGTTTGATTGATTGGGTGATTGGATCAGTGTTTGATTCTGGATTATCAAATTTCTGTCCTTGAAGAATATTGACAATCCCAACTCTCTTCTTCTTCTTGATGAGTGCAGTCCACCATCTGGTGTATCCTCATACTGGTAATAATTCATTATCAATTACCACAGATCAATAGCGGTTAATGCTTTTCAAACTTCCACAGTCAAATTATATTCACTGATGCATAAACTTTTGATTACATAACACCATGTCATACACTGCACATACCCATATCCATCATAATCTATCATAATCTATCATAAACTCATTATACCATAAGCAATTTTTAAACTGGAGAACTTCTTTTCTCAGCCAAAATGGATAGTGATTTCCTGTGCAACCTAATTTTCACGTCCTTTACAAAAGTGGGCAGTGCTCACGAAAGCACAAATATTTTAAATTTTTGTTTCGGTGTTATATGATAGAAGAGAACTTCAGCTATCTATATGTATAAAAATTTCCCCCAAATTCACTAAAAATTTTTATTTGGGATCCGTGTATCGTTTTTTAGGGGACACTTGGTAGACCGATCCGGCTTATCATTGAGGGCAGTGCATGAATAGCCATTACTGTGGTGTCCGCTATAGATTTACATATAACAATTCAGCGCACAAAGATTACATGCGCACTATGGGGTCACTGCAGTCATGGCACTACCCACAAATCAATTTTCGGATCGGTCTATATGCAATAAATCGAGACAGTAGAGTTAATTGAAAAAAATGTGGAAGATACACAAAAAACTTTCATCAGGTGGGGATAAGCTTAAACTAAAATGTTGAAGAGTTTTGGGCAAATATGCAGCCATTTTTAAGTCTATGGTTTATCATGAGTAAAAGAAAAGATGAAGAATCTTCACATCTGTAGGGAGATGTGATGATCTTAGAATACTGGCTGTGTAATATTTCGAGTATCAAGATGGTGGGACTTGATTTCAGTGAATTTTATGCTTGCACTTGGATACTACTGTTACGGAAATGAAAATTAATTCATGTTTATTATGTTGTATTTGTATTTCTACTACATGCAGATGCTGATGATTCGTGACTACTGGTTGTGTAATATTTTAAGTGTTGCCTTTGAGATAATGGAGTATACCCTTGAACATCAACTCAACAACTTTGGGGAATGCTGGTGGGACCATGTAAGTACACTATGAAAACATCTCCAGAGCTGCCAATTAGTAGGATTTTATCCTATTTAGTAGGATTTTTAAGGGGAATATGACACTGAATAGGAATTTTCCCATTGAAATAAGATTTTTGAAACTTGTAAGAATGATTCTTTATACTTTTAGATGTTTCAAAATTTGAAACAAATTGCATTTTGGGCTTGAAAATAGGATAAAAAGAAATAAAGAATAGGATTTTTTCCCGATTGGGGTTGGCAGCTCTGCATCTCCCATTTTACTTTACATACAATATACATGTGCAGTGATGCAGCTATGGGGATATGGGGACTCCCCCCAATCCCCCCCAATCCCCTATCAAATAGCAACCCAAAAACCAAAAAAATAGAAAAAGTGAAAGATGGAGAGAAGAACTCAAAGAAGATACAATAACACTTTTTGCCATTTTTAATCAGTGCCTAATTTCTATTTCGAAGAGTCACTACAAATAGATTGCTTACATTTTCAGACATAACTTTAAAGGGGCTGGCAAGTCGCAAATCATGGGGTTATGGCGGTTGGCCCAACTTGGGTCATACATGTAGTTGGATATCTCTGTATATCTTCAAAAACGAACACACAGTATTATTGCAATATACGGATGGGCCGGGACCGGCAAAATATTGGAGAATCACAATCATCAGCCTTCTTGATTTGCTTGCCTTTCACGCTGAATCACTTGTAGTTTAATATTTGCCTGTGTATTCCAGTTACATGTACAACAGTCGTTCTGCCGAGCAAAAGCCAAAGTGAGTATTAATCTAAGAGCAAGGTACCTTACCCTCACGGAAAGTTTATTCGCTGGTCCCAGGTTGTCGTGCAGTTTGGCTTGCAAAAGTGATTGATTTGGGGCCTACACGATTTGTGACTTTCCACTCTCTTTAATGCCACAGTGTGTAATCACTCCCATGTATCTGTTACCAATGTGTGTGACAATAGGTAACATTCAGGAGGACCAAGTCAGTGTGTTATGGATCATAAATAAATTCATAACATAATCAACCCCTCAAAATAACTTTAACCCATTCGTGACAGGAATCATTTAAAGCCTAATTTAATCAGCTTTTATTCTTCAAATTGGCAACATCAACATTCTTATTTTATTGCTACATTTTTGTTATGAAATGTCATGTATCTGAAATGAATATAAATTGACAGAAATTATGATGAGAAGTCAAAAAGTTGCCAATTTGCAGGGGGAAATGGTGATTTTAAACTTTCTATCACATTGCCAATTTAAGGATTTTAATGCTTATTTTCCTTTAAAAAAATTTCAGCATCAAACAACAAATATTGGTACAACGAAAATGGGCACAATATGTGTAGATTTTTTTGCTCTTTCTGCTCATGTATCTGGTATGATATTTAGGGCTTTGCATCAAAAGATATTAGGCCAAACCACAAACCACACTTTGTCACGAACGGGTTAAGATGGCTTAAAACACAGCAAAGCTGCATGAACAGTTTTTACATCACTTTAGTGCATCTATATTTCCATTGTTGAAAGTTTGTTTCCCTTTCATTGTTTAGTGGATTATGGATTTCCTTGTTTGCAATGGTCTTGGGATCTGGCTTGGAATGAAGACACTCAACTATCTTAACATTAAAACTTACAGCTGGAGAGGCCTCTATCATATTCCATCATACGGGTGAGTTTACTCTTAGGCCGCTTATCAAAAGTCTTGTCCCAGATCTTTGATTGTCTTTACCCCGACCGTTCTTTTCAGTCGGCTTTCCCGATCCCCCCTTGTTTTGTCTATGGAGAAATGGGAGGATCGGAGGGGGAAAAGACGCTGAGTGGGAAGGCCGCTAAAGGATGCGTTCCAAACTGGCTCTGACTTTTGATAAGATGCCTTAGGCATATGATTAAAATTAAAGTGTCTGTTGTGACATATTGGAATAAAATTTCAGCCAAGATCATGACACAGGACGATTGTATATTAACCCATTCGTCACATGAATTATTTAAAGCCTAATTTGATCAGCTTTTGTTCTTCAAATTGGCAACACCAACATTTTTATTTTATTGCTACATTTTCCTTATAAAACTTCATGTATCTCAAATGAATATGAATTGACAGAAATTATGATGAGAAGTCAAAAAGTTGCCAATTTGCAGGGGAAAACGGTGATTTTAAACTGTCTATCACATTGCCAATTTAAGGATTTTAATGCTTATTTTCCTTTAAAAAAATTTCAGCATCAAACAACAAATATTGATGCAACCAAAATGGGCACAGTTTGTGTAGAATTTTTTGCTCTTTCTGCTCATGTATTTGGTATAATTTTTAGGGCTTTGCATCAAAAGATATTAGGCCAAACCACAAAATGTGGACCTCTGTCACGAATGGGTTAAATACAAGGTCTACATGCTATCAAAGTAACTATCAATCTGTGTTTGAAAAATATGATTTTGGACAATTTTCCATTTCGCATTCCGGACGCGTCTTTTCGCACCGACGTATTTTCCTTAAACGCCTTACTACAAATGCTTTACTGTTATAAACCTATCATTTGCCAAGAGTGTCAGTTGGCACAATAATATGAAAGAATAGACAAAAGGATTTATACTTTGTGATATAAAGTATCTGCATGATAATTCAATTCCAGTCTTAATTACTGTAGCTACCTGATAATATCTTAAATACCTGTTAACTGGAAACTTTAAAAAATGAACCTGAAGATCTTGATAAATCTACCTCTTTACAAATACTGTGGCAGAAGGTTGTAATTTGAAGGGCACATAGAACACTATTAGTAAGTTTAAAATGTAATTTGGCACAGTTATCATCTTTCCCATTATATTCATTATCCCAATTACTGTCATTACTATCATCAATATCATCACCATTCTATGTTGCTATTGGTTACTAATGTAGATGCATATATGTAGAGGATCCAGTAATATGGAATTCCAATTTGGTCTTACTACAATTGATTAACAGTGCTTCACTATAACTTTGGTAGGGGGGGGGTCCAGATTGAAACTCCAGGCTGTGCATGCATTGAGCTCTGTGTAAAATTAATAATAATAATAATAATAATAATAATAATATAGAATACTTATTAAGCGCATAATAACTGGAGTAGTTGTCTATGCGCTTTACAATTATTGATGCAAAATTGCATAAAACAAAATACGAATATCATAGTAAATATGCAATGTATGTCAAAAAGAAAGTAACAAGGACAGAAAATAATTAATGAATTATTATGCTACGTACTATAAACTTAAATTCAAAGAAAAAACGAGCATGTATGAGAAATACTGCATGACAACGCACTGTATAACCCTAAATCCTTGAAAACAAATAAGTTTTGAGGGCTCTCCCGAAGCTGTCAGTGCTTCCAATCCCTCGGAGTTGGTAAGGAAGTTTATTCCACAAGACAGGTGCTGCTGTTGAAAAGGCACGGGAGCCAAATTGTTCAGTTTGGGGATGTCTGTCCTGGGCGTCCGGTAGTGTGGAGTCATGGATTAGATCTTACAGTGGATTGTGTATACATGTATCTTTGTGCATGTATTGATTTTATACTCACCTTTGACTGAAGAGGATGATCCTAATTTGAGGGAAATTAGAAATAATTGTTTGAAGGTTTGCATGATGGTACGGATAAATAATTGCTAAATCGATACATCTGCTATGATAGCAACTCCTGCTGGAATGGTAACTACCATGGCAACAGTGAGAATTCTGCTTCCTGATTGCCTTTTATAATGAAAGTTGCCATTCCAACAAGAATTGCTATCATAACAACTTTTTATGAAAATGAGGCCCTGGACTTACTTTAGATTTGAAGTGAGAACATTTCACGTCCGATCCTGGACGCTTCATCAGCTCGTCTCACTTCAAATCCAGAGTAAGTCCAGATGGATCAATTTAGCAACTATTTCTAATTTGAACTCAACCTGGATGAATCAAAACTTACATCAACTTATGTGGGAGTTAAACTGTGACTCTGCAACTCTCTATGTTACAAGGTTGTGAACTAATAAATAAATAAATAAATAAATAAATTTGAAAAATAAAAACCTTCTCTCTGTTCTTTCTCCCATCAGTGGCAAGCTAAAACGGATGATCCTTCAGTTCACCCCGTACAGCTGGACTAAGTTTGAGTGGAGGCCTACTGAGAATCTAAAACGATGGATAGCTGTATTGATCATCTGTACTATGGTAATAACACTGTCCATGTCTGTCTGCTATTCTTTCCAATATACCATATAGCAAGACTCTAGGCCTCTGATTGATTAAAACCACAGCCAAGAAACTCTTTACTGACTGCTAGGCAGTTTAATGAAAAATATGACTGGGCAGCTACTCTATTTGTTTGAGGGTTTTTTCTTCAAAACATTCCTTTTTGATACGACTTGTAGGATGTAGTATTTAACCCATTCGTGACAGGAATTATTTAAAGCCTAATTTGATCAGCTTTTATTCTTCAAATTGGCAACACCAACATTCTTATTTTATTGCTACATTTTTCTTATAAAACGTTATGTATCTGAAATGAATATAAATTGACAGAAATTATAATGAGAAGTCAAAAAGTTGCCAATTTGCAGGGGAAAACGGTGATTTTAAACCTTCTATCACATTGCCAATTTAAGGATTTTAATACTTATTTTAAAATTTTCAGCATCAAACAACGAATATTGACGCAACCAAAATGGGCACAGTTCGTGTAGAATTTTTTGCTCTTTCTGCTCATGTATTTGGTATGATTTTTAGGGCTTTGGATCAAAAGATATTAGGACAAAGCACAAAATGTGGACCCTCTGTCACGAATGGGTTAATGAATATGTATGAAAGTGGTCAATGGGAGTGTCTCCAATCATGGTACGCACCAATCAGCAGTGAGAATCGCATAACTATCTGACCTCTAGCACTACATACATGTAACTGTCAGCATGTAAGGTCCAAATCCTACCAGCTGTTGTTTGTAATTGAAAATAACATGAAATGCACTTGTAACGGTTTTAACGATAAGACAACCTGCAAAGAGCCTAGGGGGTTGAAATAGAGCAGGAAGTGCGGTTTGTGCTCGCAGATCTAACCACCAGCCGTTCTTAATCAGTTCAATAAGTGTACTATACATTCTTAGGCCTCGATCATAATCCAGAGACCAGCAGGTAGCCTGTGAATGTGGGCTGAGGGAAGGTTGGTTTACGTTCGTCAGTTCGGTCAACTTTGTGTATTCACATTTTATGGGATTAGTCCGACGCAAACACACATGACAGCCCAGTGGTGGGTCCCTTTGAGACAAATATTGATGGCTTACTTAGAAGGGATGGGGGTGTGTGTCACAGAACTAAAGCACCACAAGGTTCTTAAGACTACTACATGCATACCCATCTACTTTATCTTGGTGTACAGTACAGTTTCAAGATCATCCTGAGCAATAGTTTTAACCCCTTTGCTACTAGGACAAGGTGGCCCCTGTATTAAGCCTATGGGGAAACAGAATAATCAGTATTCAACAGGTTAATTGTACATACCCACCTTAGCAATTAACTTTGTTATACTGTATGAATAATGTAATTCATGTAATGAAGTACATATACTACTGGTACTCTCCATGGTTTGTGTGATATTTTTGGCTGTATTAGTCATCTTTCCTATGGTAAGGACACTTAAAGACATTGGTTAACATTGTTATGATTTTTAAAAAATCTTGTTTTGTTACTTGAAAATGGGATAAACATAAGGGTTATAGTGTAAAAATACCAGTCTGAAAGTTTCAAAGTATAATATCCACAGGAAGTATTTTTAAATATCAAAAATGAGAACCAATGTTTGAAAAATATACGAGGGTCTGTTGCACAGAATAGACATAAGGAATGCGCATGCACGTATAACTCGCCTTACCGTACGCGGCGGGAGGCACATAACGGCATTTTCAAATTCAAACAAAGTGGTCCTCTTAGTGATTGTCTCGTGAGACGAAGGATAATAAAATCGCCGTTTGTGTCTAACTTACACTTTTTAATTCCAAATTATGGTGAGTTTCAGGGGTTTTGAGTACAAATACAAGTACTCATACACATGTTTCATCTTAGTTTGAGAATTTTTAAAATCAGCTACTCACAAAGTTATACAATGCCTTTAATAACCTGTTTAACTGACCCTGAGGTATTAGTATGGCTAGGTTCTTTAGAAAGTGCATGTTACTGAAATCAAGTCATGCTCAACGAGTTAACCCATTCGTGACAGAGGTCCACATTTTGTGGTTTGGCCTAATATCTTTTAATGCAAAGCCTTAAAAATCATACCAAATACATGAGCAGAAAGAGCAAAACATTCTACACAAACTGTGTCCATTTTGGTTGCATCAATATTCATTGTTTGATGCTGAAATTTTTTTAAAGGAAAATAAGCATTAAAATCCTTAAATTGGCAATGTGATAGAAAGTTTAAAATCACCGTTTTCCCCTGTAAATTAGCAACTTTTTGACTTATCATCATAATTTCTGTCAATTTATATTCATTTCTGATACATGACGTTTTATAAATACAATGTTGCAATAAAATGAAAATGTTGGTGTTGCCAATTTGAAGAATAAAAGCTGATCACATTAGGCTTTAAATAATTCCTGTCGCGAATGAGTTAAAGAAAAATTATTGATATATCTCATTTTGTTAATCCTGCAGTGGACGTTGTCCGAGTTGAACACATTCTACCTGAAAACCGTGCTCTGGATTCCTCCACCACATTTTATCAACTGGGCTCGACTGATTGTCCTGGTCCCTGTTGGCTCAGTTGCATTGAGGGAGACATACCAGTACATCGAGGATCCGTAAGTCATTCATCAGTGATGTCAAATGTAGTCTCCTCCTCCTCCCTCCGTCCTGGTAGCAGGACAAATGCTCTGAGATCACTTTCTTACACACAATAACTTCCAGATCTCAACCCTAAACTGTATAATAATAATGATAAGTATGATACTAATTCTATTACTACTACTACTACTACTACTACTACTACTACTACTACTACTACTACTACTGCTACTACTACTACTACTACTACTACTACTACTACTACTGCTACTACTGCTGCTGCTGCTGCTGCTGCTGCTGCTGCTCCTGCTACTATTACTACTGCTACTACCACTATTACTACCACTACTACTGCTGCTGCTGCTGCTACTATTACTACTACTACTGCTACTACTACTACTACCACTACTGCTACTACTGCTACTACTACTACTACTACTACTACTACTACCACTACTACTGCTGCTGCTACTATTACTACTGCTACTGCTACTACTACTACTACTACTACTACTACTACTGCTACTACTACTACTACTACTACTACTACTACTACTACTACTGCTACTGCTACTACTACTACTACTACTACTACTACTACTACTACTACTACTACCACTACTACTGCTGCTGCTGCTACTATTACTACTGCTACTACTACTGCTACTCCTACTACTTCTAATATTACTACTAAAGAGGATGATAATAGCTGATATTTGTATAGCCCATTTTGTAACCCTTGAGCTAACCCTGTAACTAAAAGTGTAGCTAAACGTGTACCTAATTCTCACCCTAATGGTTACCCTAACCCAACTCTAGGCCTATTCTCGATAGGAAGCCTGTCCCCTTTTGTTTCCAGGCTAAATGATATATTCCCATCCTATTGGACCTACTGGTATGGCTAATGCACGCAGGAAACCTCTGCACAAAGTTTTATTATGCCCAGCGGATAAAGTCTGGAAGGGCATTAAGCATTGCCCCTGTCCGTCCTTCCGTCCATCCCGAATTGGTTTCCGTGCGATGACTTGAAAAATATCAGACAGATGATACCAAAATACAGGTCAAGTTCGAATTCAGAGTCCACAGGTCAAAGGTCGAAGGTCGCGTTAAGCGGGGGTATCCATGTCCTATGGACACAGCACATTTCTAGTTAGATTTCATTTTAACAATAATTCATCAACATGTTTTGTGAAACACTTGTATACATTGATATTCAATTTGAGAGGTTAGACTCCTGGATATGTTGGCCAGCCTCCTGTAGTGATGACAGTCAGTCTTACATGGACATCCTACAAGGCTGGCATGCGGAAAACAATTTGTAACAGTAGTTTGATAGTTTCCTGCAGAATCTACCAATTTATTTTGGAGCATATTTTAAACTGAAGTTATAGCTGCTAAACAAATTTGTTGTAGCTAGTTAGTAATGAGGAAAAGCTGTAACTCTCTGAGTATACCCTGCAATTTGGGAGTTAAGATTGTTAGAAACATATTCTTGTGCTGCGAATTAGTCTTAGATACTGTCAAACGTTGGTCATTAGTTGTAACGATTACCGTAGCTAATCAAAATATTTTCTTCTATTGTATCTTCCCATGTCAGATACTGCAAGAAGTTCGGTCAGCAATCTTGGGTCCTAGCTGCTATCATCATCAGTGAGACTCTCATCTCCGTCAAGTTCCAGTGGGATGTCATCACCAAGCCTTTACCCCGTCCCATCGCTGTGGCCTGGTTGGCCTTCCTGCTAGCTCTCATCCTATGGACCGTCTGGCGATTCTGCATCTGGTCGCCCACCCGATGGCGCAGCACCAGTAATCCGCGGGATCCTTCGGACATAGGCAACGGTCAAGTGGATAGAGAGGAGAAGGAGGTCACTCGTACGGTCAAGACTACCAAGATGGTGAGCTCTGTCACCAAGCGTAGTACTGCATCCTCTCGTCTGGTAGGACCAGATGGAGAAGCTATGGATGAGAGTCTTGAGAATCAAGGTAGCCCCTATGCAACACGGTCAAGAAAGCGCTTGGCCAATGGAAAATAAAGTGATTTTTTTTAAAGGAGAATATAGTACTAATGCTCATGCTGTTTGGGATTTGGGATGTATTTGTAATGATTATGATAATGGTAATGCATACCATTTAAAAGGCGCATAATAAGGTTTTTTCTAAGGGCACCATTTTCTATCTAACGCTTAATTACAAGAACGTATAATGAATTTTTAAACAAAATTAATAGAACTGAACTTTTTCACTAAACTTTACATGAATGATGAAAATTTAAAAAAAAAAGTAATTTAGAACATAAGATGGTGTGCTCACACTTGTATGTTATGTGTTTTTGAAATTGTTCCCCCCACCTTCACTGTCTTTTCACGATCCATCTCTCTAAAGGTGCTGTGTTCATAGTAAATGCTATAACAAATTTTTCCAAAATTGGATCACAGGTGGGACATATAGTATGTGGTGGGCTGCAGACATACAGATTATACAAATAATGCACAGGCATGAGTGTGTTAGTGGCGATGCAGCGCACTTGAGGGTATTTACAATGCGCGACTAGCACGAGGTGCTTGCGCCAAGTGCTTTTGCATAATATTGTAAATACCCGAGGTGCCTGCTTCGCCACTAACATCATGAATTTAAATCTGTGCATTATTTGTTTTATAAAACGGGTCGGCAGTATGACTTTGTAGTGGAAAATTTGTTAAAAACCGCTCCAAATTTCCTCAGATCGCACAGCAAGGAGACAACATCTGCTTTCTCTTATGACATCACAAGCGTAGCCAGTGTGATGCGCCCCATGAGTAAGCGCATCAAAATCTCAGACTAGCTTGTAGAAAGAATGTGTATTTCATGGCGCGTGTCTCAGTTTTTACGCGCTAGAGGTAAGGTGATGCATCCAAAATGCACGGCTGGAAGGTTGCGTAAAATTAAAGCATGAACATGTGACATGCATACGCACCCGCTACTGGCTACATCCTTGAACCCGTTTTATAAAAGTCATTAGCACATTGTCATGTCAAAGGGTTATGTGATGAACAGTAAAACTAGAAATAATATTTCTGATAATGTCTTGTCTCATCATTCCCCAACCAACATGTGATATACTAAATTCCAATCTCAATCCAATAAGATTTATCTGCTATTCTCTTGCTTTTCAATAAGATATTGTGGGTATTGTGCATTACTATATTTTAATTTTGTGTGATTACCTACATTGTTGCAATTGTGTTACAGTGATTACGCAATGGTAATTTTTTTTTTTTTTTTGATATATGATCGAGAATAGAATTTTAAGAAGAATAACATTAAAAATATGATTATTTTCAATTGAAATCAATGCATTTTGGCTAAGTTTCTCATGAAAAGTCAAGAGCTGACCAAAAAATTTGAGTATGAGGTATGACGTAAAAATGGGTACCCAGCTAATAAAATCATGCTCTTTTAAATGAACTAACATTGTTTCAGCACTGGGTACCACCTTTAAGGCTCAGACATAAAATCTAGCCTAGTCCATTCAACATCCTCAAATTTTTTATGTCATGGAAAATGTCTTTTGGTAATACATTAATCCATGTTTGTTCTTCTTCACCCGAGTGTTTGATATATTGGAAAAGATATTCATACAGGTATGTCAGGTTTTGTAATATGGGATATGCTGCTTTGTGATAATAGAGAAGAAAATTATGAAGTGAAAAGAAAAAAAAAATCACTACTGTAATTTTTTGTAGGAGCACCTTTGGGGTGAACTTGAATACAGTATATATGGGAAAGGGAGTTTGCTGAATCGGTTAAAGGCATTGGCTAACATTGTTATGATTTTTTAAAAATCTTGTTTTGTTACTTGAAAATGGGATAAACATAAGGGTTATAGTGTAAAAATACCAGTCTGAAAGCTTCAAAGTATAATATCCACAGGAAGTATTTTTAAATATTAAAAATGTGAGCCAATGTTTGAAAAATATACGAGGGTTGGTTGCCCAGAATAGACATAAGGAGTGCGCATGCGCGTATGACTCACCTTACTGTACTGTGTGTATTGGCGTATCACACTGCGGGAGGCACATAACGGCATTTTCAAATTCAAGCAAAGTGGTCCTCTTAGTGATTGTCTCGTGAGACGAAGGATAATAAAATCACTGTTTGTGTCTAACTTACACTTTTTCATTCCAAATTATGGTTGGTTTCAGGGTTTTTGAGTACAAATACATGTACTCATACACATGTTTCATCTTAGTTTAAGAATTTTTTAAATCAGTTACTCACAAAGTTAGCCAATGCCTTTAAGCATTTGCCCGTGAAACCAAAAAGTCCTGGATATGAATCTACCCTGACTGAGGGGATGACTGAAACCTGCATTCAGTGAATTCGGGGAATAGGGGACCAGACACATGTGCTGTACATATTCATGGAAGCGTCATGGTCTGGTGGTTCTGACTCTCGTCTTTCAATCAGAAGGTCGTGGGTTCGAATCCCAGCCATGGCGTTAATTTCCTTCAGCAAGAAATTCATCCACATCGTGCTGCACTCAACCCAGGTGAGGTGAATGGGTACCTGGCAGGAATTCATTCCTTGAAATGCTTGCGCGCTGTAAAAGGCTGCCGGGTTAAAGCTGGGGTAATAATATCCAAGTCCTTTGGAAGCGCATAGAGACGTTATATCATAATGTGATATGCGCTATACAAGAACTGTATATTATTATTATTATTATTATTATCATTTGTGTGCAAGCAAGTGTAGCCCAGCGTGCAGCAGCAGGGACAATGTGCACAAAATTCAGCAGTTAAACATGTGTGATATTTATGACTTTCCTGGCTGAAATCAAAATTTATTTTCATGAAATAACCAGGAATCTGAGAGCTGAGAGGACATTGTGATATATGCAAGATCATGATTACATGTATCTGTCCAAAATATATTTGAAAATCATTTTGAACTCAGTTACGGTGTTGCAACATACCCCAGGTTTAGGCTATCATTGCATGGCATGCCTGATTCCCGTATTTTCCCAGGTTTTCCCCTTTGTTGTGTGTTAATTGTTTGCCCCTGCGTCATAGAAGCAGGCTAGTTTAGAGTCAATAGGATGTTAAAGAAAACCAACACCTTCAAGTCGAATAGTTATTAAGTCAAAGCTAAGGATGTTAAAGGAAACCAACACCTTCAAGTCGAGTAGTTATTAAATCAAAGCTAAGGATGATAAAGGGAACCAACACCTTCAAGTCGAGTAGTTAATAAGTCAAAGCTAAGGATGTTAAAGGAAACCAACACCTTCAAGTCGAGTAGTTATTAAGTCAAAGCTAAGGATGTTAAAGGGAACCAACACCTTCAAGTCGAGTAGTTAATAAGTCAAAGCTAAGGATGTTAGAGGAAACCAACACCTTCAAGTCGAGTAGTTATTAAGTCAAAGCTAAGGATGTTATTGGGAACCAACACCTTCAAGTCGAGTAGTTATTAAGTCAAAGCTAAGGATGTTAAAGGGAACCAACACCTTTAAGTCGAGTAGTTAATAAGTCAAAGCTAAGGATGTTAAAGGAAACCAACACCTTCAGTCGAATAGTTATTAAATCAAAGCTGAGACAGAATAAAAACAGATTAGCAAAAAATTGAATGAAATCGGAATGGAATAAGAAAGTTATGCCTGTATGAAATTTTCTGTTTTGAAGCTCACACTTTTCCATATATTATGTTAAAATATCTCAATATTTTTCTCTGGGATTAAACCCAAAAAATTTTCTAATGATTCTGATTTTCCTTTTTTTGTTTTTGTTTTATTAGATGTCCATTAACAGTTTTTTTTTTTTTTAATGTATGCCATGCAATACTAATGCATGTTACATTTGTTTTCATAAAATCTGATTTTTGTGGAGACAGTCTAATTTTTAAAGATAACCATTCTGTTTTGTGTCAAGAGGTTGGCATCTCTGTGAGGGTGTTGGTTTCCTTTTAATGGAGACCCAGTGTAGAGGAGAGTCACTGTCTTTGCACGCTGAGAACTCACTGCACTATATGAAGAAGAGTATGCGGAAACCTGTGGTACACATGCACATGTTAATCTGTTATACCGGGAGGAGAGACCAGAGGGTCGCTGTGATTCCCATCTATGTTTCATTATCAGTGAAGAACCGTACTTGTTAATGTTACCTTATTGACTTTTTATCAGAGTATTACTTTTAGATTATACATAGGGTTTTTAGTTATCATAATTTATTGACTTTATCAAAATGAACATTGTAATTCTGGTTTTAATTGATACCACTGTTCTTTGTTTTTCACTGTATTTTGTTTTCTTAATGATACTGTGTGTGATTTTTATGGAGAGTTGAAATTTGAGGGTTTTTATAGTCTATGAATTGGTATTTTGGAGAAAATTCCAGGATCTGAGGTTTGTTTAAGTTTCCATAGTTGATTCAATTTGTTTTTTAAAGATAGGGGATCCCTTTTGCAGCCCCCAAAATCAACTTACCTTCATAGCTTGTCATATTGTATAGGTACATGATTAAGATCTTCCCTCAAAATATTTAAAGTGTAAACTTTGTGTTAATGGGGAAAAAAAGAAAAAAAAAATTAAATCGAGTTAATGAGCGGCCTACATACAAATCATGTGAAAGGACATGTTTCCTATTCAGTGATGCACATGTCCGGGAACATCCCAGCGAACGTGTATACAGCGTTATGCGCGACACACACCACATGCACAGTACACGTACGTGCACCCGTACACACAAACTGATCCAGACACATTGCCTGGCGCGAACTCATCTATTTGCCGCTTGAATTCAAACTGTAAACGGTTAAGAGGGATTGGGATAGTTTTCCTTTTCTCACAAAAAAGTTGCAAAGCCTATGACTATGATATTTCATACACTTGATCAGTATAGTATACTGTTTGACCCTCGTAAGTTTCATGAGGTTTCCATAAATTTGCAAATAGGATCCCCTACTTTTAAGGACTTAGCCCCTATTATGTGTTTGAAAAGAATACATCTGTTTGTAGTGAATTCTGCATTATTAAGTAGAGGTATCACTCACAGTGTATGAATAAAAAACAACGGTTGTTAATGTTATTTTGAATCATTTATACAGCATGATTTTCATCATGCAGTTGATTAATTGTGAAACAAAGTGAACTTTCTCACCTTACCATTTCAATAAAGCACTAATGGTACTGCAATTTTATGAACAGTATTGGCATTGATTGTTGTTGCTATTTTCAGTTCCAATTGTATATTTTTTTTCTTCTTTCACCCCCCCCCCCCTCTCTCTCTCTCTCTCTATCTTCTCTCCCTGTAGTGTTAGTCTAGTTGTGTTTTGTCTCCCCCCCCCCCC
>CM057163.1:1225748-1235748 GCA_029962745.1 Echinometra lucunter | reverse complement strand
TGAAAAACAAAATATTCCTTTCAATGCACATGGAGTACGAAAATATCATCATGGACACTTTCACTGTCATACTGAGAGTAATGGAAAAAGGGGGAACCACTCCCCCACCCCGATAAGAAAAAAACGCTTTTCACACATTGCTGAATTTGGACGTTTTGGGCTCCTAAAAGTCTTTCATAAAAAAAAAAAAAAAAAAAAAAAAAACATTCAGTGACATTCCATGGATATTCAGTAAGAACAAGATCCCAGCCAGTAGATCATATCAGCACGAATATTTGCCCAGTATCATCACACCTCCCTCAAGTTTTGCAAGCTGGCCTACTTTCAACACCTGGGCACCTGATTTATTTTGACATCGACCGTTGTCTATCCAAGGCCCGTAAGATATGACCTACTCAATCGACGGAAAAAGATGTTTTTTTTTTTTTTTATATTTTCAAAATGAAATTTATACGAGAAGGAGGCAGAGGCTTTATACGAAAAAGGATCCCCTTTCGAAATTCGTTCTATTTTGTTACTCCGCCACCAAGATATTACAGAAGAAGCAAACGATAAATATGTTTCTCTCTTTGTCATCCTCTCTGTGAGAAATGACAAGAATTTACAATGGAACAAAAAAAAAAAAGAGCCCAAATTTGGCACTTTCAAGAAATTTCATAAAAGTGGTCAATTACTTTTTTCTGCTTTAGCAAGATCCCAGAAGAAGTATGCTCCTGCTAATCTTGCTCAACGCCATTAGACTTTCAAGTTTAACGAATGGGCCTATTTTTTTAACATTAAGGACACCTAGATTAATTCATATTGATATCAACGGCCATTGATCCATGGTCAGTATACATTCTAAACATGACCAACTTACATTGCACAAGAAAGATAGGCCTATATTGTCAGCTTACAATGAAAATTACCTGATAAATTAGGCCAAAAGCAAGAAAAGGGGCCCATTCTGCATTTCAGAAGTTCTAATTAGTTAATCGACACTAATACAAAAGAAAAATGTTTTATGTATATTTCTCATCTTTTTCAGTCTCTTGGTATGAAATTTTGCAAGGGGTATACCAAATAGGCTGAGCTGCGTTATGAGCCTGTGGGCCATGTGCGCATTTACAGTCAGATTTCTACATGTGCCCTATATGCTTGATTTGACACAATGTTATATGAGAAAATTCAATAATTTTTCATCTTACAAGACTTATCGGTGTTTAGACTCCAAAGTAGCCGGGAGCATAATATATAACTGTGCACAAATACTTGATCAATATCACCTTTTAAACAACTTTTGCAAATGGGGCAACTTTTTAAGCACGTTTGCACCCTATTTGTATTGATATCAGCCGTCATTTAATCAAGGTCTGTATACATTTCAAGACATATCTGACTTAAAGTACCAAAAGAAGGAGATATTCAGAGGTAAATAACTGCCATAATGATCATTCATTGAAAAGGTGGCCTAGTGCCAGTTTTTAGGGAAGAAGGGCCTCTGTAGATATTTTTAGGGTTCTGTTTTGTTAATTTCCCATCGGGATACTACAGAACTTGATCAGGAAATGATTTGCAATATTTTCTAACCTAATTCCGCCCTCTCTTGGTGAAATGACAAAAAAAATAATAAAATACCAGGGATACATAAAGGCAAAAAAAAAAAGAACAGTAAAAAAAGGCACTTGGGGCACATACAGGTAGTTTCATAAAGTAGCTAATGACATTGGTTGCTTCAGCAGGAAGTTAGAAAAGTATGATGCTCCAATACTGGCTCAATTCCATTTCGTTTCATGTGTCACAAGAGGCCCCATTTTTTTTTAACGTTATGGGCACATCATTCACCATATCGCTATATTGCAAATACGTGATTCAACAGTAGAGGGCAACATTTCCTGCATACTCTGCAGGTCAGCACATGCGCATATATATATCAATGCAGTACCGACGATTTGACAAGATTTCTTCCGGCTTCCACTTAGAATGTACAGCCAGGGTTAAAAATCCCGTATTAGACGAAAATATGGTTCAGGTTTCATAAACTCTCCTGATAATTTTACTAGATCTATGCACTGATGCAGGTAGCATCAGAATTTGTTGTTTGCATTTTCAACGCTCAAAAACTAGAATTTTTATGTGACTTGGACTTGACCCATTATGGAACAGCACCCGATTACAATAATTCTCTTGTGCAGCATTACCAACCCGCACTTACACGTACTCTTCGTTCATCCCAATCTGGCCTTTTACATATCCCACTATCAAAGAAATCCTGGGGGAATCGAGCATTTGCTCATGCCGGACCAGCCCTGTGGAATTCACTCCCACAGGAGCTGAGGAATGCAAACTCTTTAAATTCCTTCAAGGGCAACCTGAAATCCCATTTGTTCAAACTAAGCAGGTACTAGGTTTGAAGACAGACTTTTTTTTTTTTTAAGCGCCTTGAGCTTTTAATCAAAATGGAAAAGACGCTATATAAATCATATGTATTATTATTATTATTATTTTTATGAACACAGGAAGTTGGGCATTTAGGGCACTTTATTTGATAAGAATCAGTCGGTAGCATCGTTTTCAGCATTAAAGTTTACCTACGAATCCACTTCTATTAAAGAAGTCAACACCATTTCCCCTGTTGGAGCCGGCTGTGTACCTACTACTTGGTCATTTCGCTCACTTTCCAGGGATATTCAACTAATCGACACCCATGCAGACAGCAAAGGCATACGCCAAGCAAAGATGCCTAAACAGAGTTATATTCGGCAGCGACATGTAGGTCCTCAAATATATTGTTTAGATAGCTTATAGTGTATTTTGAATACGAAATAACACTTCCAACTTAAAATGCTCGAGAAAGAGTGTACTTCTTTGCTCAATTCCTTAGCTTGCTAGGATGTGATAAACAGGATGGTTTTGATGACGAAATAACACCTGAAAAAGGGGCGTGTTTTTCGTAAAGCTCGCCTCCCTCGCTTGAATAATTTTGAGTACCAGGATGGTTTCCAAAAGCAAGCAGAGCCAGCACCGAGGTGACCGAATATATTGTTTAAATATCTCGCAGACCTGTAGTGTATTTCTAAGACAAGAAGAGAAAGGGAGAGAGAGAGAAAGGGAGAGAGAGAGAAACAGAGAGACAACACTATCACTATGATTACAGTCAAAAAGTTTTTTTTTTTCTCGGTCACTTGGAGAAGGTTCATAAAAGATAATGATAAATTTTCATTCTAGTTTAAAGATTTGACTTTGTTGATTGTTAAAAGCAAATGTCTGTTTTGATGAAAATTTGCTGGACGTTTCCTGCATGCAGCACTGCAGATACACGAACATGTTTTATGTGCTTCTTAAAGATCTGACAACTTCCTGGTCAATGTTTATGTCTGGAATCATCATTTATCTTGTGTAAATTTTATCACACTCTTTGTTAAGGCCTAAACCCAATCATTCTGCACATAAATTTGAAAACAACTGCGTCCAGTAATACGTGACACTGGAAACTATTAGTTGCCATTGAAAGCATATGAAATATTTTGTCATGAAACTCAATGCCGGTAGATGCATTATCAGTTATTCATAGGACATTTTCAAAGCCGTGACCCCTTTTTTTTGAAAGGCTCGGTAGTGCAATTTGATAACGAAGTAACACTTTAACAATTATTAGAGGGGCTTAAAAAGAGGTTGATTCAAAATGTAACAAGAGGGTTATCTCCCCTGACCTTAAAAAAATATCATTAAAGGAATACAAAATTACACTGCGATATTGTTTGAAAATAAGTTATCGTGTGTGTGTGCGTGTGGGTAGGAGTGGAAGGTTAGAATGAGAAGCATCATAACTGTCGGCAAAATTTTGTTCAACCTAAAACTTAGCTTTTACACCCTCCTTTCAAGTGTTAAAGCGACGCCCGTGGAAGCGCTGGCAGTAGTAGTAGCAGTAACAATAGTAGTAGTAGGAGTAGTAGTAGTAGTAGTAGCGGTAGGAGTAGTAGTAGTAGTAGGAGTAGGAGTAGTAGTAGTAGTAGGAGTAGGAGTAGTAGTAATAGTAGTAGTAGTAGTAGGAGTAGTAGTAGTAGTAGTAGGAGTAGGAGTAGTAGTAGTAGTGGTAGGAGTAGTAGTAGTAGTAGTAGTAGTAGTGGTAGTAGCGGTGGTGGTCGTGGTGGTCGTGGTGGTCATCTTGGTCGTAGCAGTAGTGATCGAAGGTGCTAGTAGTGGTGGTCATGGTGATGATATCAACAACAAACCATTTGGGGGTTATAACTTGGTAGCTGTAACATGTTTTTAAATCTTCATTTCAATAAATTACAATAATTTTTTGTCTACTTTATGAAAATTTCAGTCAACATTTATTTGATTTTCACATCCATTTTCTCCCGCAGTTTTGACAAAACCAAACACCAGTGAACCCTGACCATGGCTAATGGTATAACGGATGAGAAATTAAATGAATTAGCCGATGCCCTGGCGACCCACGAAAAGCTGCCAAAGTTAGGCCTAGCTCTAGGATTTAGACGAGGCGAGGTCAATATGTACTTGGATATTAATAAGAGAAATGAAAACTCTCAAGGGACCGCCAAAATGCTCTTTGCCTGGAAAAGCAAGACTTCTAAAGCAATGCAAGTGTCGAACCTAGTGAAGGCCCTAAACGACTCTGAACTAGTAGATTTTGCGGATGAGTTCTTCCCCGAAGCAGGTGTGATGAATTCCTTAACGACCAAACTTTGCCATTCCGATGATGTCAGGGTGGCTTATTTTTTTTTTCTTTTTCGTTCTTTTGATGTATCGCTGGTGTGGCTGAAATGTTATGTGTTTTTAAACTCTATGATCTAATTCATGGATTATGCACTACATAAAACCTTCTTTCACACACTCAAACAACTATTGATATAAATTGATGACTTGCAAATCACTATGACTGTGATTTGATACCTACCAAGTTAATTCTTTGTAATTTTAATACTTTCAGTTATATCCTTGCGCAGTTTGTATATGTTGTAATAACCATGATAACAAAAGAAATAAAGATTGATTTTATGAGATAAATCAGTACGAACTATGTCTCGTTCTGCGTCATATATTCTCAAAATGAGAAGCCTTATATTTTTTTTCAAAAAAAACACGAATGTAATTTTTAAAAATAGATTAAAAAAGAGAGATCTACTTTGTATCATTTGTTTTATAAGGTACAAGTCCAGTACAAGGCCAGAGGGAAAATCCGTCCGCTTCAGCTTCAAATGTGGGCAGCAGGAGCTCGTAAGTAGAATGGCATATTACATTACATAGTTACACAAATTACAGTTAACGGAGTACATTTTCCGTCAACACAAGAAAACAAATAAATCCCCCTAATTCAAAATAGCATGACTTTTTGATGAAATAGTTTAGACAAATGATTTAATATGAGTTTTTCTGTACTTATTGACTAACTTCTGTGTAACAAAAAAAAATAAAAAAATGATCAAGTCATGCACAAGTGAGCCGACAATAACGGCAAAAGGGTCACTTTTCAAAAGTCAAGAATCATTTTTATGGGGGGGGGGGGGGGGAGTGGGTCTATGAAACAAGCTTTTTTTCTGGTGTATGTTAAGTGCTGTTGATGTTTATCATGGCTATGTCATCGTTGACTAAGCACATTTTTAACAATGAAGTAAGCAGTGCTAAAAATTTAATGTTTAATGCCGGAAGACAGCTACCCGGTATTTTCACAGGTTATAGTTCGTTATTTCGAGGTTCGTTAGTCCGAATATGAAAAAAAAAAGTTTGTTATGGTATGGTATGGTATGGCATTGTTGGATACGTTGATAGTGCTTGTAGATGATTTTGGGCACTGCTTATGTGCCGGGTGTATATGTGATAGAGAAGTGCACATTATTGGAAGCCTTCTTCTCCTTTTTGGTGAGGAGTTATGTTGGTGGCTTTGTGTATTTGTCGACTGACCATGTTTGTGTTGTATTGACGATGTGTGAGATGTGCTTCTTGTTTGTTGAGATGGCAGGTTGCTCTGTCCTGATTCGAACAAATTCGTCTGATGCGGGTGGCTTGGCTAAACGGGATACTGCGGAATGTGTGTTTGGGATGGCAGGATGTGGGGAGAAGATACGTGTGTTTATCTGTAGGTTTGTTATACAGTTCTGTTTGGAGTGCTCCTTCTTTAAGTTGAAGTAGTGTGTCAAGGAAGCTGACTTCCGAGTTAGTGAAATGTATTTGATCGAGTGATGTTTTCTGTTGATTGAGTCTTGGAATTTTGAGAGGAGTCGGGGAGAGCCAGACCAAATGAACTGAATATCATCTATGTAGCGTTTCCATGATCCTGGGATGATAGTATGGTGCCTCGAGTTAAGTATGTCGTTCTCGAGCTAGTCCATGAAAATGTTGGCATAAGAAGGTGCGACTGGTGTACCTATCGCAGTCCCTTCGATTTGTAGATAATGTTGATTCTGGAACTGGAAGTTGTTAACCAAATCCTGGTGTTATTTCAATTCCCATCTGCCTGGAGAAAATCAAATCAAAAATTAGAATCCACATTTTTTTGATAAAGGTGGAATACAATTATAAAATGGGAAACAAATTGTTAGATTATGGAGACTTTATTCATCCTGTGATTTTTGTCTTTCTTGATGTTATTTTTTAATTATTATTTTGTATGTTTTGTATTGTTTTGGGACCGAAATAGAATTGGAGCGTTGCCTAAATATTGCTAAAATAGCATGCACTCGATTGGGTCTATTGGACAGAGCATGCTTGGCATGGACGCTGGGTACAAATCATTTATTTATTGGCATTTTCCAATAATCTGCCCGGGAAATTCTCCCGTTTCACAATACAATGAGAGGCCTATAATTTTCCAACTCGCGGGTCGACAACAGTTGGTGCACGCTGCGAGTAAAAGTTGACTTATTCAAGAAAATATTTAACTGCTTGAGGGATCCCGAGCGCAGGGAAGAAGGAGAATGAATTAGTGTGGGGGCCCATAGAAAAATATAAAGTGGTAGAATTCTGTAATCAATTAGAAGGGAGCAGGAAAGGCGATTTGTGTAAGGTTTTAATGCTACTGTTGTCGATCCCCCCCCCCCCCCCCCACCTCGCGCTACAGTGACTGTCACAACTGAACCGAATGAGGGCGCAATGTTTACGAAACGCGAGAATTAATACTGAGAGATTGAACGGGTGTTGAATATTAAATTTGCATGTGACATTCTTCCAAACAGTTATTTAAACAAAATCAATATCGTCCGTAATGTTAGGTTTAAAATAGATTCATGAATGTACGTACTCTTTTGAAATCTCAAAGACTGCTCTACAAACAAAAATGAAGAATTCGGTTCCAAAAGGAACTACATCCATAATTCCAAGTTCTAAGAAAACATGCATTTTTGAATATAGTAATGTCAGTTTAGAATGATACTTCCTCTGATTGTACTACTGTATGATAAAAAATAAAAACATTTTTAATAAAAATCTGAATCCACAGATTTATTTGTTTTATAATCCATTTTTATATTTATTTATTTATTTTTTATTTGCCTGGATGTATTACCTTCTGGAACTGACATTTCCCAGACTGTACCGGGGACATTAAAGTTAAATTTGTGCTAAATCTCATAGGAATGTCCCTTTCACGTTAAAATGAGACCAGTATTTCCGGCAGTATTTTCAATGATTTTATTATATTTTATAATAAAAGTTATACGAGATGTCAAGTAAGATTGGAATTGCAGAAGAATGTGTTTATGAATGGGTTGTTGCAATGTTTTGTTTTTTTTGTGAAGAATTTGCATCATATAGATATGGATAAATGGAGAGTTAGGTTCCAAAAGGTACTTCATACATCAATCCAAGTTCTGAGCAAAAAGATTATTGTTTGAATTATCATAGCAATCATTATCAAAGAATTAAACAAATTAATTTACTCCTTTTTATGGAATTCAAGAAGGGAAAAGGTTAAAAGAAAAGTTGTTAACCTTCCTACATTTGAAGGTGGTCTTGGAATGATAGATCTGAATGCTAGATTTAAATCACTGAGACTTTCCTGGTTGTCAAAATTGTTAGATAATAGTGCATCCAAACCATGGAAATATTTTAGCCTCTTCTGGTCAAATAGATTAGGAGGATTACCATTATGTTTACAAATTAATTGTTCATATAGTGATATGACTTCATTGTGTAAAAAACAAAAATTTCCTCCATTTTATTGTAACCTATTTTCTACTTGGGCCGAAATACGTTTTGTTGATTTTTTACATTCTAATGACATTCAAAATGAAGTGATATGGTATAACACCAATATCAAGTTCAATGGTAAACTACTGTATTTTGATGCGTGGCATGAAAACGGTATAGATAGGGTAAAGGACATAATTGAAAATGGAATGTGGAAGGATGACGCACAAATTACCCAGAAATTAATGACAACTTCTTTGCTTATCAAATTTCAATATTCTAAGATTAAAAAAGCTTTTCCACGTTTTTGGTTTGATAAGTTAGAAAGATATGAAGCCAACATTGAGTATAGTCCTCAGTTATTTCAAATAAAAACAGGGGATTATATTAATATTTTGAAAACTAAAACAAAACAATTTTACTCTTTGTTAGTTGAATTGAAATACTCTGAACCAAATGTATGGTACTTTTGGCAGCACAAACTTGAATTAGCACCAAATTTTGATTGGACTTCATTACTAAAATTTAAGTTTGGAAAACTGATGAATAATAAAATAAAACAATATAACTTCAAGCTACTTCATAAAATTTTACCATTTAAGCATAATCTATATACTTGGAAGATTACATCTGAAATTGATTGCAATCATTGCAAAAGAGAGGAAAATACTTTCCATGTTTTACTGTACTGTCCTGCAGTAAATGCGTTCTGGCGTGAAGTCAAATATCTTATCTATACTGTTTTTTATTTAAACATCGATATTGATGAAAAAATATTAGTTATCGGATATGATATTGATAATGAAAATATGAATCTTCTTAATATTATCCTATTGTTTGCTCAATATATCATTTACAAGGTGTACTTTTAAGTAATTTCACATCTAAACAGTTCAATTCGATAGTTATGTTTCTTGAATTTAAAAGAGATCTTTTGGAAAATGTGAAATACCTCAAAAATAAAAAACTACTTAAAATTTCAGAGGAAATGTATGCAAGATTAACGAAATTTCGAAGAAGATTTAGTTTACAAAGTTTGAAGACATGTTATATGTTTCACGAATTTGTTCTGTTATGTAAACAACAAAAAAAAATTTATGTAAACTATGTAATATTATTGAGTTTTTTTATATAATAAATTCCTCGTCCGGGGAAAAAAAAAAAATCATAGCAATTTCAGTTTATAGAATGATATGTTTGCTGAATTTACTACTACACGATACAATAGTAAAACTAGTCTTTAAAAAATCTAAGTCAACAGATGTATTATAATCAATTGATCATTCTTTTATTTAGATGGATGTGGTACTTTTTTGGAACCGAAACGATTTTTCAATGTTGATTTTAAAAATTTTCCAATAGGAAATTCAGCTTTTTGTTAGTATTATCAAAAGAAAGCTATAGAAAATGTGTACATTAATACGGAAAATCGATTTCGATTTTTAAAAATCCATGTAGTACCTCTTGGAGCCGAACTCTTTAAATACAATTAGGTATAAAAGATAAATGATACTTTCAAAATATAATTCTCTGAAGTTGAACTAGTTAATAAATGATTAACACAACCAATGAAACATGATTATTTAGATAATTTACACTACAGACTCCATCGTTAGCCGAAAAACAACAACAAAAGTTTATCACAGAAATTGGGTATAATCTAGTGAAATGCATGGTTTAATTATTTTCACTGGCATATTGTCTAATCATTTAGATCACATGTAAAACAAGGTATTTCACAGATGTCTTTCACTCTCACCCAAGTGCAAGATCATTTTTACGTAATTCCACACCAAGAGATAAGCCAAATATTCATTAACAGCTGGTAAATAATCAAATTCATTTATGTCTAATTATAACGATGTTATAA
>CM057163.1:1198102-1220602 GCA_029962745.1 Echinometra lucunter | reverse complement strand
ATGCACTGGGCGCCCTAAATTTGGGCCGCACTATAAAAAGGGTAAGAGTTTCCTTGTATAGCGTTCTTGTCCCGCAAAAATTCTGATCCTCTTGTGAGCCTAGTATCATAACTTTTGTGGATTGATTGGGTCTATTTATCAAATATAAGCAATAAGCATATACTTGCAATTTACCCTATAAGAACAAGTTGCACTCAATATAAAAGTTTCATTTTCCCGGCTCATAATTATGTCGAGACTGTCAGTCTAAATATTCATTTAATCCCTGTGTGCATACACCTTTGACTTTCTGAATAGGTACATGTATCAAATGAAATCTATATTGACAAAGGACAACCAGGAAAAGATCGATAACAGAAATTAAAGAGAGTCATGGACGTATGGGAAAGAAATATATTTGTTAAATAATGAGAAGGGAAAAAAAACCGTGATGCTGCCAAATACATGAAATTTGCCGTATTGTAGGAAAAAAATCGACTTAGATATCCTTACCTCACTATAGACCAAAGATGGGTTGGTAGGATTGCCCTTGGTTCCTGCTTGACAAAGAGTGACGCTAGCTCCATCCACGCAACAGGACTCGGGCACAGCGAGGTTAGTTGGCCAGTTCACCGAGTAGGTATAATCTGCATAGCCCATAGCACCACAACACTCAAACTAGAAAGGAAACAGAGATGGGCGATTGGGTTATACCGTGAAATATTGATGATAGGAACACCACCGAAAACCCTTCTTTAAAAGATAAAAAACAAGTAAAATAACCAATAACAAAGCAAAACATTGTTTTTAAACGTGTCCATGAAGCTCAGTAAATCTGTCAGAAATTTTGGAAAATAATTAGATATTGGGAAGCAAATGTATGGCTATTTGTTATAACGAACAATACCCCCCTCCCCCATTTTTATTATTGCAATAAATGCAGGCCGTTTCCAAGAATCGTAATATGTCATGAAATTAAGGGCTTCTCTAGCTAATCGAAAATGTACTGGAGGTTGATCTGAAATATAACGGCAACCTGCGTTGATGATGGATTACATCAATGCATGATGAAAATAATATGCAATATGATAAGCGTGTTGGCAATGGTGGACATGACATAAACATAATTCTTTCCCATTCCACATGCATGCGTCATTTTGTTTGACGTCTGGTTTTCACGTGTCTTATGCTAATCTAACTGAAAAGGATGGCACTGACGTATGTTTTGTGTTTAAGTGCATGGCCTACCAAAACAAAGTATGGAATGGCAATACTTACAGTATTTTGAACTCCGTCAATAGATTCTTTAGACGCGTCCGTAGTGGGGTAAGTGTTATTGATGGTGTATGTCATTCCTTCGATCATACTAGCTTCAAGCTGGAGGGTTTACAGAAGAAAAGAAAGGTAACGATTGGATTGGCATGTTTGCTTGAAAGAGTCATGACATCACAACCGACAACAACAACAACCTTATAATGCATGTCACTTACTCATCCATCTTGACAACCTAGACTAGTCTTTTCTATACTTCATTATCTCTCTGCATTTTCCTATCCTGCCTACAATGCTCCCCATTTTCAACATCTCTCCCTCGTCCACCCCCTTTCTCTATCCCTCTCTGTTCGTTCTCACTTCTCATCTTCGCCACCTCCATCTTGTTATTCTCCACCTCCTCCGCTCTCTTTCCTTTCTCTTATATTTGTATTCTTCCCTCTCTTACAAACTTTTCCTCAACAGCTCCCCCTCTCTCTCTCTCTCTCTCTCTCTCTCTCTCTCTCTCTCTCTCTCCCTCTCTCTCCCCCCTCTCTCTCTCTCCCTCTCCCTCTCCCTCTCCCTTTTCCGTATCTGTATGTCTCTCTCTGTATTTCTCTCTCTCTGTATCTCTCTCTCTTTCTCTCCCTCTCCCTCTCCCTCTCCCTTTTCCGTATCTGTATGTCTCTCTCTGTATCTCTCTCTCTCTCTCTCTCTCTCTCTCTCTCTCTCTCTCTCCCGTATCTGTCTGTCTCTCTGTCAGTCTGTCTCTCACTTTCCTATCTCTGGTTTTCTGGACAGGAGCATTTTTTTTTTCTTACCTCATCATCAAAGACGAAAGCAAGGATACCAGCAGTGATCTCCAGTAGTATGATCAGAACCATGAAGAAGAAATACTAGAGATTGAAAAAATAAGATGTACAGATAAACGGTTTTTTTTTTCAGAATTAGAATTGAATCCTGGGAAGACATTTGACCAATATTCTACTTTTATCGTGGCCATAACCACCATCACCATAATTATCATCCTAATCCAAATCATCCACATCCTCATAATCATCATTCTAAACGTCGTCGCCATCATCATCATCATAATCATCATCCATTCCATTAGCATTACCACCATGGGGCACCACTACCACCACCGTCAGCATCATCATCATCATCATCATCATCATCATCATTATCCTATTCATCAACATTAGGCTTACCAGCATCACCACCACCACCACCACCACCACCACCACCACTATCATCCTCATCATTGTCAGCAACAAAATTCGAGAATATCTTTCTTTCATTTTTTTTTAAAGCTTGTTTTTATTTTTCGTTCCTTTCTCTGTTAATTGATCTGAAATACTGTGAAACGACAGGTAATATGTAATAGCGCTATACTGTATTATCACCATCTTCATCACAATCATCGTCGTTATCATCCTCGTCAACAAAAAACAACCCAATCACCATTTGCCCCTACCACAATCTTCCCTCTCCTCCCCCTCCCTCTTTCTCCTCCTCCCCCTTTCCCTCTCCTCTTCCTCCTCATAATCAGCACCACCATCAGCACCATCAGCACCATCAACCTACAACAGTTATTATCATCATCAACGGTACCTTCCTTTCATTTTGTTTTTTCACCTTTCTTTGTAAACTGATGTAAGCTCCGTGGAACATCATGAACGTGAACAATGGATAGTTTAGCGCTATATACATTATTGTACTATTGTATTACCACCATCTTCATCATCATCGTCGTCGTCATCATCGTAATTATCATCATCAACAAGACAAACCCACCCACCAACTACCACCCGCCTCTACCACAATCTTCCCTCTCATCCTCCCCTCCTGCAAACATCCTCCCTCCCGCCCACCCCCCCCCCCCCCCCCGTTATCACAAGATAATCACTATTTCACAGCTAGTTACAACTCTTCAAACTGTGCAATACTAGTTGCCATAGGGATGCATCTTCCACACTCACCAATTTGAGGAGGAAAGTGCCTTCTTTGAGTGCTCCACAGCATCCACAGAACCCGACGAGGAAGATGAAACACCCCACTCCTATCGTCACCCCAGTCACTATCAATATCGTATCCTCAGAGAATAGATCAGTGTAGTCTTGTTGCCGGGCTGTTATCCATGATCCAATCCCGATCAGCACGATACCTGCAGCCTGTCAGTTTAGTACATTTTAACAGAAAATCATGGAGTTGAGACTATAGCTTTAGCTGTTATCAAAGATTGACATAAAATTGTGTTGTACCTGAAGTCAAAAATATTACTCCTTCACCGTTTATTGCAATTTTTCTTCCTTTCATAGACAGATAAATAAGTGTATCTGAATGTGTATTTCAAGCTTGCACAAGAAGAATAATTATATTTGCACGTATTCAACCTAAACCCTTTGGGATTACATCTCCTGAGTAGATTGATTAATTAGATGCATTCATTACTTTTAAACTTTGTTAAATAATACTAACAGACTAAGCAACTTGCAAGGCTAACAATCAATCACAGAATTTGCGTAGATGTATGAAAATTAAATATGGATCAAAATGACATACCGGCTTTAATTTGATTTTTTAAAAAAATATTCATATTATTGATTGAAACATATTGAGTTCATTAGCCGAAAACTGGCATCATATCTTCCATACAAAGATGTCCGAACAGGTAGTGTATCCGGACAGATAATTTCATACAAAAATTTGAAGAAGTTTGCCTGCAATGTTCGAGAAATCTTTAAAAACTTATGTTGGATAAATATGAAAGAAAGCTCCAATATTTTGATCTCAACTAATTCATGTAACTTGTGAAGTTCTCCATAAAAAGTGGCAGCTTCAGTTTTGTTAAGTGCATACACTAAATCCCCCTCCTGATTGCACTGCTTATTCCGTACAACTTAAGTACCATGTATTTTTCACTACGCTGGTCAATGACTGCTAGACTAGGTGACGCAGTTTTGCGTCAAGAAAATATTGCGTCATGAACAACGACCGTAAGTCAGTTACTTACCCAGACGCAGAAGTTCAATATGAAGAGGAAAAGCTTAGCAATCTTTGGTCCGCAACCAGCCACCATTTTGACTTGTTTCTCTTTAAAAAGAAAGGATGGAATACACACAGATAAAATGTTATTTTACCAATAAAGCCTTTCCAGTTACTAGTATTGCGATCACTCAGGCGGCGTGTACACGCAATGTGTAGCAGAAAGTCATCAGGCGAACGCACCTTATAAATTATGCTCGAAGAGTGTGCTTTACAATGACGTCATCATGGGTCATGCAGAATTAGCCCAAACATCAGTTAATGATTAACTTGAATTCAGTGTCACATGACCACAAATAGGCTATCCAATACTGTGAAAATGGAAGTAAATTTATACTACAGAAATCAATTAAGCTAGGATTATCATTATTAACTTTCTTGGATAATTTTTAACAATAATATACACATGAAATTTACTTTATTTCAATTTTAGAGCAAACAAAGGAGTATTTTAAAAGTTTTGGGGCTAGCAAGAGCAGTTCTCCTTTACTGAAAAAAGCATAAAATCATCGCTTAACATGCGCAATGATGTTGCGATGAATTTAAGTGAAGTGAAGTGGAACTTTATTGCACTAAAATCACTTCCTCAGCGGCCCTATAACTGAATTACAGTACGTTTCACATTTCAGGTATAATGCATAAACCGACATATTCACTTTTTGTCAAAATGAGATATTTGCAATTAAAGATCAAGAAGAAAAAAAAACCCGGAAAATAACAATAATAAAAAAATATATGGTACTTTTGATCATAATTTCAAAAATATACCTCTATATGTAATAAGCAATACTATCATTTGAAACAAATTATTTTGTATTATAAGATGGTGACCTTACTTTGAAAGTGCCAAAAATAGCGTTTATCTTTATTGCATATCAACTCTTCATGAAACTACAACCTAAAACACAATCCCCGGGGAGCGTTTCATGAAGTGTCTTGTCATGATCAGTGGTTTTTACGGACAAATTTGCTCTTAGCCAATAAGATGCAAGGATTTCAGTAGCATATAACAGTTGTCAGTAAAATGACTGACAAAACACTTCATGAAACGTTCCCCTGATGTAGGTGAAAAATCTGTACAGTGGTGTTAAGGGGTGTTATTGTTAATATTTTCATTGTAAGTTATACTTTCACATTGTGATTGTATATCATTGTAATTCAGTTATCAAGATATCTACTGTAGTATCTTCCCATTATTATGATTGTGCAGAGCCTTGAAACATCAGTAAAAATAGCTTTACAAAATTTTCTCTCAGCCAATCAGATGCAAGGATTTCATTAGCTTATAACAGTTGTCAGTAGAATCAATCATGTTTGTTGTTCATATGGAATAAAAAAAATATACGCAATGCCTAGAAAAGTGTGTGAAACACACTGCTTGAATTTTCTGTCGTAATATTTTCCTAGTACAGAAATAATTTGAAATGTTTTGTAACGATGGCTATGGTAGTAACCAAGGATTTGAGCGTGACACGCCCTTGTCAGGTTACGTAATCACCAAATACCTAGCCTAGTATGTCAATGATATAATGTTTTCTAGAGAGATTATCGATAGGGCTTCATTAACAAAGCATGTTAATTAATAACCAAGCTCTGTTATCTATTGATTGCTAATTACATCGCTATTCCTCGAATAAGTGGGATAAACACTGCATGTACACGGAGAGGCTTTACCGAGTCAGTATCCCTTCAAACTTTAAGATTCTATTTGAATTATAAATATGCCATGTATTACCATGTATGATTCCACTCAATTAAGAAATAGGCCCTACATCAACACACGTATAACGACACATAATAATGTAATGTTATAAATTATGGCTATGAAAGAAAGCAGTTAATTTTACAGGATAAATATCAAAAGCTGATTTACTCATCCTACGAATACAATTTATTTTGCGGAAATAATATTTAATCAGATTAATTTATACAATAGATTCCCTTAAAACTTACGAAACATGAAACTGATCAAAACTATAGATAATAAACTTCTTGGAAGTAAATCATTAAAACTTGAAATCATAATACCATCCTTTAAAATGGCATAAGTAATTTATGGAGATTTAATAGACAAATTCATGTTAGAAGAAATCTAGGACAAGCCGAAATGTACAGCTGTGGGGAAACTTAAGTATGGAAAATGCCCTCTTTTTAAATTAACGCAAGTGAAAACATAGGTTTCAAACCCTAAGAAGTCTGTGGCCAAAACTGAATAAATCTACAAAATTGCTTTAACCAAAGCATGATGCTATTTATAAATGAAATTATTTTGATTACATCTAATATGTAAAAGAATAAAAACTTCTTTAACAAAAAAGTGTATGCACAACTTGAAGCGATGATGATCATGATTTATATCTGAATAGGATAAGGATCTGGGATTTTAATATGACGAAATTTATCTTTTATTTGAATTTAAACTTTACGTTTACGTCAGTGAATTATCAAGCGCAGGCACGTAAGATTTAGCTTATTTAGGAATTAAGATATACTTTTGGATAGGAAAACCATAGAAGTACACTTCAATCTAGAAATAGAAAGTACTGAAATTATATACTTTGCTAAGTACTGCTATCATTCTGATCTTCTACTTCCTGTATCATATGCATAAGGTATGATTCATCTTGACTCTAATCGTTTCCAATTTGATAGAAAAATATGACATAGGAAAAATGCACTTTAAAAATTAATGTTGAATGGGCAAAATAAACTTGGTATTTCTCCTCGGGTGTCGTCACTTGCGTGTCTTCAAAAAAGGCCTGATTTGATTATCATATCAAAATTATAATCATATTTTTAGAAAGCTCTTTCTCGGTGAAAGACAAAATGCAGGCAGGTTTTGCTGATAGAATATTTTAAACATAGCCCAAACAGGGGAAGAGTATAATCCCATCAATTCTTCTTCAAACACACAAAGTCTGACTCATATTTATTGTGCAATTAATCCAATATGACATTTGCCAACGTCTTTATGAGAATTTATTGGCGAGGTGAACACGATTCAATCGAACTGCACATAAAATTAGGCAAAGTTCAAATTGATTTGAACAGAATGGACCATAAAAATTAAACAGTCATTATACTGCAGCATTGTTATTACATGCCACTACTAAAAACGGAAGAATGAATTTCCATTTTCTGACAAGACAAAATACAGACCGACTTGTTAAAAGTGATTACCATTTTTTGTGCAAAAGATTGCCTTTTGTGAATTTCTGGAAGAAATCTCGAGTTAAATTCTGATGTAGGTCTATTCTAATTTGTGCACGTGCATTGAAATCAGTAACCTTTTCTGCGGTAGCTGAAAAATGATCAGCTATCACTGATCTGATCACATCTAGGCATTATATTCTCTCAAACATATGGTTCGCGTATTTTTTTGCTCTCTTTCTTTTCGTTAATGATGAATACATCAAGTTATTTCCCCATTCTTTGTTATCTTTTTATTTTCTTTTATTCATTTTCACTAAGCAATCAAACTAACATTCAGCCTTTACCTCGTACTTTGCATTTCCTCGACGAACAAAATTAATTCTGCATTCATGTAAAAACACAGAAACATAGATAATGACCAAAAAAATGCAGTTTAGTACAAAAAATACCTTTTACGATTCAAGCAAAAATGTTACCTTGACTTGGTGAATTCACAAAGATATGGCAACACACTGATTGGTGACGGGGTCGGAGTAGTTCGTCTAAACGGCGTGCGATTCAGAATGACTGTACCAGTTAATGAAGAAGAGGTTTTGCTGTTTTAAACACATAGGTCATTTAATTTGCTTTGGTCAACTGCATTGTTGCCAACGGCAAACACATGATAACGATCGTGATGAAAAGGGCGCGGTACGATGACCAGTCCGGTTCAGAACGTAGGTGGATACCTTTTTATCACTGATGATAAAATATAGGTCAACCAGATTATTTGGGACCTTAATATGTAAATACATTTACTGGAATGTGTTGAGATACGATCAGATGATTACGGAGTTGCATGTAGTTTGGTCATCATCCAAAAATAACATTAATTTTAGTTCAAATATAAAAGTATTCTTTGACCGATCGCCAGGCGATTTTGCATGGAACCTCGAGAGTCGCGAAAAGAATACAAATATTTTTACGTAAGATCTATTTTGTATTCTTCTTCCTCATCCTCCTCCTCTTCTTCCTTTTCTTCTTCTTCTTCTTTCTATTGTTATTATTATTATTATCATTATCATTATCATATTAATATCATTATTATTATCATCATCGAAATCATTGTTATTATTATTGTAAAAGTCATTAAATGCTGAAATTTGTAGACGTAAACCCCTTTAAAAACTGGCAGAGGTTAATGCGTATTTACTGCGCATGTTTCACATTATTATTTTCTTTAAAGTGATAACACAATGGTAAAATTCTTTTTGATATACGATCGAGAAAAGAATTCTAAGAAGAATAACAATAAAAATATTGATGATTTTCAATCGAAACAAATGCATTTCGGCTAATTTTCTCATAAAAAGTCAAGAGTTGAACAAAAACATTTGAGTATGAGCTATGACGTAAAAGTAGGTACACAGCTTCGCGCATTGCAGTTGTGCTGCGCGCTAGACTGTACAATTTGTATTATACCTATCGCGCGACAAGGTACCCACTTTGACGTCATTTTGACGTCAAAGTGGGTACCCAGTTAAAACTGGGTCACAGCTGAGGGGTCAAAAATATCCTGAAATTTTACCACATTTTGGGGTTTCCTTGGCAACACGACTTAAAAAAAAAATTAGGCAGATGATTTTCTGCTAATAAAATCATTGTTTCAGTATTGGGTACCCCCTTTAATGTATCGTATAACACGCATAAGTAATGAATACGGCAAGGTATAATGCGATCTCTCTACCCCTTCCTATTCATTTAATACACACAAATGCGGTGAATTTTTGATACGGTTAACAATTTTAAAAAAAAAGGAAAGTTACTCTTTTTCGTGTACATAGCAAAGATCTAGGACAAAATTATGCTAGGGAAAAATCGCCTGCCGTGTAGGCCTACAAAGTGGTGGCGACGGCCATGAAGGCCCCTACAAAGAGGGCCAACAATGACGGCTTCTCATAGGCCTGCACTTGACTTCTGTTCACAAATGCATGACTTGCGCCTTGAAAACGAAGACAAACCGATGGTATGACGCAAACTCCTTTTTCCTTTTTTTTCAACCTTACTCATGCTTCAGCGCAGCGATAAATCTACGTTTTACAGCTTGCCGTGCCATTAGTTCTGGGGATTTTTTTCAAGGAATTTTTTAGGGTTTTCCAATGTACTTTGACCATAATTATGCTGGTTCGTATGGTTTCTACATGTAGGCGATTTAATATCATATTACCGGCTTAATGATTGTACCTGTGTGTATTTATGAATTTATGTTATTCTCAATTTATTTCTAATTATGATTATGCTAAACTATGTCGATATTTAATGTTACATGTGCGTTTATATTAAAGATTAGAGTACAGTGTATCGAGATAAAATCCTTAAAGGTGGGTTAAATCGGAGTATTGACAAGGCCTCAAAACGTTATTTTTCCTTTTTGTGTTCACCCTTAGATAATGTTTTTTTTTTCAAAAAAGTGCCCCCTTTTCACTGCCCCTTAAAAGACGCTTTATATATATTCAATATATATATATATATATGTGTGTGTGTGTGTGTGTGTGTGTGTGTGTGTGTATAACCCCATTTTTTTGGAAATAGAAGGCTTTACGGTACACCAAGTATTCTTTCGTGAAGATGAGTATGGTCCTGAAAAGGACCTACCCATGCACTCTCGACGTTTCAGTAAGCATGTTCCATACGTTCTACCACCATCGAAACCTTGAAAGGATATCAACCCCTTTGTTCATTTACAATGTAAACATTTTTAAATTTATCCCCGTCGTCTGTCTATCTATCTTCCCTGTAATTTCGCCCCCCCCCCCCCCCATCAAAATACCATTACGCCCCTCCCCCTTGAGTTTGCCACGCATGAATTAATATAAACTTATGGTCTAAAAGATGTCAAAAGTAGTTTGCCCACACAATAATGACTAATGCAACGCTCTTTAATTATTATAAAACAAAATAAACAAAATATGTCAAATAGACTAGGATATAAACATTCAATATGTTCTGTTATTCATCCCTCGATATTTGATTTTACAGTTTAAAAAAAAAAATCAGAGTTCAAATTTAGCTCCAAAATCCTTCCACGTGAGGATTTTTCAATCAAATACTTTAATCAATTAAACTAACGCTTGATATTATAGACAGGGCCTCCATTAAGTTTATTATCATTGATGACCTCTTTCTTTCTGCCCATGCCACCATATTTCTTTACTCCCGCCCACCCCCAGTTGTTTTCACCAGTCCACAATTTCGCAACTAATATTTTCTCTTTGGCAGTCATTCTCCTTCCTTAATTCATTACTCTTTTTATGCTTTTCGCTTGATGAGCAAAACCAGTGTAAACGCGAACCAGAGGCACACAGCTTCTCAGCCAGGAATGAAATTAAAGACCTACTAGTCGGCTTCTACTTTAAGCAGTTAAACCAGGCAGGACGAAAATATAGTCAATTTCTACTGAACTTCAACCAGCAACTGCGACCATATTTTGCATTGTTCACAATGGCATCCGGGATTCTTGTAGGACAGCTTGTTGTATTGAGCTATGTATACCATGTATACTCGGGTAAGATATTTATCTAAGTCCACTTTAAGTTTAAATGACATTCAATTTGGCCGGCAACGCGCAAAATTCCATTTAATTTGTAAACATCGATTATTTTAGCCAAGAGATAGTTCAAAGAAGTAGTTCATGTATTTTATAGGGCATTTTTATATGGGGATTTTTTTCTGGTTTTTAACCTTTGCCCACAGGTAAGTTTAAGTTTTAAATAATAGAACGAATAGGACTAACATAATAGCTGCATGATCATGCCCGTCTTCCCACTTACTCTTCCTTCTTCTTCTTTTTCTTCTTCTTCTTCTTCTTCTTCTTCTTCTTCTTCTTCTTCTTCTTCTTCTTCTTCTTCTTCTTCTTCTTCTTCTTCTTCTTCTTCTTCTTCTCCTTCTCCTCCTCCTCCTCCTGTTTAATCACTTGATACTACGTTTCTAAGCGTTGTACACGTAACTATACAGTGCGTCCCCCCCCCCCCAAAAAAAAAAAAAAAAAAAAACTTTACACTTTTGAAATGGCCGCCAAATGAAAAATACATGATTCTGGAAGAAAAGGTTTATATTTATAGATAGCTCATGGACTCAACTTTCATATGAGACCAAAAAGGCCGAAAATAATTCATGCTTGGGTGAGCACTGCTCACTTTTGTAAAGGGTATGAAAATTAGGTTGCGCAGGAATTGTACCTTTCAATTTGTGAGAGATGAGTCCTTTGGAGGTTACAGAATTGAGGGTGATATGAGGAATTCATGATCAGTTGCAGTCAGTTTAGGTTTGCTGAGTGAGTTTTATGGTTTATTAAATCAAAATTTTGTGCATGAGTGAATGGGAATTGCATTCATTATTGTAGCATTGTACCTTTCCCTGGTAGACTCAGTGGTGTGTTCATTGGAGTCAGGATTGGGTGATGGTACATGTTGCAGGGGAGGTGAGATAGGGTAAGACTTTGCTTCCTGTGTGCTAGTACATATCTTGACAATTCACATTCTTTGGTCTCCACTCCAAAATGTCCAAACCACCTTCCCTTATCCCTTATGAAGAGAGCAAGATTGTGCATTGAAGGAGGAGGTGGACATGTGGAACACTGAACTAGCAAACTTTGATTTTTAGTTTCCATTATTTATTTTCCCCCTTTTCTCTCTTACAAGATGGATGAAACAGTTGTAAAATTGAAATGAATGAAAATCAACTGAAAACAAAGACTGACATGTTCATTTTACCCATTTGTGTTACACTGTACCGTTTTTCTTGTCCGAAACTCAACTGCTAAAATGACTGGTTGGTTGGATAAACTTTGATTGAGTGATTGACTGAGTTATTGATTAATTATGATTGATATATTGAATAATTCATTGATTGAATCAGCTGAATGGTCATTGAATGCTTGTTTGATTAATTGATTGGCTGATACATTGATCAGTTGAATGATACCTAAATATTGATTGCCTAACTTACGGTATTGATTGACTGACCGATAGAATGCGATTGACTTCAGGTGTCAATGGGTGATACCAGTTCCAGTCCAATTTCAGAAATGCGGGTAGAATTCGGGATAGGGGAATGTGGTCGGGATATTTTAGAGAGGAGACTAACGGATGTGAATTGTCAAGATATGCACAAGCACACCCAGGAAGAGAGAGAGAGAGAGAGAGGGGGGGGAGAGAGAGAGGGGGGGGGGAGCATGCATGTCCTCTTAACCCTTATCCCATCTACCCAACAAAGTCCTACCTTACATCTCACCTCCCCTGCACCATGTACCATCACCCAATCCTGACTCCCATGAACACACCACTGAGTCTACCAGGGAAAGGTACAATGCTACAATAATGAATGCAATTCCTGTTCACTCATGCATAAAATTTTGATTTATTTTTAAACCATAAGATTCACTCAGCAAACATAAACTGACTGTAATTAATCATAAATTTATCATATCACCCTCAATTCTGTAACCTCCAAAGGACTTACCTCTCGCAAATTGAAAGGTACAATTCCTGCGCAACCTAATTTTCATACCCTTTACAAAAGTGAGCAGTGCTCACCCAAGCATGAATTATTTTCAGCCTTTTTGATCTCATATGAAAGTTGAGTCCATGAGCTATTCATACATATAAACCTTTTCTTCCAGAATCATGTATTTTTCATTTGGCGGCCATTTCAAAAGTGTAATTTTTTTGGGGGGACGCACTGTATTGTTGGCATGATTGGCCTGGACCATTGGTTGCAGTCACTTTTTCACCAGCCAGGCGCCATTTTACAAGCGCACACATACCACTCTCACTATATACCCAAAGGTTCGCATCCTACCGGGTATCCATTTAACACCTGGTTGAAGAGTGGCAAACGTGCATTTATGTCTTGCCAACCCTCGAACGTTTGATTGAGAGTCAAGTGAATGAACCACTCCACCATTACACCTCCAGTGCTATTAATATTGCCTTATAAATTGATAGTTCGAAAGTCATTGTCATCGCAAAGGGTTTGTAGGTTGCTGATACCGAAAATCAAAAATATTCCTCTGCGGGTTTTTTTTTTTTTCGGACAGTGAACCGTATCAACTTTCAGCAAAATGTAACATGTGTTCGAAATTATACAACCTTTTTTTTCCTATTTCGCAATTAGGAAAATTCATGTGTCAAAATTATGAAACTTCGGAATCAGGAACCTTACTTTTTTTTGGGGGGGGGGGGGTGGGGGGAGAAAAAAATAACAGTGCCTTCAGTTCTTCGGATGTAGAATATTACCGGGTTGGATGAAGGTTATGATTTTAACTTCCACGCTTTTCTTTTCAAACATTTGCAACGAACGATAGAACGGGGATGAAGTAAATTGTATCCGTTATACTAAATGCCTTTGGACAAGCTCGACATCAGTCAGCCTTCCTGCATGTATGACCCATGGAGGAGAGCAAATATATAATCAGTAATTATTGTAATGATCTGAGAAGCGTTATAGATTTTCCGAGGTATACCTATTAAAACAGGATTGTATTCTGCTGAAGGAGTTATTATCAATTTATCTAAAATCCTTTAACTTTCTCCCTGATTATTGATTCAGGGGTCACTATTAATTCATCTGAAATGCCGTTATATTGTGCTCTGATAATTAAATTGTTAATCAACAAGTGCTCATAACAAAAATCTGTCTGATTAGGTTCCTTTAATCAAATTAGGATAATTGAAAACAGGAGAAAAAATTAATCAGTGATGATGGAGGTGACGAGGCAAAAATTGTTAGAGTGGTTCGGTTACATGGCATCTATATTAGCGACTAAGATTTCGAATCCTTAGAAAATTTTCATCCAAATTAACCATTCCAAACAGCAATGACGAGAAAGCATGCGAGTTTCCTTTTCACATTCTTTTTCAGCATAATTATACTTATTATTCATGAAAAGTTACCAAGTTCCAGGACTGCGAGGAACTATCATGATTGTCGGGTCTTCTTGTCGTCATGGCTAATTTGGATAGGGTTTGGGGATTTAGCAGAAGTGCGATTAAGGAGCGTCATACACGTGACGTGTTTAGGGCGCCAAAAAGGCCGAAAATCAGGGAAAAGTATAGTGTGTAAACAAGGGTGTAGGGTATGATTTTCCCATATTTAATCTAGACTTTACGTGACCTTGCCTTTTAAAGGTTGTTCAAGACGGTTAAACTCGTTTAGGGGTTAAATGCTTCGAGAAGATGCTCTAAAAACATCGAAAGAGATTAATTTTGACCATTAGAAAGAAGTCGTTAGGGTGGTTTTGGAAAACCCATGGTCACGTGTGTGTACAAGAATTACAAATGACACCCCCGCCCCCCACCCCTCTCCCGTCCGGGTTTTATTCCTTTCATACAGCCGTTCCGGAGTCCTCTGTCATGTCTGTCCGCCATATTGACAGCATTTCAAACCCTTTCTTAGGTCAGAACTGTGGCTCAGTTACCACGCCGAACGGGGATATTCTTGCTTTGGCTCCCAAATCAGTGACTGATAAAGATGTTTACTGGCCGGGGATTGATGACAATTACGCCAGAAATACAATCTGTGCACTTCCAGGTATGGTATGACAGAAGAAATCTTTTTAATACCACTATGGGAATTCTAAAAAGTTATTTACAGATAAATGTATTTCCCCCCGTTCTTTTTTCCTCCTTTTTAATTCAATTTCATAGATTTTTCAGTTTCGTCCAGAATGCACCACATCTCATGGTCAATTTCGTCTTTGTTCAATTACCTTCAAAGTTTGTCTATGGGGATTTTTTTTTTTCAACCAACATCTGGGGCCTGTTGCATAAAACTTTTGCCAGACTTTTTTTCTGGCAAAAAAAAGTCTGGCAAATTTTTATGTACTGGAAAACTATGGCAATATTTTTTTTGCCGTAGTTTCCTCAAATTTTGCCATAAAAACTCCGGCAAAAGTTTTATGCAACGGGCCCCTGGTCTGTTCATATTTTAATCAAACTCATGACTTTTAAACAACTTCTTTTAGAGTGTATATAATCCAACTTTTAAATACTTGCTATCACAAATGCAAAAAAGAACTATTTTTTTAAAGCATTTTTTCACAATAATAAAACCAGTTTTGCACTTTATCATTGAATACAGACTGTCGATCTTTTCCATGTCAAAACGGAGGTACCTGTACGGAAACTCTACATGGCTTCCAATGCACATGTACCGTGCAGTTCTACGGACCCACTTGTGGTAAGTGTGTTGCTAACTTGTGGCTGCATTACGGTTTCATATTTTAGTGTTCTCTTTGTAGTATATGTATGAAGAAAGAGCTAAAATGATACATATTTTTTTAGTTGTTCAGTGCAGTACACTATGCCGTATAATTATGAGTACGAGCTCTATTGTGGATAAACATTACACTCTCCAGATTAGCAATGCTGCGTGAAATATGTAAGCATTATTTTCTTTGCGAAACTTCCCAGATAGATAGATAGATAGATAGATAAATGGTATTTATTGATTCAATTTCATGTATCGCAGTTACAAGTAACTGAATTGCACATGAATACAAATGATGTAAGAAACAAGACTAGTATACATTTTAAGAAACATCAAGATACAATCAACTTGATCAATAAAATATGAATATGAATGTTCATGTAAATGGCTTTACTTGCATGTGTTCACGTGTTCACATCCGTTTAATCAATTTTGAAAAAAAAAATCAATTTCCAGTATCTAATAGATAGATTACATCACCTCAAAAGTGTCCTGCAGTGTCCCAAGTACATTAGATGATAGTTGATCAACAATAAATCATCAAACACTCAAATCATAGATGATAAAAACGATTTTAAAAAAAATCAGAGCAAGTCAAAGACGGCCGCCTGTCAGGCGCACAGCATGAAACGTTCCCGTTGAATGTAACCATTTTAATGCCATCAGATTATTTTATCTTCATCATTTTGTACTTTTTTTCAAAAATACTTATGCTTGGGGGGGGGGGATGGGTGAAAAATTGCAGAGGGAAATTCCTTAACTTTTATAAACCGTAGGAGAACGTAGGCTAATGACCGATTTCAGCTTTGGAACAAATAAGTAGGAATATATCTCAGACAAAATTGTTTCAGTGTTCATGTATCGGCTATGTGTACCAGACTGCCTCTTGCCATGCCCCCCCCCCCTCCAACCGATTCAGTAAAGTAATAATTTTGCATTATTCGGTCATGCTTACCGAAAGAATTACTAATTCAGAGCATTATTATCATTCATTTGTTAGATTGAACTTTTAGACCCTCGTGACCCAAGGACGGTTATGAATTTATTTATTTATGTATGTATTTATTCATTCATTCATTCATTCATTCATTCATTCATTTATTCATTCATTCATTCTTTCTTTCATTTACTCATTCATTTAATTATTCATTTATTAATTTATTTATTTGTTCATCTATTCATGCAATTTTCTTCTTTTTAGGCAGGTGACTCCATCGGTGATAAAGTATTGTTTTCCATAGAGGCTCTACAGCCAAACACTAAAAATACAATCATAGTGGCGTACTGGTATAAACAATAGAATTGAACAACCAGAATTGGTTTCAAAGTACACTTTTGGTCAATAAAAAACTACACAGTATAATGTAAACAAATTTTCGGCAGTATCGAAGTATCGAAGATCTTATGCCCGATCTACAGTGCGAGTCATAAAAAATGTTACACTTTTTAAACGCTTATATTAAAAATATGATATATATCTATATTTATTCTTGCACGAAGATTAGATAGAGTAACACTTCCCCTCTTATTTGATACCTAAATTGTTGGGAATCAGTAATAAATTTGCTGGATAGGAGTCAATTGACGTGTATAGGTGAAAACCAATTTGCGCCAACATCAACAATGTCTTGCCTGATTTGGATTCAACTGCGCCAGAGGAAGGAAGCCTTTTGTAATGATAATCACAAGATGGCGTTGTTTCAAATCAGGCATGGGACTGTTGAAGCTAAGAACTTGTTTGTGACACTATGAACATGACAGGTAAAGAAAGTGGACAAAATAAACAAGTCCTCATTCTACCCTTCACAATGGTTCTGGTAGTCAAAAGAACTTCCCTTCACGGCTATTATGTTTAATCAGTAGTTCCAGGTGAATATGCATGTTACACCTGTTCCACATATTTTAGACTACCAGAACCATTGTGAAGGGTAGAATGACGGGTTGTTTATTTTGTCTGCTTTCTTTGTCCGTCATGTTCATAGTGTGAGTTTCAAAGCTTGGTGACATCATGGTGCAGTTAAAGTTTTCTCCTCAGGAAAGAGCTTTCCTGGTCACTTCGTGTGCCAGAACACAAAGCGTGATTATGGTTGTGCGAGAGCTACGTAGTTGCTTCTCAAAGTCTTGAGATGCCCATCACGTCAAACCATCTCTCGCATCAGATCATTGCGGAATATTATTCAACGGAAACCAGGAGCAATCTTACCGAATGTTGCATAAAACTTACCACAGATGGTAACTTTGCCATTAGTGGCAACTACCGTCAAATCCTTGTATCTGCCCATGATTGGCTGTTCTACAGAGTTACCATGCACTGAACGCAGAGTTTTTTTCAAAGATCCTTGTTTCTGGCCACCCCCAGAATCCTGATCTAAAAGCAGAATTTCTTTGATATACAAAAGTGGCCCTCGGGACAACCCTGGAAATTTTCGTATGATTTCACTAACGTCATGTATCGGGAAAATCTACCACCAGATACTAGCGGAAAGAATGGAATCATTTCTCTGTTTGACGGGCATGATTGATACCTCCACACAAAAGGCGTTCTTGAAGGGCATTAGTGGGTGCATTGAGCATTCCCAAGTAATGAATGAACTTATTGCAAACGCCCGGCTCAAGAAAAAGACTTTGCATATAACATATTTCGATCTAGCAGATGCATTCGGATCGGTTGAACATTCACTGATATATGACACTCTGAAATCCTGTCATATACCCGAAATAGTGATTATGTATATCCGTAATCTGTATTCTGGTTTGCAAGGTGAAGTGAAAAGCTTAACGTGGACATCTGATCCCATTAGTTTCAAGCGCGGGGTATACCAAGGTAACCCCATGTCCCCCATTCTGTTCCTTGTCGCCTTTAACCCCCTTATCACTTATTTGAAACAACTTGAGGATAAGTTCGGGTACAATTTAGAGGGTCAGAAATACATAACCTTACCATTTGCCGATGATTTTTGTCTCATTACGGGGAATCAGAGGACTCACCAGCTTATTATGAAAGATATAGGTCTAAAGGTTGATTCGATGAATTTGGAGTTAAAGCCATCTAAATGTTCATCATTATCCATTTGTGGTGGTTCTGCTAAGGACCTTAATTTCTATATCAACAATGTTCCGATACGTACCGTGTATGACCAACCAGAAAAGTTCTTAGGATCTTATATAACTTTCTTTGGAAAATCACAAGATACCTTCAAAATCGTTGAGAAGAAATTGTATGACACGTTGTGTAATATTGATAATAGTCTGATAAGGAACGAGTACAAAACTAGAGTATTTATCCAATACGGTCAACCATCTCTCAGGTATCTCCTAACTGTTCACAATTTAACAGACACACAATTGAATACCTTAGACTCTCTCCAAAACAGATTTATCAAGAAATGGCTGAACATTCCCCAGCACGGAGCAACTCCCTCAATCCTGTATGCCGCCAAAGGTCTGAAATTTACCCTAATGTCAGAGTTATACCTCCAATGCCATACTATGTATCTAGCTTCTACGCTACTCGAGGGTGATACAAAAGTCAAACATGCAGTTCAAACTACAAATAGACAGAGAGAGCAGTTGGACCCTAAAATCAAAGAAATTCGGGGTTAAAAAATCAATGGAAATGATCGAAGCTACTGAGTTGTTAGCGATTCTCAGTCATGGAAAAAAGTGAAACCTGTTCTAAAAGGTGTCATTACAGCGGACAAACATGAGAAATGGTCTGACCGTATATCTCCCCTGGCCAAGCAAGGTAATTTGATGAAGTTGTTGGAAGAGGAAGGGAGTGACCTAACGTGGAAAGGAATTATGTATGGTCTCCCAACGGGTCTTCTTAGTTTTGCAACTCGAGCATCAATCGATTGCCTCCCAACACCAGAAAATTTGAAATTGTGGGGTAAAAAATTTACTGAAAAATGTAGTTTATGTAATTGTAAGGGCACTCTTCTACACATCCTTAATTCGTGTACCGTTGCACTGCAACAAGATAGGTACACGTATAGACATAATAGCGTTCTACGCTTCATTGCCAATGAATTGAAGAGAAGTGCGGAGGTCAATCACGTTTCTGTAACCGTATTTGCTGACCTACCAGGACTTAGGGTATGTGGTGGTACCATCCCCCCTAATATTATGCCTACTCCTGAAAAAACCAGATATAGTCCTCTACTCCCAAGAAAGGGACAATCCCAAAGTAATATTGATAGAATTGACTGTACCTTCCGAACCAAATATTCAGAAAGCGAGAGAACGAAAACTAGAACGGTATTCACAACTGCACGAAGATATTAAGGCAAGTAATTGCGAATCTCAACTAATATGTTTTGAAGTAGGATCTAGAGGTGTTGTAACAAAAGAAAATAAACAGCAGATCAAAAAAACATTCCGTCATGTAAATGTTAGAGCTTGTAAGAATACCATACTCACAATTAGTAAACTGGCCCTTGTAGGATCCTATGTAATATTCAATGCCAGGGGTGAACCGCATTGGACAGACATGTCACTACTGGACTAACTTGGTGTATCCTGCCTACGTCTTGATTTCTTGTTTTCTAGTCTTCCTACCCCCTATCTTTATCCTTTGCTAAATTCTCTCTAATCCAGTCTCGTCTTTCAGAACCCTTTCCTTCTATACAGTTTCTTCTCCATATACCCTCTTCTTCCCTGTTTTCAGTCCATAATTCCTTGCTTTTTGGCCTTTGCTGCTCTTCAGCTCTTCTCTTTCTTTCATTGTAGGCACAGACTCAGCTACTTCTGTAGATGTGTCGTGGTCTAGTGGATATGTCACCGGACTGTAGATCTCGTGGTCCGAGTTCAAATCCCGGCGCGGCACTAATGTCCTTTGGCAAGATATGAATCTACATTTGCCACTCTCCACCCAGGTGTTAAGTGGGTACCCGGTAGGATGCGAAAGTCATTGTGATTTGTTTAGCATTGTGCGCGCCTGCAAAAGGCGCCTGGCTGGAATGCTCCCTAGGGAGTGGAGAAGGTGCATGCATTGTATGCGGCAAGCCTGAATCCGATGACCGGGGGTAATAATATTTCTGTAAAGCGCTTAGAGACTCTCTTGGAGATGTATTAGGCGCTATATAAATCCAGAATATTAGAATATTATTACTTCTTCGTTCGGAAAACATCAGCATCAATTTATAATGACGTCTATATGTTACTTACTGCATTTTCCCCATTTTACCTTCATTCTTGGTCTAGTTCTCACCCTCACTATGTCCCAATTTGCTTAAATATGTTTGATGTATTTTATGTATATGTTTTATGATGTAAGTACTATGTTTTGTAATCATGCTCTTTGTTTTACCCACAGTCATGTACAATGTTCCCATAGAAACATGTAACCTGGACTTTTTATGTTTGTTTCCCTTTGTTTGAAATCAATATATATATATGTGTGTGTGCGTGTGTGTGTGTGTGTGTGATCCGAAAAGGGGGTTTACGAAGAGGGCCGTTGCAAGACATAATATACCACCAATTAAGACCAAGCTTTCGGGCACCTGCCCATCAGGATCTGGAATCAATAATAATAACGACAGTACAGTACAGTGCACATATGAAATGACAATAAATAGATCAACAAAAAGAACATAAGTTATGAAACGATAAACATATAGACGGCAGAAATATACAAAAATAAGGTAGAAAACGGTAGAAATCAATCGTATTATACTCATCAATATACAAGAATATACAAGAAATGGTCAATTACCTTCCCGATTTCGGTATGAGTATTGGAATTATTGTGTGTTTCTAGTGTGCTTGAGCTATAGTGAAGTGATATGGCGTTTCTGGGGGTCAGTGTTTACTTAGGCGTGAAGGCGGAGGGTCTTTGGTCTGCGTTGATACCACGTGGTCTTAAGGTTTGTAGTTTGGATATCCAATGAGACTCTCGTTTCATGATGGTGTCGTGGTGCTTTGTTTTGACTATTTCGATGCCAGTGATGTTGATGTTTTGAACTGAGTGTCCCGGGAGGTTGCAGTGTATAGTGTATGGTAGAGTCTTGCTGTTTGGCTTGTTTTTGTTGTAGTTGGTAACTTCCGATCTAGTGTCATTTAGGCGTGTATATAGTGTTGTCTCTGTCTTTCCTACGTATTGCATATTGCATTTAGTACATGTGAGGAGGTATATTGCCCAGGATGATTTGCAATTGATGTGATCGCGTATTTTGAACTTCTGTCCTGTGGAGGTGATTGTGAACGTGGTTGTATCTTGAATGTGTTGATGAAGTGAGCATTTTTTGGCGTTGCATTTGTAGAATCCTAGCTGTGGCGTGGGATTGTCTGTCTCAGCTAGAGGGATGGTTGAGTTGTTGGCGTGGTTATTGTTGCTGGTGGTGGTGTGGTTGTTGTTGTTTGCGTGATTGTTGTTGTTTGTCTCGATTTTCGGTGCTTTGGCGTTGACAAGTAGGTCGCGGAGTGATTTACTGCGGCGGAATGATGTCATGGGAGCTCTAGGGAAGATGGTTTGTAGTGTATGGCATTGTTGGATAAGTTGATAGTGTTTGTGGATGATTTTGGGCACTGCTGATGTGCCGGGTGTATATGTGATAGAGAAGTGCACATTATTGGAAGCCTTCTTCTCCTTTTTGGTGAGGAGTTGGTCTCGGGGTATGTTGGTGGCTTTGTGTATTTGTCGACTGACCATGTTTGTGTTGTATTGACGATGTGTGAGATGTGCTTCTAGTTTGTTGAGATGGTAGGTTGCTCTGTCCTGATTCGAACAAAATCGTCTGATGCGGTTGGCTTGACTAAAAGGGATACTGCGGAATGTGTGTTTGGGGTGGCAGGACGTGGGGAGAAGATACGTGTGTTTATCTG
>CM057163.1:1073102-1193102 GCA_029962745.1 Echinometra lucunter | reverse complement strand
TAAAATGAACGAAAGACCATACTGCATATCTTCTTTATAAATGCCCGATGTTAGTGGACATATATAGTGGCTATGCTGATATGTCATTAATTATATAAAAGGTTATTTTCGTAACCTTTTATAATTATTAATGACGCATCAGCATAGCCACTATGTCCATTAACATCGACCATTTTGGATGTCCCATATACCCTACACAAGTTACTGATCAACGAGCCCCCTCCCCCCCCCCCCCCCCCCCCCCCCCCCCACACCCTCCCTGGCCAATATAAACTGTGCTCATTAGACACGCATACAAGCCTGGTTTTGACGAACCCTCAGAACTATGCCAAAATGCATCAATTCCAGAAAAATTCCCGTTAAATATTCTATTCCACATTGACCTATGAAAACTCTTTTTTTTTATTACACCAGTTTTTACTAAGTCATTTTCTTTTCTTGTGAGTTTTAAGTGATTTTCTCAGTAAAGGATCCTTCTAGCAATGAGTTTTTTTAAATCAACAATCTGCCGCAGTATACTAGGAGACTGTATATGGCGCTATTTCAGCTATTGGTTGATTTCACTCAGGCAGGCAGAGCAAGATAGTTCAAGGGTCGGTATTCCCTACGGTCTAATATTCCCTACATTTACCCTATGTTATTTAGTGGCATGTATACGACGTACTTATTCTTGCAAATAGTATAGTTATTTTCTTCATTTTGTACAGCGCATAGACGAGTTAACCGCCTAGAGCATTATATGTTATCATTATTATGATGATCACTTAATATCTTTTAATACTGTTATTATTATTATTATTATCATATCATTACTACAAATGTTATTGTCGTCGTCATTATTAATATCATTACTGTTATCAGATCATTATCGGGTTATTGTTATTGCTGTTATCTATTTATCATCACGTTTATCATAATCATTATTTTTCACATTTGTGGCCGTAAACCGCTTCAAGAAAACCGCAGGAGGTTTGAGCTGTAATTACTGCGTTTCACATTATTGTATTTGTTAATTTATCGTTAACACATAGGTAATTAATACGCCAAGGTACTTTGTTGCGTCTCTCATAAACCTTCCTTTTCATTTATATCATTGGCGTAAATCTCGGGGGGGGGGGGGGATGGGGGATATATCCCCTGCACTTTTTCGGGAGGGGGATGGCGTGTACAAATTACCCCCCACCCCCTCCCCCATTTTAAGGAAAATTGATATTGTAATTAATCAGTTGGTGAAATTCTTTATCAAGATGTCATAAACGATGATATAGTGGATTTTTTATTTGAAATACATGTACTCTAAAAAAACCAGAAAAGTGGGTTTTTCTTTCGCTCGCTCACAAATATATATATATATATATATATATATATATATTGAAAGAAATTAAAATGGGAGAATAATAATTGCGTAGCTCCCTCAATGCTCCCCAGAGCTGTCATCATAAGTTAATGAACGCCTAACTGCTGGCCCGCCTCTGTGGTCTAGTGGTAAGGCATTGGCGTTCTAAGCCAGTGACCCGGGTTCGATTCCCGGCGGAGGCATTTTTTCAACCCTTGATTCAAAATGGATGACAGCTCTGGGGAGCATTGAGGGAGCTACGCAATTATTATTCTCCCATTTTAATTTCTTTCAATATATATATATATATATATATATATATATATATATATATATATATATATATAATGTGAAAGTGCTTCGGCCATTTACGTGATGGGTGCTGCATCGTATGCTTGCAATTGGTTAGTTTTTGTTTTGTATCTCAAGCCCTGAGGAAGACCTGTCACAGGGTCGAAAGCTCGGCTTAATATATATATATATATATGGGTGTGTGTGTGTGTGTGTGTGTGGGAGGGGGTCTGCGCAGGTGAGGGTATGTTTGTGTATACTAAACTGTGAGTCTACTCAAGAAATTTCGCCAAAAAGTCGATCATCCCCCCCCCCCCCCCCTCCTCAAAACAGATTTTCGCCGGTGATTTATATCTCACAAAAGCGCCTGCACACAAGCAAACGCGGTGAATTTTTGATGCAGGTTCTGAACCATGCAGCTCTTGTGGTTTAGATTGGGAACCGGATTGGGTCAACCCAGAGGGGGAAAAATGACTTCTTTTCTTGCACATAACAATGATCTTACCAGGAAAAAAAAAATCTTCTGCCGTATACAAAGTGGTGGGGCGGCCAGGAGGGCCCTCCAAAAAAGGTCAAAATTTGCTGCTATTGTCCATGGTGGTTTGTATTATACGTGTAGTTGATTTTCATATTCATAATTATATTACAGATTAAATTGTTCATGTGTGTGTTGATGAATTTATAATTATATTATTCGATTGCTTGTTATGAGAAAGTTGAATCTTGATAGAATTTCGGTATGGATCCGAAATTGTCATGGCGTACAGGAAATGCTGATTTATTTATTAAAATAATGTGAAATGTTTTAATATTTTTCTTTTGTTGTAATGAAGGTGACTCTATTTTTTGAATGCGAACTCGATTAATGCGACACAAAAATTTTATTCATATACATGTACTTATTTTATGTTTGTTATATTATGCATAACTCGTTACCACTATTTTAAGACTATAGGGAATCTTACTACTCTTCAGAGCCTATTACATACATTTTTTTTCCATAGACTCCTCCATATTTCACTTTTCTTCTTCTCAGTTAATGTAACCATATAGTTATGAGGTAATCGCTTCTTTCATTTCCTCCGACAATTGATTTCATTATCGTTTTTACCCTTTATCTTGTTTCTACCTCTTATATTGTCAAACAATGCAAATATTAGATATGAAACTATAGACTGAAACTGAATTATTCTTTAAAGTTGTTTTTTATAATCATCATGTTGCATGTGTCTATCAATTTGCCAATAATTACAAAACGTGTATCAACCTCCTGACGTTATATGAGCTTAATAAATGTTTTTATAAAAGAAGGAAACGTGAATTTCTAGATTGATTTCCTGATTATTTTTTATTGAAACATATTCAATCAGGATGACAAGATAAGTTAAAAACTGTTCTACATCAAGGTCCTGATAAATGATAAGTGCTGATCATTTTTAATCATTCAAGTCAAAGATCTATTCACCTTTTTCAATAAGATACCAAAATGGTATGATTTGACCATGGATAAATGAATACACACTGTACGAGATATTTTTTGCATTTTTCTTTTTATAGAAAAGAAATCAGAGTCCATCAAAGTCCTCCCACGCACTTCCCACCGTTCTCATGCACCAGAGGGTCCATTAATAAAAGCAGGGGGGGGGGGCTAATTTAAAATTTACCCATAAAACATTTATTTTACCTAATTTGGGACAACATTTCTCCCAACATTCAACATTCAGAAGTTTATATATCAAAATATGAGATTTATGCAGGATTACACACCGACAGGAATAAACTTGCATTTTGATGGCATGGGCCCTATAAAGGTAACAGCCCACATTTGCAAGTTGCAACCAATCTGCACATAGTTTTTTCTTTAGATTGCTTTAAGCCACAGAAAATCATTTGTAAAATTCTAGATCTCGGTAAATTCCCGTTTAGGTTTGAGAAGGGAATATTTAAGCATAAATTTTATTTTTTCTATTTGATTTGTTTTGTAAAGGCATCACGAAGACGCCTTAAGAGTAAAACTATTCATTTTTCACTTATTCTTTGGAATATTGTTGTAAATTTAATAACAGGATAGTTTTACATAGTTATCTGTCATTTCAAATTGAAACTAGCTTATCTCTCTTCAAATTCTGAAACAAGGTCTGTGGGCTACTACTTTTTAATTTGGTTCACAGAAACACTTACTTTTGATATAAATATAAATGGTATAAATGTTTAATGTGTCCAATCAACAAAATTCCTTGGAATATTCATCGACAATAAGCTATCTTGGAAAACCCGAATCGATATTCTCTGTAGAGTGGTGTAAAAAAATTAATAAATTAAAAACATGTCTTCCACACAAATGGGTTTTTAAACTCTTTATCCCACTCTCATTCTTCCTTATTTACACTAGGGGATCTTCTCTGGGGGTAAACTCACAAATAACTCAATAAAACAGAATATTACTGCTGCAAAAAGAGTGATAAGAAAAATAGAAAATGTTCACTTCCGCTCTCATAGAAAACCTCTAATTCTTAGAAATAAACTATCCATGACCTCTCCCTCTCTTAAAGGCATTGGCTAACTTTGTGAGTAGCTGATTTAAAAATTCTCAAACTAAGATAAAACATGTGTATGAGTATCAACCATAATTTGGAATGAAAAAGTGTAAGTTAGACCCAAACGGCGATTTTATTATCCTTCGTCTCACGAGACAGTCACTAAGAGGACCACTTTGCTTGAATTTGAAAATGCCGTTATGTGCCTCCCGCTGCGTGATACACCAATACACACAGTACGGTAAGGTGAGTCATACGCGCATGCGCACTCCTTATGTCTATTCTGGGCAACCGACCCTTGTATATTTTTCAAACATTGGATCACATTTTTCATATTTAAAAATACTTCCTGTGGATATTATACTTTGAAGCTTTCAGACTGGTATTTTTACACTATAACCCTTATGTTTATCCCATTTTCAAGTAACAAAACAAGATTTTTTTTAAAATCATAACAATGTTAGCCAATGCCTTTAAACCTCGCTATCCCAGGGCGAACTTCAATCTGACATCACCTCGCTCTTCACCAAAAATATTGAAATACACGCTTTCCCCACAAGACACGCCCTCCAAAATCAGTATCATTTCCCATTGACTAGAACAGCATAAGCACAAAACACCATTACCTACACAGGACCAAATTATTTGAATGGTATTAATGACACCCTCAAACTTTATAACAACACCTTTTAAAAATCTAACACTATCCTTGTGAAATGAGTACAAAACGTAACATAAATAAATCGGCTTTTCAATTGCATAAACATGTTAAACCTTACTGAAATTCAATCATTATCCTTATCTTTATCCTACTCCATGAGTTTTGTGACTCTCGATTCTCCCTCTCTTTTCTTTTCTTCTAACTTACCTCTTCTTTTTCTTCTAGCGGTGTGACACATCAATCATCTCTTTAAAAATCTTAAATCTTAAAAATCTATTTATTTTCCACTTACCCTTATTCTCTGCCATCTTTATTTTCAACCTACAAGTGTATTAAAAAGAACCCAGACAGTGTCTTACTTTATCAATTTATTGAGGATTATAAATGTACTCCTACAACTTATGATTTCAAGAGGGGTTTATATTACAAGCCTCGCTTTTCATTAAGCCCCTCGTTTTCACATAGTTTTTGCTTTCAATAATGTTCAAACTGTTGTATTTGTTCAATTGTCAGTAGTGCAACAAACAGCTGATTATGTTTTTGTAAAATTGTTTTCCACTTCTATTTTGTTATAATTATTGTTTGTCTTTTTGTATATACAATATATATATATATATATATATATATATATATGAAAATAAATCAATAAACTCAAACACGAGGTCAAAGAGCTGCAATTGATTCAAATCGATCGCAACTTTTAAATTGATCTCAGCTGTGTACTTAAGGGAGTAGAGATCAATCTCAAAGTTTAATGGTAACGATGAATTTGAATCAATCACACCAAGGGACAGGGTCCAGGAAATAGATCAACGTGTAGGTGAATGCCTCCAAACCACAAACCTATTTCCCGTTAGACTGCCTATTTAATTCTTGTAGTATAATACATTGAATATTTTAATCATATAAATTTATAGTTACTTTCGTTTTAGCACAGGTTTTTTTCGGAGATGAAAAACATTACTGTACCGCCATTTTCTCACCGCTTGCCGACTCACCGTTTTCTGTATCTTTCGTGGCCATTTTTCCCTTTATGATCTGGCCAAGTTATCGCTATTTACTCGCTGCTTTAATGTATCAATGAGGAAATTTGTTTTGGTAAAATGTTTTTTCTTACTTACGCGGCACTACATAGTTAATAAAGAATATCACTAGTGAAGAACAGACTAACTAAAAACTTTCTCGTATGTCTCGTTTGTAACCAATAAAACTGTTTTCGCTATATGCATAGTGAACAGTGGCCAGTATGCGAAATTTGCACTCTGTGCAGTGAAATCGTTCACTGTGATTAGAATTATGTAATTAGCACGAGCACACACACACAATTAGTACGTAGGCCCTAGATCAACATGATCAATTGGCAGAATGTGCATTCACTAAGATTTGCAAATTGCGTAAATTGCATACCTACTTTTTGTCAACACACCTGACAATATTCACCGACCACTTGGTATCACAAATCACCCCCCCCCCCCAAAAAAAAAGGAACAAATTTTTCTATTCGTGAATATTTCAAAGATTTCAAGGTGACTGCTTTATCTTAGCATTGTCAAAATCAGTATTATTTTTGCATAATTATATTATTATGATGATAATGATAGTGATGATTATAACGATAGTGATGATGATAGTGATGATGATAAATATTTAAAAAAACAACAACATTGTAATGGAGAGGAAATCGATTCCTTTAGAAGTCAAAATAGTGACAGGATATATATAAGCAGGAATGTACATAAGCATTTCATCGTCAACATGGTCAAGGTGTCTGAGGCTTCAAGATAAAGCTTTCTACTTATACATGTTATAGAATCATCATGCTCACTGCAAAATAAGCTAAGGTCACTGATGCAGTTTTTAGGAGACTCGAGAAATTAGGAAGTCTCGAATCTTTTATCAACACGAGACACGAATCTTGCAGATGAATGCATTGGAAACAGAATTACAATCACAATCGTTCCATAACAGCGAGTTTCCCTCGTCCGCTAGCGGAAAGCTATTTACACAGTCCTCCTCCGCTTCTTCTTGGTCATCATTGGGTTCACCTTCCTTCCAGATGATGTAGTCAAGAGGTGTTCCATCTGACCAAACAAATGGACCTTCATCATTTGGATCTGGCTGATGGAGTCCGAACCATACATATTTGCTGGGGCAGGAAGGCTGTAAGAAAGAACAACAAAAGGGTAAAACATTTTCACTTTCATTCAATGCAGGACGGTTTGTTTTAATATCTTTAAATGAGAATGCAACCCAGACATCAGTGTGCTACCAGTGCATGAAGAAAAACAAGAAGAATAAACAGTGAAAGTTTGAGGAAAATCGGACAATCTATTCAAGAGTTATGAACTTTGAAAGTTTAAGTTAATCCTTATTATAGGGATCCTTAAACTGACAACTTTGCCAGCATCTGTGATGTCATCGTGGACACCTCTCCATTCATTTTGTATACAGAATTCAACATTTTCTTTATTTTCAAGAGAAATAAAAATTCTTTTGATTTATTGTTTGAGTATGACATGGCTATATCAATTCTGCAAGCATATTGGGAAGAATTATGTTGATTCCTGACGTGAAATTTCATATAAATCATTTTTTTTTGAAAAATTACGTACAAAATGAATGGAGAGTTGTCCACGTTGACATCACAGCTGCTGGCAAAGTTGCCAACTCAAGGATCCTCATAATAGGGATTTACTGAAACTTTGAAAAATTCATAACTCTTGAACAAATTGTCCGATTTCGCTCAAACTTTCACTGTTTACTCTTCTTGGTCATCTTTATTTACTAAGAGCACACTGATGCTTGGGTTGCATTCTCCTTTAACAGTCACATCCATACATACAAATCAGACATAAAGAAGCCACCAGGAAGCAGAACTGTGAATAACAAATTCTGTACAATATCCTTTCCTTCTAATTTAGGGGCTTACGATTTATCTTTTTTTTTTTCTGCTTCTTCTTCTTGATTTTCTTTTTTGTTTGACAGGTAGTCATATCTATATTTGGCACACACACACGCGCGCACAAAAAACACTGATTGTCATCATACTAAGATAATTTTATAATTTTATTAGTAGCTTTCTATAGAAACTCGTGTCTTTAATTCGTACATTCATACTTGGGAGCCGAAAGCCTATCAGTCTTGTGGTCCAGACTATTTCTACTTTTTTCCAGATCCTTTTTCTCCTTCTCCAAAAGATTAAAAATTGTAAAACTATAAATAACTAGATGAATCCTCGACCACGCGTGGTCGAAATTTATGCCTCCGCCTTTGCCAGATCAGCAATATATCACTTTTCATTATGGGAAATGTATCAGGATACATTTAGAGTACAAAACTGAGAAAATGGCTCTATTTAAATGACATTGTGACAGCCACATTTGAAGTTGATCCGTCAAATGGTTCTTAAGTTACAGCGAGAATGAGCAATTTTCACGGATACAATGACATTCATGACCTTGGACCTTTGACCTTGTGATCCCAACTCTAATAAGATCATTGTTCCTCCCATATGCATACATGACTTATGTTTGAAGTTGATCCATCAAATGATTAAGTTATCCCAAGTACAAGTCATTTTCATGTATATAATGACCTCTATGACCTCTGACATTTTACCTCGTGACCCCAAAATCTTCTCAGATCACTGTCCCTCCCATATGCATACATCAGCCAAGTCTGAAGTTGATCCGCCAAATGGTTCTTAAGCTATTGCGAGAACGAGCCATTTGCATGTATAAAATGACCTCTATGACCTTTGACCTTTGACCTCGTGACGCAAAAATCTAATCAGATCATTGTCCCTCCCATATACATACATCAGTCAAGTCTGAAGTTGATCCGCCAAATGGTTCGTAAGCTATTGCGAGAACGAGCCATTTTCATGTATATAATGACCTCTATGACCTTTGACCTTTCATCTCGTGACCTCAAAATCTCATCAGATCATCGTCCCTTGCATGTGCATACATGAGCCAAGTTTGAAGCTGATTCGTCAAACGGTTCCTAAATTATCACGAGAACGAAAACGGGACGGACGGACGGATGGACGGACGGACAACCTGAAAACATAATGCCTCCGGCACCATCTTCGGTGGGCGGAGGCGTAAAAATCAATTGGGACGACAGCCTAGGCTATAGTTGCGCATGCTCTTATGCACTCCAAATTCACCTCTGTTGACCCATGAACACTTCACACTCACCCCTACCCCTACTCATTTCAACTTTTCGTATTACTAGTCACTAGCAAACTAGCTTTCTCACTAGTCGCCTTTTCATTGCGATTATGATAATGTGATCTCGCAATATCCTTTTATAGAAGTAATTATTTGAATGTTATATTTTGAATTCGGTAAAATGACATGAAACCCCGAGCACACAACGTAAAATGTCTTTTGGTGATTGGTATATACACTTATCATTACGAGCATATGAACATACGCACTTAAAATGAAAGGTTCAATTTTTGCACCTTAAATGCAACACTGGCAGCACCTTTTTGGGTGCAATCTTGCACCCAAAGATGCACCCTTTGATACTTTTTCTGCACCCGGAAATGCCCGTCTGCCCCCTTAAAGGTGAACCATGCACCTTTAAGGGTGCAGAAATTTTCGCATTCAAAAGGGAGCAAATTTGCACCTTCCCTTAATGGTGCAAAATGTAGCTCACTGCAAGGTGCATAATGCTTCTTTGGCTGCAAAGTTGTACCCATGCTCCCAACAGTGTTGCATTTGAAAAGTGCAAAACAGGACCTTTTTTTCTTAGTGTGTATGAATGGTATTTTAGCTTCATAATTATCAAGGTTTGGACAGAATTGCATCGTTTTGTCTTCTCGAAAATATCTTTTTAACTTTTATTGAGAGGTTGATCCAGCTATATGAAATGACATTATCTAATTCGTGGATTATTAGCTAAAGTTGTTGGCCTATATTCCCAAAGGTGTACTGAGTTAAGCCATGTTTTAAACCTGTGGCTTAACTATGGGCAGCACAGTGTGACAACTCTGTGTACGCTGTTATGTCCTTATGTTTACTAGACTTCTGGTCTCGTGCTTTAATGGTCTAGAAAACTATTGTGCGTATCATTCCCAGGCAGTTTCTGATTTTCTGATTTCTGATTTTAGTACCAAAAATGCTGACAAAATAAACATCTACTGTTAGAGATTTGTTACATTTGGCTACCCACAGCTAGACCACTGATTTAAACCATGGTTTAACTTCGTACACCTTTGTGATTACGGGCCGTTATCTTTAGATAGCCGGGATGTCGTACAGTGAAATAGAACTGAAAATCCAAAGAGTTAATATCTTTGTCGATTTGTCCCTTTTACAATACATGCATGTTTCAGGCAGAGCTCAGTGATGAATTTCCTTTCCTCTTCACTATGCACAGAAGCCAAGTCTGCTTGACATGTCTGTTCATTGCTGATATTCCGACAGGTTGACAAGGCTTGAAAAAAGTCGACATCATAGGCGTAGTAACCATAGCAACTGCCTTTGAAAAAGAGCCAGGATTTATCCGGACATTTAGCTGAAGTACGCAGAAGAAATGTTGGCCGATTAATTGCATAGTGTCAAATAAAAAGAGAAAAGATAAAGAAAAACAGCGTTGTCGATAACTGAGAACATTCGAACTAGCGCAGTCATAGATCAAAATGTAAATTACCATAATAACCTTAAAATTAGATTTATCATGATCATTTTACACTGACAGACACAAACGTTGAAAACCGAGTACAGGCATATATTTCGAAAATGGCTTATAATGCTGAGTAAATATAGAGCTCCCATCGTTTACTCGGAGTCAGAAGGCTCAAAAGTTAAATGTTTGTTTTATTCAGTCGTGGTATAATTTCACATAACATTATTCCTTGATATATAGCAATGACACACGTATTGAAAAAAATCTTACCTATGCAAGATATTTTATCCTCGTCGATCTCATATCCAGCATTATAAGAACTGAACGTACCAGGTCGGTTTATACAAATTCCATTCGAGAAAATAATACGACAACAATCGATGATTCAAAGGGAAAAGTCTCCTCGACTAAATATTTCAAGATATATTTTAGGAAGTTGTCATACCGATGGATAGCCCAAAGACTCTGCTATCAAATCCCATACAAATATCTCAAAAGATTTTAAGCTTGAGCGAGCAAAAGTAACTTTTGTGAAAGGGTGCCAAAATCGGGCTTGATAAGAATGGGTATTTGTGCTGGTTGCTATCAGCAAAGCTGATATAGTTTTAACTGAGGACGCTTAGGAAATTTATTTTCTGAGAGCTTTCTGGGATCAATAAACAGATATCTATTGTTGTGTTTATGTTATGACATATCTCATAAATATATCATGCTAGATTGAGAAACTGCATACTTAACTTTAGTGATTGTTTTGTAATGTTAATTTTGAATAAGTTTTCAAATTTAAGATGGGCATAGATTTGGATATCTTAAAATAAGATCAGCACGCATGCTCATGCAGAAAATTCAGACAATCAATCAATCATTCATAAACAGGTCACAATCATTCCATCAATCAGAAAAAGCAACTAACCAATCACACTCATAAGTCCTATCCTTCGACAATTACACTGGCTCACATTTCAGAAGAGAATCGCGTTCAAGATAATGTCTGACCACCTTCAAGACTCTACATGGACAAGCCCCAGAGTACCTTTCTGTATGGTGGCCCTGAAGTACGCTCGACAACAGGTCATGTGTTATGTTATGTTTATGTTATGTATATCCGCTGTTTGTACTATGTAGGCCTACTAGTTTGTGTCTTCTTTTTTATTTTTTACTGTTTAACTATTTTTACAACTCTTAAGTTATAGGGGGCTGAAATCTACAAGCTCGCCTTTTCAGTAGTCCCCTCCATTACCAACCTTTTTTCAGGCTCTTGTACACGGGAACTATTTATATTTACGAATCCACTGTTAAGTTTCATTTTTTACCTTGTACGATGCATACTTTGTATTCTGTTTATATTATGTTGGAAATGGAAAATAAACGAAATGAAATGAAATGTGCGACGTGAATTTCGCATCCCGGGTCATGAATTTCGCATCCCGGGTCATGAATTTCGCATCTCAGGTCATGAATTTCGCATCCCGGGTCCTTAACTTCGCGTCACGGGTCATGAATTTCGCATCCCAGGTCATGAATTTCGCATCCCGGATCCTGAACTTCGCGCAAAGTTGGCCGCGAAATTCACGTCGCACATGACCTGTTGTCGAGCGTACTAGGGCCACCATATTTCTGAGATGGTCACAGTAACGAGGTCACCGAGGTCCTCAGAGGCCACAGTTTGCATTGATAGCAGATTTCAATTATTCCATCGCGTCAAATCATTTGTCTTTAGGATTGAATGAGTGCATGATTGGTCATCAGGGGCGGCACCAGGGTATTTTGATAGGAGGGGCAAGGTGACCCATAGGCCTAGGTGAATTTATTGACGTTTTAAATGAACAGATAGAGGTATTATATAATTGCAAGCCCCAGGCTTCTCTTTCCTACCCTCTTCTTTCTTCTTCGTCTGATTTTTTTTCCCCTTTTTTCTCCTCTTTTTTATCGCTTGGAAATCATTTATTGACGTTTTAAATGAACAAATAGGGGTATTATATAATTGAAAGCCCCAGGCTTCTCTTTCCTACCCTCTTCTTTCTTCTTCGTCTGATTTTCCTTTTTTTTTCTCATCTTTTTTTATCACTTGGGAATCATTTATTGACGTTTTAAATGAAAAAATAGAGGTATTATATAGTTGAAAGCCCCAGGCTTCTCTTTCCTACCCTCTTCTTTCTTCTTCGTCTGTTTTTCCTTTTTTCTCCTCTTTTTTATCACTTGGGAATCATTTATTGACGTTTTAAATGAACAAATAGGGGAATTATATAATTGCAAGCCCCAGGCCTCTCTTTCCCCACCCTCTTCTTTCTTCTTCATCCCTTTTCCCCCTTTTTTTTCCTCCTCTTTTTTTATCACTTGAAAAATCATAGGGAGGGCATTCGCCCCCTGCCCCCCCCCCCCTGTAGCACCGCCCCTGTTGGTCATGTCGGTTGTTTATCTGATCGATTAAGTGACCTATTGAGTAATAATTGACTGACTGACTGATTGACTGACTTATTCGTTGATGTTGCTTGGCCTGTGGCCTGCATGACTGCATGCTGATATTCTTTCTCTCATACCCAAAGTATGCCGGCATTAATGATAAGAAATAACCTTAAAGTAATATTTCAGAATTCAGATCAATCAGTCAATCAGTCTCCAGCCTGACATAAGTTAATGAAATATGTCAGAACATACACACAACCAAGGATATTCATTTATGAATTATTGTAAAGCCATAAGAATATAAAAAGGTTCCAGTGTTTACACTACTCTCAACCCTGCTAATACCAACCAGAACAAATAACAATTAATTAGCTTCAATTTTGCACCATTTCACAAATGTTGTACGTTTTCTCACTCAAGCCTAAAATATTTTTTGATTTTTTATTAAATATAATTTTGTCGGTCAATTTCATCAATATATTATGGAAAAATTCATTTCGTTATAATGGTAAGCTATCACGATAAATCATCGGTCGGAGTTTAAAATCATCTGTTCGAACAGAAAATTATATGAACTGAAGGTTTAAAAAAAAATGAAAACTTTTTCGTGCCTGAACAATTTCTAAGTATGCTATTTTCATTCTTTTTAGGTAACTGATAAGTACACTTATATCATTATCTACTTATATATCTATCTATTTTGCTTAGATCTAAATGAATGTTCAGTAAATCCAAGCCCATGTGATACAACGACTGGAGTTTGTACATTAGGCCTAATCCATCCATTAACTATGTTAACGAATAATTAGATTGATGGGAAATAACATTTAACCCATGAGTGGCTTTAGTCGACTTGCGACAATGGCACACGTACGGTTTCCAAACATCGCGCCAATCCTGGGTTTCGATCTACAGAGAGTAATATAAAATCCATTTAGTTCCGCTTTGCTATTTTGTTCAGTTCAATACTTGCTTCGTTGTATGGCCGACCAAGATGGCTCTATTATGCGGGAGGCATGGCACAAATACAGAGAAGGTGGAATAAGTCCCCTTTCTCCTCGAATTCATGTATGAGCATGATCGCTAATAGAGGTGTGATATATCATCATGATTTCATACATACCTATCCCACATGTTGGACCTTCAAACCCGGTAATGCAAGAACAGTTAAATCCTTGGAGAGTCTCCGTACATGTTCCTCCATTATGACAGGGAGAGGATAGACAATCTGTAAGTACAAAAACAGAGTGTTAACAGGAAGAGGGAGATAGAGAATGGAAATAGATTGGAGAGAGAGAGAAGAAGAAAGGGAGAAAAAAAGGGAAAGAGCAATAGAGAGAAAAATTAGAGGAAAGAAAGAGAGAAACTGAAAGAAAGAAGTAAAAAAAAGGACAAGAAGCTAGTGAGATATAAAAACAGAAAGAAACTGAGATAGAGAGAGAACGAGACACACACACACACACACACCCAGGCAGATAGAAAGAAGGTGCTAGGAGAAAAGAGAAGGCAAAAGGACAATGTGGGATAGAGCAAGAAAAAAAGACAGCTGGAGAAAGAAACAAAACAGTAAGAGATGGAAAGAAAAAAAAAGTAATATATGTGTGTGATGAGTGAGTTAGGTTAGTGTGTGAGAAAGAGATAAGATGAGGGTGATAGAAAAGGAAGAGAAAACGAGGGAGAGAGAGAGTTTGGAGAGGAAAATAGAATAGAAACAGGAGAGGATGGGGAGATAGAGAGAGTGGACAAGAAAAAAAGAAGAGGGAGAGAATGTGCGGAAGTGTAAAGAGAATATGAGAAAGAAGAAGAAGAGAGAGAGAGTAGAAGAGGGAAATATGAAATATTATATACAGAATGAGTAAAAGAAAGAGGAGTGACGTACAGCACTATAAATGAAGAAAAAAAGTTATACTGATAACTTTTACTTATTCAACGGAATCTGTGTAAAATCATTCTGGATCCACTACCCTGCGTCCCAAGAAAAAGTGTACAGTTGAAAAATTCTTGCCTTCTGGGCATTTCAAAATAATTTCATGAAATTTTCCTACCTGTAGATAGCCCAGGGTCTCTTCTATCAAGTGCCATCCAAAAATCTCAATATATTTTACATTTTTGAATAGACATAAGTTTTGTGAAAGGGTCCAAAGTTTGAGCTTGACAAGAATTGGTATTTCTTCTGGTTAGTATCAGTGGGAATGAGGTTTTAGGGAAGAATGTTTGCTTACAATTAAAATGAATTAACATGTTCAGAAATGATAGGAACAGCAATAATGATAATAATAATTATCATTATATCAACAACAACAACAACAACAACAATAATAATAATTATAAATAATAGTAATTAATAATAATAGTAATGATGATAACAATAATAATGATAATAATAATAATAATAATAATGATAATAATAATTATTAGAAATATAGTATTATTATCATTATGCTTATGATGATAATAGCGTGTGCTTGTATCTGTATTCGAAATTGATCCTCGATTTCTTGTGAACAGCAAATCATTGCCCCCCCCCCCCCCCCCCCCCCCCCAGGTGTGAGAACCTGTCTACGCCACTGTATCCACCGGTATGAAAATTTCCTGAAAATATTTTGAAATACTCAGAAAGAATTTTTCCAACTGTACACTATTTTGTGGTGACGCAAGGAATACTGTTTTATTACATCTTCAACTTAATTATGATTCAGTTTGGATATAGGTTTACGTTACGGTTTGGGCTCGGTATTGTTTTAGATGATAAAAAGTGGAGCAATTTAATTAGTCGCCGTAGCTTTAAAACCACCAGCTCACCTGGGAGTTTACAAATAAAACTGCTGTTAGCAACTTTCTTCGTCCATGACCAGAAGATATCCTGACTGGTTACTGATTTGATTTCCAGGGAAATGATGTCTCCGTTTGGAATGGTAATGGTGCCGCATGGTGGTAGGCATCTCTCAGTCAGCTCTCCAAGAGTGGCCACTAGTAAAACTGAAAACGAAAATTATTTTCTTAAATAACATGATTATTACATGTGTCGTCACTGGAAAAGAGATGAATAAAATGACGAGATGGGGGGGGGGGGGGCCTAAACCGACGCGATGAAGTTATATGCGCACTTCTTCGACATGCATGGATTCGGCTACTTTGAGATTTCTGAATGCTGATCTTGCCATGTTTTAATTCTGGTATTTTTTATTGTATTGTATATCAAGGAGTAATTTCGGGATGTGTGTGTTTTAAACAGGTCAGAGGTGTCTTTTTCTTTCTTCATATTACCCACATTTACTATTCATTTTCTTTCCCGCACTCTTAAAAATTCCGAGTCAGATTGACCCGGAAAAGAGTCCGTTGGAGCAACACTAAATTCCGAGCCAAAAATGACTCGGAATAAGGTAAACATGACCCGTACTAAGGTCATATGAGACCCAGAAACAAGTCCTCATGATCTTTTTTCCGGGTCATATTTTGACCCCCCAACAAACTCTTTTCTGGTTCAACTTGACCCGGAATTTTTCAAGAGTGCCTTTTTCAGGATAAATACCGGATAAATATTATTCATTAGCATCAGCAGAACCAAGAAATTCAAGAAAAATGCCTATTTCGTGATTCATATGCCTTCTTGCCCATGAAGCTACTAGTACATGTATATGGAGTATATGGACGAAACATTCCAAAGGAATAGATAATGACGAGAAATGAACCGAATTGAATTGAATTGAATCATTAACCAAACATCACATAATGGCAGTGTATCATGCAGCGTTACTAGTTACCTAGAAGTACATATTATGAAAAATATATGTATTATACAGCGCGCCTCCCCCCCCCCAAAAAAAAAAAAAAAATGTCCCTCTGATTGAGCGCTAAATCAATTCTAAAATATAATATTAGTCCCGATTTGATCTTCATATCTTGAAAGCCCTTTTAATCCTGTAACTTATGAGAAAATTTCATTGGTCTCGCATCATTGGTTTTGAACAGAGAGTCTATTAAACAGCAGTGCATTTCAGCCCATTCCAAGTTTCCAGTGCTGCAATTTTCTGCACTGTCTTTGTTTTCAATCAACTGTAGTGCTTTTGCCCTCTCTGCTCCCTTTCATTTTAAAGTTTGTTTAACAAAGTACATTTTGTAGATGTTTGGACTTTCACCATCAATGGTATCTAAGAGTAAAGCACATCTCAACTCTCATAGTGCAAAATCTTGGTCGGGAAGGAGGACCATCCAGGTTAAAGTTTGCTGTCTCCTTCCCAGGCAGCCAAGTTTTGCACTCTGGGAGTACCTATGTTTCTTGTCTGTTATCATTGACTTTCTGTTGTAAATCTTCGTGTATTTTTTATTGTTTTGAAGTGGCCAAATAAATAATAATAATTTGTTGAGACAATAAAGAAAAAGAAATATGAACAGGTGTTTTGACTCTGTGAAATCAGAACTTATGAAATTTACATGAAAATGCTACCACATAAATCAAAACAAGGTTTTAAGATTTATGTAAGAGCTTTAGCAGTGTTAAGGAAGGAAACAAGCATTTAAGAAATGAACAGGTGTCCAGCTTAATTAGTAATTTAAATTCAGAAATTAAAGTAAGAATGAAATGAACAGATTTTTGTTCCTTTCATGTCTTGTCTTTCTTTCATCGTTAATTTAGTTGAGTGGAAGATTTGGTCAGCTTTTAGTTAATTTGTCATATTGACTTTTGACTGATTTCAATATGGTTGGTCAACAGCTTACTGCCCGTCATAGGGCTTTCTTTGTTTTAAAGTATGAGCAAACGCACAGCCTCCTTACCACTCAATGTGCATTTCAAAGGCGATACCCAGATCAGCCACCACCATGCACCAAGACGATCAAGAGGAACTACCTGAAGTATCAAGAGTTTGGTACCTTTGAAATGCATGCTGAGTGGCATACAAGGAAGCTGTGCATTTGCTCATACTTTACATCTACAAAAACGTTCGCTGTTAAACAAAACTTTAAAATGAAAGGGAGCAGAGAAGGCAAAAGCACTACAGTTGATTGAAAACATAAAGACACTGCAGAATTGTAGCACTGCAAACTTGGAATGGGCTGAAATGCACTGCTTTTACATGATAGACTCTCTGTTCAAAACCAGTGATGCGAGACTGATGAAATTTTCTCATAAGTTACAGGATTAAAAGGGCTTTCAAGATATGAAGATCAAATTGGGACGAATGTTATATTTTAGAATTAGTTTAGCGCTCAATCAGAGGGACATTCTTTTTGGGACGCGCTGTCGAAGGTACATGAATACATATAGATAAATGGATCGACTAAGACATGCACTCTAATAAATATTATTAGGTTGGTTGAAATATGAAATGTCAGTTTGTTGGGTTTACCCAACCTAATGATTTTTAACCAAGTTACAATAAAATTACATGCATGCCATTGAAAACTACGTGCTAATGATATCAAGGTTAAGTTGTTAAGAACTAGAAGTAAGCACGTGTGTTAGTCGAACTTTTTTAGTTCCAGTCTTTGGCAAGATTTCATGTTTGCAAGCAGTATTGATTGGAATGGTTGACCTAGATGATGAGTATAACATGTATAGGGTACAGAGGAGAGGAGCCTAAGTTGATATGATTTTTAACGAATATTGGAAGTAGTATTTGCCATAAACGGTACATCTGCATGCAAATGAAATTAATATGAATCTCAGTAACATATATATATATATATGTATATATATATATATATATATATATATATATATATATGTGTATATATATATATATATATAGAGAGAGAGAGAGAGAGAGAGAGAGAGAGAGATGGGTATATATATATATATATATATATACAAACAAAAAAGAAAAACGTCAGTAAATTTAAGAAAAATGTTGTATTATCAACACATAGATATCATTTAGAACTTACTGGAATGAAGGAAGCTAATAATGATAATGTGTCTTCTGACGAATCCACCTTGAAATGTCGACATTGCACGGGTTTTTTTTTTCGGTGCCTCACAGATCATGAAGATCAGCTGTCGTCTGGAATGTTTCAAAGGCCTGTGAAGTATCCAGGGCTTATACAGTAACCACGTGTTACAGACCAACGGGATGATGAACTGAAATTCTCAATTTTCGTGGTCCTCGACTTCGCCCCACATATTTTTAGGTAGTAAATGTTACTAGAAATAAAGCATCCTATTGGCCTACAGGCCTACTGTTGATTTGCAAAGTGCACAATTTACACGGAGTCAGTCATGGCATTCTCCTCCAATCCACCCTCTGCTCCTTGAGCATTTAATGACGAGACCACACTGAATACTTAACTCTGTGATACTAACCTTAGTCGAACTTTTTTAGTTCCAGTCTTTGGCAAGATTTCATGTTTGCAAGCAGTATTGATTGGAATGGTTGACCTAGATGATGAGTATAACATGTATAGGGTACAGCCACCCTCTGCTCCTTGAGCATTTAATGACGAGACCACACTGAATACTTAACTCTATGATACTAACCTTCATCATTTTAAGTAATGTCATAAAATGGATACATGGATCCTAAACAAATGATTGGCCGAGAGCCGGTCACGTGACATGCATGAGTGCTGTGAAGTCGACGGTGCATTTTTTCCCAACAAGCGTGCATTTTTTTAAACTAACAAGCAAAGCCCTGGGGGCAAATCTATTCTAACGAAAAGAGAGGATAGACAATGATAGAGAGAAGCTCTTTTTTTTTTAATTCCATCAAAATCGGTTACAAAATGAGAAATTATGAAAGTTTGAAAAATCGCGATTATCTTTCTATTGCTATCCTCAAATTGGCGATGTTGCCTCATTTTTTGTGGGCAACTCTTAATATGTTTTGTTCAATAAAATACATTTTTTTCCATTACATCTTTAGATGCTGCTTGTCTCTTTCTGAACTCAACATTGTGTTAAATATATTTCCCATGACATATCTTGAGCAATCCCCCCAAGAAACAAGAAAAAAGGGAAAGTAAAATAAAAACAACTAAAATATGGAATATGAGGAAGAGTATAAGGCGTGTTGATTCGATTTTATAGAAATTGAAATGATTCACTTTATTTATTCATATCTATTTATTCATTTATCTCATTTCTTTAGAGTACTGGGTCATTGTACAGATATCGTCCTTCATCTGCACTGACGAATATTCTGTCACGTGTCCCTTTCTGTACAATTTAGAACACTCAAAAAGATGACATAAATATCACACTGTGCACTTACGAGAAGCATTCAAAATAGGATATATTACCGTAAGGTTTTAAATTTCTCCAAAAAAAAAAGAAGAACAAAACTGTTAGAGCACGTATAGAGTACGACTTTAAAGGTATAGGAGAAAGGGTTTGAAAAAGCAAGTGCTTGTTAATGCTAATGTCATTCGTTACTTAAACGGTGATTAATAATTTAGAGGGAGCCTGGGAGTGAACCTTTCGAAAACAATGTGTATTGTACGTATACTCATCATACGCCTCGCCTATCACCTGATCACTGTCTATACGAAGATCATTCCCCGAAAATGGTACCTCCTTTGACATTATCACCTTAATTAATTATTCGATATCTTATCTCGCTCAGCTACCAGTATCTTTAATCATAATAATTAATATTAAGCATCATCCCCGCCATCACCACCATCACTAACAATTTAATTATCACCGTCCTTCAATACTGTAAAGTTATTTTATATGACATTGTATGGTACAGTAAATACCAGTTTTATTTTGTCTGTTCAGTCTAATTAAGTGCAATTTTCGCTTCACAACACGTACCATGAACTAACTTGTTCTTCTCTTCCCCTCAAACACATCATAATAATCGTCACTGCAGTCATGGTAGTGTTAGGTCTCCATACATTTTAGATGTACATACACATATACATGCATGTAATAAGTACGCACATATCGTGTAGAAATATGTTTAGAGATTTATATAATTATTTTTGTTTGCTTGATTGTTTGCAGGTTCATTCCAAGAAATGATCTGTTCAGTTTGTGTAACCTAAACTGTCTTTCTTATTTTGTGTCTTAAACAAACAAAACTGAATCGAAATATCGTACCCAATATAACGAGCTTTTGAAATACACTAACATCAGCATCACAATCGTCATATCTATTATCCTCTTCAGCTCCTAAACATCCTTTATACTGTATACGATTTTATGTCATCACAATTACCAAAACAAATTCCCATGCCATAAAATTTACCACAGCAATGGACTCTATTTAAAATGACTTTCTTGAGACCAACAATATCGGCGTACATTAACAACAACAACAACAACAACTTTTATAGTTAAAAAAAAAAGAATTAGGCCTACAAGGGATTTCCGCAATTAATATGGACCGCAAAATAATGACGGTTTGCAATATTAGTGCTTGCTATAATAAATGTCACCTGTATTACCTTCAGCAGCAAACTTCATTACTTTAAGTGTTATCTACAAACAACGGCACGATGCATTTCTTTTGCCATGTCATCTCAATGATCAATTTTGCTAATCATCATGATCATATTGAGAGCACCATCACAAAATCATCATTTAATTTATTATCACAATCCCCCCCCCCCCCCCCTCCCCCAACAATATGTTTACAGCCATTGTCATAACAACCATTCATTAACACAGCAGTGCCGGATCCAGCATTATTTTCTTAAAGCTGCATTTCTTATATTTCATTTTCTATTCAATCCAATATCGAGGAATTTTCTTTTCACAGCTCGTTCCATGTGAGAATTGTGTTTCCAATCAGACTGCATCCGTCTTCGTTCACATCATAAAACATACATTATTTTGCAGTTTATGATGTATTTACTATTTAGTATGTTTCTGTGTACATGTAAACACTCTTAAAAATTCCGAGTCAGACTTGACCCGAAAAAGAGTCCGTTGGAGCCACACTCCGTTCCGGGTCAAAATGACCCAGAATAAAGTAAAAAAGGACCCGGAATAAGGTCAAATGTGACCCAGAAATAAGTCTTCATGATATTCTTCTGGGGCATTTTTGACCCGGAACGGAGTGTGACCCCAATGGACTCTTTTCCGAGTCAATCTGACCCAGGATTTTTAAGAGTGTATGTTTAGGTATTTGTATGTTTTTGTTTATATTTTTGTTCGTTTCCTTGTTTAGGTAGGCGGGGTAGTAGGAAGGTATAGACCAATTTCACAACGCAAGAGGGCAGCAGACTGTTCGACACAGTTCGACATACTGGGATGGGCGCTCCAACCTTTATAGTACACAAGTTAATAGCGCGTTAAGTACATTCGTTCGATTTTTTGTCTATTTTGACCAGTATATGCAGATTTATTTTAATATTTGCAATGAGAAATTATCAGGGAAGTTCAGGTCGCAGCTGTGCGGTGCTCAAATGCCACAAGGATTAGAGAAAGTTTAAAAAATGGAAGCTAACTGAGTGCGAAATTCACTCGCTTTTGACCCATGACGCCTGTTTGTGTGAGAAGCCGTACTCCCTACACAGGTTTCCGTAAGCAATGTGAAGGAATTCGTCGCCAGTGGGTAAAATCATCAACAGAAGGGACTTTTAAGTCAAGAAACATTATCATTATGTACTTTGGCGTAAAATTTAATGTGTGAAAACTTGACTTTGTAAACAGGGTAAGATTTAGGGCTCCCGTTTACTACGGCTTCTATGCTGCAATCGAACTTTTACTGACAAAACTAAGTTGAAAAACCATCGAAATTACAAAAATACATCATACCTTCATCCGTCAGATATGACCATTGTCTTACCTCATCTACCCATGTATCCATGCTTTATTTTATTGATCTAGAATAAAGTAAATGGAACAATATCGGGGCATATCTCATATCTTACATTCATTTTGTACACAGAGCAAATCGCGGTCAGCGCGCTTGCCCACAGCAGCAATGGCGTCGGCGATAGAGGGCCAAATACATAAACCGGAGGTGAAATTGGTCTATAGTAGACGTAGTATAATAGATGGTAAGCCTAGTAGTTGTAGGAAGATAGAATAATCATGATAATATTGGGAGGATGGTAATAGAGGTACATAGCAAGATAGTAGAGGTATAAAGGTAGAAATCTGTGGTAGAACGTAGAGGCAGGAGTGTGGTCGAGGTAGGAGGGTAGTAGGGGTAGGAAGGTTACAGATAAAGACGTGTGGTAGAAGTAGGAGGGTAGTAGAGGTAGGAAGGTAGTAGAGGCAGGATGGTAGTAGAGGTAGGATGGTAGTAGCGGTAGGATGGTAGTAGATGTAGGATGGTGTAGAGGTTGGATGGTAGTAGAGGTAGGATGGTAGTAGAGGTAGGATGGTAGTAGAGGTAGGATGGTATACAAATAGCGAATAGACATGAGTGCAATGGTACGAGATTTCGCATGAGGTGAAAGAGCGACCTTCCATTCAACGAGGCGAAGCCGAGTTGAATGGAAGTTACGTCGCGACTTTCACCGAATGCGAAATCTCGTACCATTGCACGAATAAGAATATTCGCTATTTGTATTGTACAACGACTCGGAAGTTCGTTGAAAATTCGACATTAATGAGGAAATTTATTACGATTTCAATTTAAAAATCAAGGTTAAAAACAAGGTCTGACTAGATAGACTGCAGCTGGCCGGCCTGCTGGCTGGCGCGCGGCTTAGGTAGCGCGTATCTTGTAGTATAGTACGCGATCATGCTTTGCTCCAAAATTTGTATTGTGACGTCACAAAAGAAACAAAACAAAATCTGTGGGAATTAAATCTAAATTCACTTACCGTATAGTCTAGTCTCCAATCCAAATTTATAGACTCCAATCCAAATTGATATACTCCAAATTCAAAACATCCAACATGACAAACGGGCTTGGATGAAAAAGGTGTTTTGCTTTTGTTACAAACTGTTCGATGAACTGTAAATCCGTAACTTCAAGAGTCAATCATGTCTATGTTGGTTTAGAATAGATTAATATCAACAAGTCGAAACATAGATCTATTGAGATCTAGACCCTACACGAGAGTATTTTCTCAAAGAAAGTACTAAGTAGTCTTGATCTAGTCCAGGTTATTGATTCACTATCAAGATCAAGTCCAAGCCTGGACTAAGAGTCTAATATTATAGGCCTAGACCTAGTACTCTAATTTAATTTCGATACAAAAAGTAATGTTTACTTTAGACCTAGGCCAACTCAATGACGTTTTGTTTCTGAAAGTCTAGCTTCTGCTAAAGAACGGCCTAAAGTAAAATTGTGGCACATATTTCTATCGGTTGTAGAAATTAACTGGTCCGTGAAAATGAAAATGCCGCACGGTACTGGATGATGAGGATGTATTTTGGATGTTTAGATTAGATTCTTGCAAGATGAGTTGTTCCTGGGAGAGGGTAAGGGTATCACTAACGTCGGACTTGAGTATGATGGTACTAGATTCATCCGGATCGACAGAAGTTCCCGTTTCCAGAGGAACATTAGTTGATGTAATAGATCTAGACCCAACGTTAGTAGTAGAAGTAGATGAGGACATCGTAGATGTGACAAGAATCCCAACTTTCCCAAAACTGCTAGGCCTCACTAACGTAGTATGATCTCCAGCAACTTTTTTTCTTAGCGCGCGAGCTAAGCTTGACGCATAACAGCGCGTAACAATTGTGACGTCATTGCCGTGCAATGGTACATTTTGGATGGTACATTTTGGATGGTACGAGTGCAATGGTACGAATGTCGCGCGTTCAGCTCCCATAGACTTGCGTGCAACAAGCTGAGTAGGCGTTGTACAATAGTAGAGGTAGGATGGTAGCAGAGGTTGGATAGTAGTAGAGGCAGGATGGTAGTAGATGTAGGATGGTAGTAGAGGTAGGATGGTAGTAGAGGTTGGATGGTAGTAGAGGTTGGATGGTAGTAGAGGTAGGATGGTAGTGGAGGTAGGATGGTAGTAGAGGTTGGATGGTAGTAGAGGTTGGATGGTAGTAGAGGTAGGATGGTAGTGGAGGTAGGATGCTTAGGGAAGCCACTGAGTCCGCTATGGCCGGTGGACTTATCCCGGGCAGGTCAACTCTAAAAAGTGTCAAATACCCAACACCTGGATTCGCTGTCTAACATCAGAATTTAACATATTCTCCGCTCATCACTGGTCTCTCACACGTAACACAACAGAAAATTTCACTTCTCTGTCGCTTTTAGGAACTCCATCAATCTCTCAAACTCAAAAAGTCTCAGACTCTCATTTGAGAATTGATTCAAAATATGAAACTATATAACAAACCCATCAAAGTATCAGCGGAGTTTACTTATTAAGATGAAGAAAACACAACGATTGCGAGAATTTAACCATTTAATTCAATTTATTCCCCAAAACTGAAACAAAATACGGGATGACAATTCAGTGAAATATTTTGTGGGGCTTTCTGTGAAGGTTAAAACAACCTGTAAATTTGGATTGCCCATAGATAACGGGAAAAGTAATCAGTTGCTAGTAACAAAACGTACAGTAAAAAAAAAAAAAAAAAAAAATCAAACGAGGCTTAACTGGGCTTGGTGGCGACCCAAACTTAAACATATTAAAACGAAAGACCTCACATCCTAATCCAAGCCTATCCTGGATTTTATACATGCACCGCAAAATAACCAAATAACTGCAATCTCATAGACACTAATAATGACGTGTTTTATCTCAAACCAATTAAATCCTCTTTTCCAAATGAAATCTCAACCTTTACCCCTCAAGAGAAGTCACAATAATATGAAAGAATCACGTGGTTTTCATCCATCCTCTCATAACAGGCGTTGCTTGGAACCCCAGAAATCAAATGTCCGTTGACGCCACCTTAATACAGTGTCCAACATATAATTATTCGTTACCAAACATGCCGAATGAATTGTGCACCAAATTTCATGCTTGAGTGAGCAAGAGGTGAAAATGGCAAAAACTGCCGTTTTGACATCTTTTGCGCTGTGAATTTGATCTCATGCGGAGGAATTCATGTTTTGGAAGGGTGTTTGTAACTTTTGCAATTGATACCTATCAATTCACGGCTGAATGAACACATAATAAAAACAAAACATCACCATGTTGAAATTATCCAGTAATTACTGCCTTATTTTTGTGCAACATAATTAGCATGTTTATTATGAGCAGTGTACATGTATCAATGATCTCATGACATTTAACTGAAAGTTCACGCTTCAATGAGCTCGTGGGACTGGGAAAAAGCTCTTAAAAGAGAAGTCTCATTTTGTCATCAAAATACAATCTAATAGTTATGCATATAAAATATTTAAGTGGTAGGCGGTTCCCTCCCCCCTCCCCCGTCCCCAAGGATAGCCGCCTATGATAGATTTCGCTCCCCCCCCCCACCTCCGCTGAACTCCAATGGCAATGTGCCCCCTACACCCCACCCCAATCGATACAGTGCACAGACTGACCACATTATTTAGACTTTTGTTTGAGTTCGTTGAATCCGTGCTGAGCTAGCTCTAGCTGAGCTAACTAGCTCGCTTGCCTCGCTACACCGTGTATTGCTAGGATTGCTAACGCTAGAGGGCGTATGGAATTATTTTTCTCGTGATTTTTCTTCATCCTAGCACATGTGTAATTTTTCTGCTATCTTATAAATCTCTTATTGCCAAAATTTTACCCCTGTAACCTGAATATGTCAGAGCAGATGGAGGTATGTAGTAGAAGTAGATTTTTAAGGGTTTGATTGTGTTCGAGCTTTATTTTATTGAAATGTATAATGTTTCAGAATTTCTAGTTGTGATATTTTGCCTCGCGTCACCACGCGAATTTCAATACGTGGTTCATCGTATTCTTCCCTTTGTCTTGTGTGTGCAAGCCTGTACCTGTGCGCTGTGAGTGGCTGTGAGTGTGCATGCATGTGATTTGTGATTGGCACGCTATGCGAATGAGGGCGAGTTCACTGACAGTGTGCGATCCAGCTGTGTTGCCGGGATGAGTTTTTTTTTTTTTCCTACAAACTTTGGCGCTAATGCATTTTTGTATCCACATGGGGCGCGTTTCATGAAGGCAGTGTAGATCTATACAGCCACACGCGTGTGTCTTTACCTTACGGCCACACGCGTGTGGTTGTATCGACATGAGAATACAGCCACACTGAGCTGAACTCCCACTTCTACTCTGCGCCGCTACAGCTATCGCTAGTGTGTATGTGTTGCCAAACCCCCGGGCCAAGCCCCAAAACTTGGATCGTCACGAAGGTTTTATCTCTTGAAATTCACTGAAATACAAACAATATTGTACTATATTGTCACCTGCTTGCTGACCAGGTGAGAATGAAGTGAAAATATTGTTTGTATAATAAGTGAAATCGAGACATAAAACCTTCGTGACGATCCAAGTTTTGCAAGTCGCAACACATACCATCGCATGAATACATATTGCTTGTGCAGTGCATGCATACACACTAGTTAGCGATAGCTGTAGCGGCGCAGAGTATAAGTGGGAATTCAGTTCAGTGTGGCTGTATTCTCATGTCGATGCTGTGGATACAACCACACGCGTGTGGCCGTAAGGTAAAGACACACTCGTGTGGCTGTATACACTGCCTTTCATGAAACCGTCATAACTGCAAGATCAACGACATCTCGGAGTTGTCGGTCATCTTGTCTCCTAAGTGTTTCACAGAGCCGTCTTTGCCAAGACCAGCGACAACTTCCCTGACAAATGACTTGTTGCTCCTCCGAACATGTCATATCTTTTTAGCACGCCATCACAGGTCACCTTTTCGTCGGCTATGGGCAGCTCGCGGGCAGCGAAATATGGGGAATGTTTATTTATTAAATACAAATATTTCTTGAGTTGCAGACTCTCATTCCATGACCAGTTATTACTGATGCTGATGTAGAAGTATAAGTGAAATAACCTATATGTCTTAGACTCTTAGCATCGTTTAAACCCTCCAGCAAGTAATTGTGATTAATATTGATTATCCTCCCATCAGTTTCCATAGAAAACGGAGCATTCTGTATTTACAGACCCATAAGTACGATGACAATTCAACATGTATGAACTTATATTCATATTTCCCTTTTTTGCAACTACAATTTTTTTGAAATCATATAAAATTTATCCGTTAATTAATTAATGTCAAAATTTCGATCCCAGAATATACCAATTCAGTATTTTTCAAAAATTAAAACAAAATATGAGTCTGCTTTCAACGATTTGTCAATTATGGTGTCCTCTTAATTACAAATCTAAATTCGCAAAGCGCGACAGCAGCTTTTCGTTTATTAATTTCAGAAATTCTCAGATGTCACAATTTAATACAGTTTTTCACGTGAATGCAACGTTTGTATTATGTTTATCAAATCCCATTGATGTTTTCTATACTTTTCCAACAATTAGATCAAAGTGGAGTATAAATTGTGTTGGAATGATTGATAATAAATCCATTGGATTGTGATCAAGGCTATCTTTTTTCAGCCGATAGTGTCGATATCTTGGATTTGTAGATCATCGACAAGAGATATGACTGTCATGGAGTTGGTTTCATGAAACGCGCCCATGGTTCTCACCAGGGGCCGGGCTTTTAAAGTTGGCAGTTTAAACAGCCACACGTGTGTGTCTTTACCTTACATTACGGCCACATACTTGTGGCCGTAATGTACATATGTAAATGTGTAGATCTCTCTTAAAACAAAAAAAACCTTGAGTACACCTCGTGTTTCTTCGTAGATTATACCTGATCTCTCTTAAAACAAATGTGTAGATCTCTCTTAAAAGAAAAAAAGTTTGGTTGTACCCACAGCATCGACACTAACGTTAGGATAGACCTAGAGTCACACTTGTCTGAATTCTCACTTGTACTTTGCGACAGCTATCGCTACGTGCACTGTAAGCATGGCACAGGCGATGTGTATTCTTGCGACAGTATTGCAACTTACATCTTGGTCTTGGATCATCACGAGGGTTTATCTCTTGAAATTCACTGACATACAAACAATAGGGTCTATTTTTACTTCATTATTGTCATCTGCTTGTCGATCAGGTGAGAATGAAGTGAAAATATTATTTGTACAATAAGTGAAATTGAGAGATAACCTTTGTGATGATCAAAGATGCAAGTTGCAATACCCTCGCATGAATACACTTCGCTTGTGCAGATAATGAATAGCAGGCACATTGCCAGGGATGCAATTCATTATTCACGTTTCATTTGATGTTTTATCCCTACACTGTATACCAGTGAATGGAGACATGGGTTATTAACGTTTCATTTGATGTTTTGTCCCTAGACGCAAGCAGCTGTACCAGTGAATGGAGACATGGGTTATTAATGTTTCATTTGATGTTTTGTCCCTAGACGCAAGCAGCTGTACCAGTGAATGGAGACATGGGTTATTAAAGTTTCATTTGATGTTTTATCCCTAGACGCAAGCAGCTGTACCAGTGAATGGAGACATGGGTTATTAACGTTTCATTTGATGTTTTATCCCTAGACGCAAGCAGCTGTACCAGTGAATGGAGACATGGGTTATTAACGTTTCATTTGATGTTTTATCCCTAGACACGTAGCTATACCAGTGAATGGAGACATTGGTTATTACCGTTTCATTTGATGTTTTGTCCCTAGACGCAAGCAGCTGTACCAGTGAATGGAGACATGGGTTATTAAAGTTTCATTTGATGTTTTATCCCTAGACGCAAGCAGCTGTACCAGTGAATGGAGACATGGGTTATTAACGTTTCATTTGATGTTTTATCCCTAGACGCAAGCAGCTGTACCAGTGAATGGAGACATGGGTTATTAACGTTTCATTTGATGTTTTGTCCCTAGACGCAAGCAACTGTACCAGTGAAAGGAGATATGGGTTATTAACGTTTCATTTGATGTTTTGTCCCTAGACGCAAGCAGCTGTACCAGTGAATGGAGACATGGGTTATTAACGTTTCATTTGATGTTTTATCCCTAGACGCAAGCAGCTGTACCAGTGAATGGAGATATGGGTCAAGGAGATGGACATGCAGACAAGAAAGTCAAGACAGATGACATGACGTCTAAAGACTACTACTTTGATTCTTATGCCCATTTTGGTATCCATGAGGTAATTTGATTCTTTGGTAGATTTGAGATAGTAGAAGGAACAGGGAACTGCCACAATCTTCTTTAACCCATAGCAGTACAGAGCTTTCTTGAGGTCTAAATTAATCATCTTCAATCCTCAAATTGGCAATAGAAATTATTTTTTTCCACGTTTACATAGCTTGAAAAAAATAAATATGGATATGACATAAACCAAAATGAAATATAATTGTAAAATTGAATCAGAAATTGCCAATTTGAACACAGAAAAAGTGATTATATATTATTCACTGCATTGCCAATTTAAAGAGTTTTATGATTAGTTACAATTAAACTGCTCTAATTCGAGAACGCCACACCATACAGCGATGGGAATGGGCTCAAATTTGTCCGTGCATTTTTCTCTTTCTGCTCATGTATGATATGTACTGCCCAACATTCTGGACCAACAGATACTGCAAAAGCATCTCCTAAAGGTGACACTGTACCTCTATGGGTTAATCTTGCTTAAGGCTTGTTCACATATTCAATAGTAAAAGTTCATGAAAACGGCAGGTGGATTTAGAACCTACTGCGTAGTGTGTTCACATTTCTGTATACATCTGTGTACACTCAGGTAAGCAAGGTAAAACAAATATATGTAGCAATCATAACCACTTGCCTTCCATTTGATATACACACAATTTTCATACAACTTGTTAAGAGTAACAACTGCCACATTTCTATGACCAATTTGCTCTCAGCCAAACATATGCAAGCATTTCAGTAGCTTATACAGTTATTGCAACTTGTTATTGATAGCGAGTTTTATGAAACAGGCCCTGAAGCGGTTTGCTGCTTCTTATGTGAACTGACAATGCCATCCTGTTTAAAGTCAACAAGATAAATAAGTAAACAAAATAAATGGATGAATAAATACATTAATAAATGAAAATGAAATGAATACAGAATGAATACATTGATAATTGAATAAGTAGATAAATAGATAAATAAACATAAAGATATATAAATAAATAAATAAATAAATGAAAAATGAATAAATAGATGAATGGATAAATAAAGAAAATGACCCGTTTCATTTAGTAGTGAGCATACAGTCCGTAATCCTAACAATGTTAGAGTTTCAAACATTAGCATAAAGGAGCACCTACCTTTCTGTCACATTGGGCCAATAATGCCGATAGTATTATTGAGATTTTCATTGTAAGGATACACTCTGTATTAGTTGTATATATACTTGTGAGTAGCCTTGTGTATGTTTTTCAAATAGTAGGGTAGCTGTGGGGTGTACATACAAAAATGTACCTTTCAAGAAAAAAAAAATGTGTTCATTATGCCCAGAATTCATAAAAGAGATTGAAACCGTGAGTGCAACTATGAATGATATATTGTTTACTGCTCAGGCTTGTGTTTTTCTTTACTAGTCCCATGCCTAGCTTTTTCTGCAAGTTCATGTTGTTGTTATTTCATTGTTATTACTTTATTGTTGTATTTTTGTGTTACACTGTATATATGATATCGTCACCCATTTTTTTTACACAGGAAATGTTGAAGGATGAGGTGAGGACGTTAACCTATCGTAACGCCATGTATCACAACAGACACCTGTTCAAAGGAAAGACAGTGCTTGACATCGGCTGTGGGACTGGTATCCTTTGCATGTTTGCTGCTAAAGCTGGTGCTGCTAAAGTCATTGGGGTAAGCAGGGGCGGACCAAGGTTTTGGAAAAAAAAAAAAATGGGGGCCGAAGCTGGCACAGATATCAACTATTTGTGACCAGTAAAGAAAAAAATAATGATATAAATTGTAATTATTGATGAAAAAGTACTTCATGATCCCTTTCTTAAACTAATATCTTTGGTCCTAGTTTACTTTTCCATGAAAAATCGTGTTTGTTGTCTTCATCATTTTTTTTTCTTTATGCAACCAATATATGTGTATTCTGTATATTTTCAAGTTATAAAGGGCCCTCAAGTACATATAAGATATTTAACTACTAACAAGGCTAGCCTGTTGAAAATATATTAGATAAGTAAATAGATGAATAAATGAATGAAGGAACTAAAATAGTAAAATGAATAAATGAATAAATATGTGGAAATTAATAAATGTCAAATGGATTTCATCTTATGCTGGATTTTTGTTTGTATTTTGGCTGTTTAAGGAATTGTGTATGAATGAGGCTTGATATAATCTTTGTGTTTCTCTCTTTTTTCAGATCGAATGCTCAAGTATAGTTGACCATGCAGAGAAAATTATCAAGGCAAATAAATTGGATAATGGTAAGTCCATATGATCTCCTGTTCGCTGCTAAATGAATGCTTAGGGTTGTGCTTGTTGCTTCTCTTATTTGGTAACTTTTGTTATTTTGTTAATTCACAGCTGCTTTGTTATTTTGTTAAGTCACAGCAGCAGTGATTCCCTTTTTTGTTTTGTTTATATATTTACTTTCATACATTTAATTTTGTTTATAGTTATTTTGAATAAAGATTAAGGAATATAGATTTTACTTCAGGTGTTTAATGATCTTGTTTGTTAACAGCTAAAGATACTGTTATTTTGTTTCCGTATATATTATGTACTTAACGTTATTCCTTTCGGGTTTTTTTTTTTTTAAATGCTGATTTCAACTGATTTTCATTTTCACGTTTACATTTATGTATGAAAAAAAAAAACCAAAACAGTATATACACTTTATCAATTAAATTTAATGAAATACAGTACAATACAAACTATACTTTATCCAAAGTTATTAACAGATCCTAGTCTTGTTTAACAAAAAAAAAAAAAAAAACCTTTAGCCTACTGCTGAAACATTGAAAACATAAATACATGTATACTTCTGGTTTAATTAGTCTAGTCTTGGCTTCCTATTGCATTTCTGCAACTGGTCAGCATGATTGCAAACTTTACCCCAGGGTATACCTGAGAGCTGGTCCTATAGTGGTTCTTTTATCATTTGCTAGACTGCTCTTCCATTGCGTGAAGTTTGAAAGAAAAAAATTCATCTTCAAAGAAAATATATCAGAGATGGTCTAGTATATGTGATGTCATGTGCAATGGAAAGCATTAGATCAAAACTGACATGAAACCCAACCCTCTCTCTGTCCGAAATCTCCCACACAGGCCTGTCTTTATATCACTGAAAGCCTTCACCTAGCTTGAGTGAGGTCAAATTTGTGCAGTCAGATCTGAAATCGTATTTGCTTGACAGGCATGCTTGACAGGCTTGCTACGTTTAGAAGGATAAGAGCCTTATGCAAATTCTGTGTTATTCCTCTTTCTCATGAGTTCTGGATGAATTGCCCCTTTTAATATTGTTCTGTTCTAATGTCCATCTTCTATTCTGACAATCTTTTGTTCTGTCTAACTTCTGTTGTGTCAATCTCCTATTCTTCTGTCTATCTTGCAGTGATAGAGATAGTACGAGGTAAAGTAGAAGAGGTTACTCTGCCAGTCGACAAGGTGGATATCATCATCAGTGAATGGATGGGATATTGTCTCTTCTATGAATCCATGCTTAACACAGTCCTCTTCGCCAGAGACAAATGGCTCAACGTAAGCAATTTCCTGTTTTTCCCACAGTTTACTCTATGGGGCAAGTGGATCTTGATATTATTTGCCACTGATCATGTGGGTCTTTGAGTAAATGAATAATGTTTTTGTTTGTAAACCTTGTCAGTGTGGCATGGACCTGGAGATTGCTGCATCACGTGTCTTGTCGGTGATTTTTACTGACATCTGTTAGAAGCTACTCAAATCTTTGCATCTGATTGACTGAGAGCAAATTTATCAGGCCTCTTAGGCCTTTTAGAGAGCGCCTGATCTCGGCCAACTTTGGCCCCAACTTGAGAGATAGGTCGGTTCATATGATTGCTGACGATATGTGAGTACATTTACGATAGTTTACATTGATGATAATTATCCCTTCTTTATTTTATTTTTTCCATGACAGAAAGAGAATGGTCTGATCTTCCCAGACAGAGCAACCTTACATGTAACGGCTATTGAGGATCGGCAGTACAAGGATGAGAAAATTAATTGTAAGTTTGTGGACAAGTCCAAGATAAAAATTATCCTTTGGTGAACCTTATGTTACCCTCTGTTATTGATATATTTATTTATTTTATGAAATATAAAAAAAAGCATACATGACACTATATTTGTTTTACTTTGTAAATTGAACAATTTCAGCTTTTAGCCTCATGCTTTATTTATAAAATTTTATGACAAGCCACCACTTCGATTCATTTCAATTCAATTAAATTATTAAATTCTAACCATTCCTAAATCTCCCGACCATACTTTTTTTCATGCAGGGTGGGACAACGTGTATGGTTTTGATATGAGCTGTATTCGTGATGTAGCTATCTCAGAACCTCTTGTAGATGTCGTGGATCCTAAACAAGTGGTCACTAACTCCTGCCTCATCAAGGTACTGTTAAAGCTGTTATTAATCAAGTGATTAAATATTCGCAGTGAGCAACCCAAGAACATATTTGCAGGTTTTTAAATTTGTGCTGCACTATTACTCGAAAAAAATGCAAGATTGGAAGTGATATTTCAATGCATATGAAATTCTACTGATATTTTCGAGAGTTCTGGAATTTGTGCTTGCCGAATATAGCGCAAAATCTGCGTAAATTAATGTACCACCAATATTTCTGGCTTATACAGTAAAGCTGCTAATTCTCCTCATCCTCTTTTTCTTGTTTTCATTTGTTAGGCCTCCGCCCACCAAAGGTGGTAATGGTAGCATTATGTTTTCAGGTTGTCCATCCATCTGCAATACTTAAAACAAAACAAAGAAAAAACTATTCAATATATTATTGGTCTTGCTTTTGCCTTATCAACATTTCACTGCTATGCACAATAGAAATGTAATATTATCATCATTATCATCGTCATCATCATCAACGTAGTCATTTTCTTGACCGACATTATCATCATTGTCCTCAGCTTTCATCTTCTTGCATAGAGATGAAAAAAACTTCATTTAATATATCTTTTGTTAATATTCTGATCTTGTGTTTTACTCATAGGAGATCAGCATGTATACTGTAAAGGTAGAGGATCTGACGTTCCAAGCTCCGTTCCAGTTAATGGTCCATAGAAATGACTACATCCAGGCACTTGTGACGTACTTCAACATTGATTTCACAATGTGTCACAAGAGAACAGGATTCTCAACATGTAAGTCAACCCAGGTTTCTCAACAGAGATATGTTTATGCTTGATGCTAATTGAGTGCATTCTCTTCCTCCTCCTCCTCCTCCTCCTCTTCCTCCTCCTCCTCAATACCCCCACCTCCTCCACCCCCTCCCTCATTCATTTTCTTTTGCGTCATGCATATGACTCTCATTAAATTATAGCTATTATTTTGTATTGTTTTCTTGGTTGTCTTTGCTGAATGAAAGATAGTAATATTGTTCTTATTTTATTTGCTTGCTAGCCCCTGATTCTCACTACACACATTGGAAACAGACGGTATTCTACCTGGATGATTATATCACAGCTAAAAGGGGAGAGGAACTCTACGGAACCTTCTCCATGAAACCCAATGCAAAGAACAATGTAAGTAATATTATTGTGTTTGATTCATCTCTTGTGTAATTGATAATGATGATAATACTCGTACCTGCCAACTCTCCCTATGTAATACGGACGGTCCCTATTTTGTGTAAAGGAAAGAGCATTTTTCACCTGTTATGACCTGTGTCAGTATTATTTAATTATCTGTTTATAGTAATGTGTAAGAAATTCAAAATGCCCTTATTTTTTACAGCTTCTTAATCATTTGTCCGTGTATCATGACCTGCAGGGTTGGCAGATCAGAATACTGTATGTTCATTTAACCCTTTCGTGACAGGAATTATTTAAAGCCTAATCTGATCAGCTTTTATTTTTCAAATTGGCAACACCAGCATTTTTATTTTATTGCTACATTTTTCTTATAAAACATCATGTATCAGAAATGAATATAAATTGATAGAAATTATGATGATAAGTCAAAAAGTTGCCAATTTGCAGGGGAAAACAGTGATTTTAAACTTTCTATCACATTGCCAATTTAAGGATTTTAATGCTTATTTTCCTTTAAAAAATTTTCAGCATCAAACAATGAATATTGATGCAAACAAAATGGGCACAGTTTGTGTAGAATTTTTTGCTCTTTCTGCTCATGTATTTGGTATGATTTTTAGGGTTTTGCATTAAAAGATATTAGGCCAAATCACGAAATGTGGACCTCTGTCATGAATGGGTTAAAGTATTATTGTCTTATTACCTTTACTCTAATGCAAAGAAGCGATTTAAGTTTCATTGATCTCTTTGCTTGGCATCAAGCTTAGTTCAGATCTTGATTGTAACTTGCTACTAATGCAATAAGATGTGCAAGAATGGGATCATATATAGCAGAGAGAGTGTATTTGGCTAAGTCTGTGCATGGATGTGTTCCTATTTGTGTGGCTTCTCTTAAATCCACCTGGGTGGCATTTCATAAAGCTGTTTGTAAAGTTACGAATGACTTTATGAATTACTTGAATATGGCAAGTCAAATGTTTCTTTGAATTGAATTGAAATTGAAAAATTCTCAGTCATTATGAATCACATCAGCTAAAGGTGAAATATGCAGATGTAGATTAACATTACTATTGCTTACAAACATTTTTATTATGAAGTATTTTTTACCACGATTTAATTGAGATTATTTCAAATGCAGGCACACTTTATTAGAATGTCAGGACAAAGTCCTGGCATCCCATTTGACACTTCATGTGTTGAAGTCGTTTGTAAAGTCATGCATAACTTTCAAGAGCAGGTTTATGAAACACCCCCTGGTAGTCTTGGTACTGATTCAGGAGAATATGCTACTCATGTTCCTGTTTATAGAGTGATTTCCTAACCTGGCATGTAGCTTGCTTGACTCTTACATACGATCTCATTCTACCTTATCATCATGCTGTGTCAGTAACAGTGCCAGCTGTGAAGAAATTTTATACGACACCTAGATAGATCCCTGTCATTTGATTGGTTGTTTTATATTCATCATTTGTCCCATTGCACTATGACGTCATCAATCGTGCAAAAGTGGCTCCATTTACCGTGCAATTTTGGATCCATACGATTTGCTCCATTGCACGCTGGCCGAGAGCCCAGCACACTACGTACGTAGAACGCTTGCGTTTACAGTGAACAGCGCGCTAGCATATAGCGCTATTGATTTATTGCGATTTGATCTATTTTTAGGTGTCATATAAAACAAATAATGAATGTTTTTTTCATTCGTGCAATGGACAGAATATTTCATTCGGCGAAAGATGAAATTATTGATCCATTCAACGAGGCGCAGCCTCGTTGAATGGATCATTTCATCTTTCACCTCATGAAATATTCTGTCCATTGCACTCATAAACATTCATTATTTGTATAATAGATGATAATGGAGAATTATGAAGAATGATTTTTCCCATTTGTTTTGTACACAAAACTCAGAAATCCTCTTTTTTCGGGCTGACTTGAGGTCACAATAGGTCATGTGACTCGGTGACAGTAACGGTATGACCGATTTTCGTAAACTTAGTGTCAGAAGATGAGTAAGACTTAAAAGAAAAAAGTCAGGAAGTGGTGTGGCGTGAAATATGGCAGTTCGAATTTTGTAGCAAAAAAAAGGGCATGATGGCCACCTCCCCAGTCATTTTAGGGTTGAGAGTTGTAGCCTCATAAACCTCACAAGTTTTGCTCATTGTGCAGAAAGAATCAATTCTCAATGTTACATTACCAATCAAGTGAGCCCCTTGGTGATTTTTTATTAAGTTATCGTAAAGAATCACCTAACAGGAAAGATTGAGTATTTATGCATCATACATGAATTAAGGCATGATCTTAAATGAATTTCTTTTTCTCAAAACAGCGTGATCTTGACTTTGAAATCGATGTGGAGTACGCCGGGGAATTATCAAACTTCAAGTCCTCCTTCACGTATCACATGCGGTAGACTCTACACTTCAAGAACGCTGCGTATGAAGACACAATGAGGATTCGATTGTGGACTCTCACTACATTACATGTAATAAACTACTTTGGCCTCCCCTCAAGAAAAACAAAAATCTAGATTTGTAAACCTAAGACTTTTTTAGAATGTGAAGAACAGATAAAAGATGCCAGCCATCGTTTTTATTGTTCTGCATGAATTTTTTTTATCATGTCATTATTTAAGAAACAGTGATTTTGATAGTAGACCTATAGCCAGTATTATACATTTGCCACACAGGAATGGAAATTGAGTGTTCTTCATTGCATATTAGGAGTCTTGAAGCATCAAACGTGGATGTGTATTTATAACCCATTGGATAGGGATGGAACTCAGGCTGGGGGTATGTGGAAAATGCTTGTGATACCAAATTAAAAGCGCTCTCAGTGGGTTAGAATCAAAACTCCCTGCGAGTCATCTTGGCAATTTTCATTACTCAACATTATTTAGAACGAGTTAAAGAAATTTTTATCTGTATGCAGCTTGACGGAGCTTCTTGTGTTTTAGCAAGTTGTTACAATTTATTTGCATTAGAAGATTATTTCACTCAAACACATATCTTATTCACATGAAAAGCAGCAACAGTTATTAAAGGCAGTAGCCCGCATTTGTACGTGGCACCCAATCTGCTCAAAAGTTTTACTTTAGATTGCCTAAAGCCACAGAAAAAACACTTGGAAAGTTTTAGATCCCTGTACATTCCCGTTTAGGATTGAGAAGGAAATATTCACCACAAATTTTCTTTTATTTTCTTCCTTTTGTAAAGGTGTCTTCTTGATGCTTCAAGAGTAAATCCATTCATTTTCTCTTATTCTTTGGAATATTGTTGTAAATTTGATAACATAATAGTTTTAGATATTCTTTGAAGGTTTGGATGGTGGTAGAACGAATGTAAGTAAAAGGCTTCACGGTACACCAAGTATTCTTTTTTTGAAGATGAGTGTGGTCGTGAAAAGGACCTACCCACTCTCGACGGTAGGAACATGCTTACCGAAACGTGAAGCCTTCCACTTACACGATAGTTTTTACATAAATATCTGTCATTTAAAATTGAAATTGACTTATTTCTCTTCAAATTCTGAAACAATGTTGTGCAAATGTGGTCTGCTACCTTTAACCCATTCATGACAGGAATTATTTAAAATCTAATTTGATCAGCTTTTATTCTTCAAATTGGCAACACCAACATTTTTCTTTTATTGCTACATTTTTCTTATAAAACATCATGTTTCTGAAATAAATATAAATTGACAGAATGTATGATGAGAAGTCATAAAGTTGCCAATTTGCAGGGAAAAACGGTTATTTTAACATTTTCATCACATTGCCGATTTAAGGATTTTAATGCTTAATTTCCTTTAAAAATATTTTAGCATCAAACAACAAATATCGATGCAACTAAAATGGGCACAGTTTGTGTAGAATTTTTGCTCTTTCTGCTCATGTATTCGGTATGATTTTTAGGGCTTTGCATTAAAAGATATGAGGCCAAACCACAAAATGTGGACCTCTGTCATGAATGGGTTAAGTGAGATAATGTGCTACCTACCGAGAGATAAAGTCATACTTCAATCCATAGCAGTACAGTGTCTCCATTTAGTGACAGTTTTGCAGTATATTTTGATTCGGGAATTCACATTATACTTGAGCAGAAAGTAAAAAAATATCTCACTGAATTTTCAGTCCTTCCAATGAAGTATGTTGTGCTATTCTTACATACATCAGCGATTTGATTGCACCTAATCATTAAACTTGCTGAATTGGCAAATGGTGAAAATATGTAATAGATAGATTGAATTTATTTCAACACAGTTAAAAACCCAAACAGATGCAAAGTCTGATTTTCATTGGGGCTGTGCCATAAACAAACAAATATACAAATTAAAAGGCATGCATAAAATGTAATCACTGTACAAACTACAAATTATCATTTTTTTTCTGTTCAATTTGGCAAATTGTATTTACATTGGTTCATGTTAAATGCAGATTCATTTTTTCAAACATTTAGGAGTGGAAAATAAGAATACTGGTAATTATTTGTTTGCCAATTTGAGGTGGGGTGAGCTGATTAATTTAGCTCTGAAGAAAAGTCTGTAGTACTATGGGTCATGCTGTGTTGGTGAAAGCCTCATCATGATCATAAAACCACTGGGGCAAAATAAATGGAATGCTCTTGAACTGAAGTAATTCTCCATATCGCAAATACGAGATTCAACAGTAGAGGCGATATTTCCCACACTCAATGCAGACTTGGGCACTTGCGGTTTCCATACAAACATAATGGGTCGAGTCTTAACAAGTCCCATATTATAGTTTTTGAGCATAGAACAATGCAGGCAACAAATTCTGATGCTACCTGCATAGATCTGATAAAATTATCAAGAGAGCTTATGGAACCTCAACAATATATTCGTCAAATGAGGGATTTGTTAACCTGGCTGTACATTTTCTGTGGAAGCCGGAAGAAATCTTGTCAAATTGCCGGTACTGGATTTGTATCTGCGCATGTGCTGACCTGCGCGGTATGCAGGAAATCTACTGTTGAATCTCGTATTTGCGGAAGGGAGAATTGTAATTGATTATGCTTAAGACCATTGTCATGTACAGGTGCCCTTTCTTTTAGATCTAATATCTCATGCCATTCATGTACATGGAAAAAGAAAGATGTAGGGCTTCACTGAGTCCTATGTGACCAAGCCTTAAAGGTAGGATATCCCTTTTGCAGCCCTCCAAATCAACTTACCTTCATAGCTTGGCATATTGCAGAGGTAGATGATTAAGATCTTCCCTCAAAATATTAAAAAAAGTGTAAACCTCTTGTTAAATGGGAAAAAATGAAAAAGTAATTGCAGTTGAATTAATGACATGCCTACATACTATTATCTGGAGGAATATGTTTCCCAATTCAGTGATGTACACATACAGGAAATATCCCAGCGAACATACATACAGCGTCATGTTCAACACACACCACATGCACATGGCACGTATGCTTACACCCGTTATACACACACTGATTCAGAAACATTTCTTGGTGCGAACACTCATCTATTCGAACTTTGAATTCAAACTGTTGTAACGGTTCAAAGAGAATGGGGATAATTTTATATTTCTTCAAAAAAATTGCAAAGCCTATGTTTACAATATTTCATACACATGACATGATCAGTATGGTATGCTGTTCGACCCTCGTAATTTTCATGAGGTTTCCAAAAACTTGCAAATGGGATCCCCTTCCTGTAAGATTCACTGCAGTATATGCAGTCATTCATGTTTATTCTGTGTATTTTAACAGTTGCATAATAATAGAAATAATAATGATGACAATTATTGTAGTCATAGGAATTGGTATGGTGCCGTCTATTTAGAAACTTCTATCTCAAGGCACATAGGAAAAAGTAGATTGATAGTAGAATCCACATGTATGCCATATCCTTGCACCTAGAACTGCTAGAAGAGATCGTTTTTTCAGATATATCATGCGTATCCTCTTCTGTTGAACTTTTGTGAGTGGTTTTTTTTTTTTTTTTTTTTTTTTTAGTGATTTCATCCTATGCACTGGTTGTGTTTTGAGAATTTGATTTTAAGTGGATTGGGGGCCTTACAAGTCTTTGTTATTTTTAACTTTGGTTGAAAGCTTTCCTGGGATATTCCTGTTCCTCTAGCAATTTATTTCATAGATAACAGTGCTGCAGCTGGAGAAAAAAAATCATTTTCTATATTTGAATATTTTGATGCACACATGTGCTGACATATTATATAGGTAGTGATTGCTCTAGAGGTTTATTCTGAAAGCTTTTTTCATGCTCAGTAAGTGCTCAATTTATAGCAGATTTGTATTCTGAACGCTCACTTACTCCCCATTTTAGGTTAGTATTTGTAATAACTGTTTCTTATTTTACTGCTATTCACCAGAAATCATGTATGGAATGGCAGAATATGTGCAGGCATGGTAATGATAATGATACATAATAATTTGTTCTTATGGTGCATTTTAGGACAACAGGAACTCTTGACGCAGATTACAACTTATGTTTTACAATCTTTGAAAACATTTCAAGAAGGCATGACTTTTCAGCACTCTCTTAAAAATGTCAACATGAGTCACGGATCGTGGCAATACTGGAAGAGCATTCCACAGTGTGGGTCCTCAGCAAGCCAACATTTCAACATTTCTGTCACATATTTCATGATGCAGTCGAACCTCATTATAACAAACTCCTCTGGACCAGTGAAATTACCTCTTTATATCAAAACCTTGTTATATCAGGGCTAAAAAACAATAAAATACAGAGAAGTCGGACTGGCAAAATTACGTCATAATAACGAGAACAGTGTTCTTTATAACGAGGTTCCACTGTACATATGGAACCATATTATAATATCATACTTGTTTACTTCCATGTTGATTATCATTTCTGTACCAGTGAATGGGTTTTATATTTCAAGATGACACCAGTACCCAATTCTGTTATTAAAAATGCTGCTACTATGCACTCTTATGCCCAGCACTAGCGTCTTTTAGCAAGGCATCAATCCACGTTTGTTATGCTTACCCAGATGCTAAGTGACTGGCTGGAATGCTCTCATAGAGAATGGGCTGAGTAGTTATTTTTTCCAGTTACCAGGGTATTAAATACTAAAGCGCTTTGGTCAGTTTATACTGTTAAGGCGACTTATAATAAAGCGGTATTATTATTATTGTATAGAAGGTATGAACCTGCTTAATATGTGAACTAAGATGAACAGAATCTAAACTCTGTCTTAAAGAGAATTGGGGGGGGGGCTGGGAAAAAAAAATACACTGAATGGTTTCTATTTGGCAAATGTCAGCAGTATGCTACATCAACCTGCTGCAGAAAATTCCTTTAGACCAGTGAAAAATGTATTCCACTTTATGGATTATGTAACCCTGCGAGCATGGCGCCATTTCTTCCTGTTGGAAATAATCCTGTTTCACAGTGCTGGTTTCAAACAGGTGATATGTCTGACAAGCCTTCAACAAGCTAAGGAGTTAACTCTCAGTAGAAACATGCCTAAGATTGGATGTGAATTGCACTCATGGGGACAAGCTTTCTTACATAATATGTTTGTGAAGTTCAAAATCTTGTGTGAATATGTACCTTACTTGCTGTATGCTGTTCTTTGGTCCCTGAAATTGCTTCTAAGGCCTTGTTCACATTCATTGTGTAAATCGTTTCAAAACAAAGAAAGGGTAGGGGGTGCTAGTGTACTGTGCTTCCCTCTTTGGGTATCCTACAACCCACTTGGAAGTGAGTGGACATAGAATCTCTGTGTACATCACTCAGGCTTATCATTCATTTTCTTCACAGTTTTGATGTGGTTTACTATGACAAATGTGAACAGGCCTTCATGTTTTAATTAATATCATGCAGCATACAGTTGTTGTTGTTGTTTCTTTGTAAAGCATTACTGTATAGATGGTATTTAAAGTCATTTGTACGTTTCTCCAAACCAGATACAAGCTTATGATGTCATTTCTTGGAATGGTAGTTTATTTGTTCATTGAGTAGAATGAATGTTATGATTCATTGCTGTGGAAGTGTTTGATTGGGTGCTCGAACTTTTGCTTAGGCCACAAGTGATCCGATGTGTTCGTGACTTCATTTTGATGGAGATACATACGAGAATACCACCAGAACCAATGCCAGACTGACGCCAGACTGACACCAGATGGACAGCAGACCTACATTATACACCAGATTAATGCAAGACCAACACCAACACCAGACTGACATCAGACTGTGCTAGATGGATGCTAGACCGATGCCAAACCTACACCAGACCGACACCAGACCGACACCAGACCGACACCAGACCGACACCAGACCGACAGCGGACTGACAGCAGACTGCTCCCAGATGAATGCTAGACCACTGACACACCAACAGCAGAGTGATGTCAGACTAACACCGGATGAACACTAGACTGACACCAGACGAACACCATACTGATGGTAGAGACATATTTAACAATATACTACTTTACCACAAAGGCCAAGAATTATTGTGCATGGAGTAATGTATAAGGGTTAGGATTAATGTTGTTGCAGCGTGGTTTTAGTTTAGGTTTAATGTTACAGTCAGGTTTAGGTGCTGCGTGACATTATTTTGGTCTTGGGATTGAAGCTTTGGTTTGATGTTTGTTGTTCACTGTAAAGTAATCGGCACCATGGCATGTGTTATTCATTCACATTGTTCCAATTCATGCAAAAAGTGTCTGTGATGAACATGGCTTCTTAGGACTAAGAAGAAAAAAGTGTACGTTGAGGAATCTTTTCATGGTGCGGTGGGGGGGGGGGGGGGGGGGGGGGGAGGGGATGAGCCCCTTTGTCATTAGCTCGGCCGGAGAAATATGATAATTTAGAATGATATTAATAGTGATGGCTATGATGATGATTGTGGTATTCATTATTGATGATGATGATTATGACAATGATTACGTGGTGACGATTATAATGTTGATGATACATGTAATGATTGCCCTAAACCTTATAGACTACTGGAGGATGGTGTTGATTAAACTGGTAGTGACAGTGATGATTTGATAATGATCATCAGTGCTAATGTGCTATTAAGGACATAATGTAGCTGAGCGTGATAACAGATGATTAAACTGATGATGAGGATTATTTCAAGTTAGATACAGACGCTACGTCGTGGGCTTTCATGGGGAATGGATCATAATTTGCTGACACCAGACTTTGTGAAAGATACCTGTAATAGAGCTACATTTCTGGAGCACAGCAAAACAAGCTGTCCCATCACAAACATTCTTCGGCCTGCTTCGGGCATTCTCGGGCCAGGGAAAGTGAGATAATGACTTTGCCATATGGGGAAAGGGTGAAGTATACAGAGCATTACATAAGGTCTGTTGGTCATAAAACTCACAGTGGTGGACAACACCTGTTACTGGGTAAGCACCCACGGTGTTAAATTCTCCATGAAAGCCCACGACCTAGCGTCTTTAAGACCAGGATTCTGGTAGCCTAGCCCAATGATTATTCTTGAAATGTACAATACAAAGTATCTCATACATAAAGAAATGATACCCCCCCCCCCAATGTACATTATAAACATATATGAGAGAGTATCACATCAGACTAAGCATTCTTCTCGAAGATTGATGTGTAACAATAACCATTAATTCACATTATTCTCTTTGGGTCTACTTGACAGGACTGATAGATCAAATAATGCTAGAAAGAAAATTGGGGGATAGAGCATATGCATCAGCAGCTCCTTCCTTGTGGAATAAGTTACCTCTTTCTCTTCAAACAAGTAACTCCCTTTTCACTTTTAAAACTAGAAATTGGGGGATAGAGCATATGCATCAGCAGCTCCTTCCTTGTGGAATAAGTTACCTCTTTCTCTTCAAACAAGTAACTCCCTTTTCACTTTTAAAACTAGGCTTAAAACTTATCTAATGCTGAATGTATATTGTTAAATTTCCTTGTGAGCTTACATTTAAACACAACTTTCGTTTTTCATCTTATGTAATTGAAATTGTCTTGTATGCGCCTTGAGCATCTCTTGAGATGGATATGTTGCGCGTTATAAATATTGTCATTATTATTATTATTATTATTATTATCTTCATTATTTTATTATATATTTTTTTGGACACACTTTCTCTTTATGCCTGGATATTTGGATGAAACAGAAGCTAGGAGTCATGTATTTATTCCCCCTCCCCCCCCCCCCCTTTCAAGAACCTGTCAGGTGGGGGGGGGGGGGTCTGCCCCTACCCCTGCCCCCCCCCCCCCATACGCCTGTATGTGTGCTTGTGTCTACTCATAGAATGTTAGTAACTGCAAGGAATCGAGCGGCAAGTTGACCTAAAATAGATTTATTTTCAGGGGATAACGGCATGTGACCAATAGCTTATTCTAGAGTACCTACATAAAGAGAGTAGCGACAACCCAACATTTGAACGCCATTTTGTTTCCCTGTTACGCAACATTTCTATTCAATTCCGATAAGCAAACGGGTGTTCAGAATAGAAAGAATTTGAACGCCATTTTGTTTCCCAAGAAGTAGGACGTCTATGTCGCTACTCTCTTTATGTAGGTACTCTAGCTTATTCCATCCTATTACACCCTCTATGAGAACGGATGATGTCGATAAAATGCACTTATTAGTTACTATGCCATGTACATGATGTATGACTGATAGAATAATCTGAAACTAGCATGATGCATATGAGTGTTGGCCTACTTGTGAATAGTAATTTTGATTAACATATAAATCACAGGTATACCTTTGTCCCTTTGTCATTTTGTCCATGTCTCGTCTCACCCCCCCCCCCCCCCCACTTTCCCCCCTTTTTGTAGGGACAGCGCTATAGGAGAGGCAGGGGCGACCGCCCTATGATATTTCAAGTGATAGGAAATAGGGAGAGAAGAAGGAAAAAAGAAAAAGAAGACGGAAGAAGAGTATGGGGAAGAGCGGGGCAGACGCTCATGCAACTATATGATATACTTATTATTTTGTTTTCATTTCAAGTGTAAATAAACTCACTTGGGGCAGGGAGTGGGGGTACAATGCCTCCTCACCTTTCCAAGCACCAAGAACGTGTCCCCTCCCCCCCCCCTAAAAAATAAATAAATAAAATCCCCTTTTCAAACCCGAACAGTGCATTCCCTTTCTTCCTTCCAGAGCCCAATTTTTAAAAAATTATTGCCCTACCACCTTCTTATAAGTGTCCTTTCCCCGTCAGATAATTCACTCCTCTTAAATCAATATTACAATTGCTCCTCTTTTACACTATAGTGATCCTCGTAGTTTTTCCCCCACAGCGCTCTTTTCCCTTAATTAGTGAGCCTCATTACTTCTAAGGAATATCTTAGGCATGTTTCCACTGAGACCTAACTCTTTACAGCTTGTTGAAGGCTTGTCAGACATATCACCTGAAATGGAGAAGTTGTCCTTTTGATTGCACATGTTTTCGTTCTAAAAGTGCATTGTACTTATGCTGAGTGCTCCTTTTTATCTCTGATAATTAATTTCCCTCATTCCATTTGGGCAGGTGCCCCATAAACATTCCCTAATTCACCTCTGATGAATGCCCCTTTTCCTGTCTAATATAATGTCCTATTTCTCCTGTAAATTCGCTATAAGTGCCCGATAACCCTTTTGTTTTCTTACAAAGTAGCACATGTATCCATTTTCCATTCTGGCATTACAATCCTTTCAAAATTTGTTACACACTTAGCTAATTTCTGATAAGTGCCCCCTGTTTGTTTTCTAGTAAGTGCCAATTTTCTCCCGGCCATTAAACGTGATAAGTGACCCTTTTAATTTCTTATGAGGGTCTAATCTGTCTAATTCATCTAGGTCATCTTTCCGCTTTGTCCTTTCCTGTTTGCAATTTCTACCGCCACAATGCCAAAATAATAACCCCCATACTGCACGGCTAAAAAAAGATTTTAGCAAGTTTCTAAGCATGCTAGACTGAAATCAGTTACTGAAAAAAACCCGAGACTAATAGAAAGAAAGAAACAAATATCGGCGCTTCCTGGCTTTTGAACCCCAAATCTCCCACCCAGTTAGGAGATGCGAGTCAATCGCTCTATGTAGCTGCCTCACTACCACCCTCCAGTTCATCGTGACTCTTTATCCTTTCCTGTTTGCAATGACTGCGGCCAAAAAGCCAAAATAATAACCTCACATATCAATTTGCAGTTTACTATCGTGATTTTTAATTAGCAAGTTCGGAACATGCGAAAAAGAAACCGTTTACTAAAACCAAAGATTGAAACAAAAAGAAACAAAATGGGGGAAAAGAAGAAGAAGAAGAAGATGAAGAAGAAGAAAATGAAGAAGATGAAGGAGGAGGAGAGGAGGAGGAGGTAAAACAAGAAACAACCACAGTATGGCCCTATTCTTGCTTTGCTCAAACTAACACGAGGTGGGGGCGGTGCGACGTTGGGCGCCCAACGTCGCGCCGTTGCCATTATAACGCAACATGTTGCTCCCGACCTTGGTGCCGCCCCTGGTCAGACATTTCGTCTAGTGCAAAGCCAAGTTAGATTATAAAGTACTTTGGTGGCTTGGGGGTTCGTGGCGGTGGGGGGGGGGGGGGGGGGTGACATCCCTTTCTCACTGAAAGTTGTGTTCCCCTTGTATATTCAGCCATACTTCCACCTTCTGTAGATGTCTGATCCATGGACATCAGGGAAACATTCCAGGGGCGCCCGACCATACTTTTTTGTGTCAATTTATCGGTTTTGTTGTAAATTATTTTGTTTTGTACATGTTATTTTGTGTTTACGTGAAGTTGAAGGATGATTCAAGCGCTTCGACTTAGGGCGGATTCGTTTCGAGGCTCATAAAAATATAAATCCAAATGCTACGGTTAGGCTGATGTCTAAACTAGATTGTGTAATAAGAAACTATTGGTCATGGACTTGATAGGGAGACTATTTCAATCATGCTTCTACACATGCATCATTCATTGAAACGTACAGTGACCATGCCTTGCCTGCGGAGAGAATAGAATGGTTCTAATATAAAAAGGCTTTTGAACTTCGACGTGATTCGGGCTTACTCTGAAATAATAGGAAGCTAATCTGAACATAAACCCGTTTCTGTACAAGGATTAGTACCTATGGGCCAAGAATGCAACGCCAAAGAAACCTCGACAAAGGCTCTCCTATTGAGATTTTCTGGTATAAAACGCAAAATTTAAACCTTCCCGCTCAATCTGCGCTGGAGTTTGTGACTGTGAGTACACCTTTTTTTTCTGTCTCGTGTTGTCATGAGGAAAATCATTAAAATTGTATTTTGTTGCATATATTTCATCATAAGTTTGACAGCGACATTGCTATACACCATCTATATAATGTGTATGTCGCAACAAAAGCTACATACATATAACAAAACGTTCTGATTTGTCATGTTTATCAGTTTGTTCAAATGTTGTTTACATGTATCTTATGGACATCTGTTATCGAAGCTCATGTATCTTCATGGGGGTGAAGAATTCAAGATTTATATTAATTTTAGTCATTATTTTATTCATTTAGGCCTATCCGCTTACATTATTACATTTTCAGTCGGTTATTGTGAAACAAATTGTAGATCATTTTCATCAGCGCGATATGTAATGATTATCTTCGGTTTGTTTGTGTACCTGTATGTCAATCGTAGCTCATGTAGTCTTATGATTAACGCAAAGAATTCAAGATTCATATTACTTGTATTTTCATTACTTAACTCATGTCGGTTATTGTGAAACGAATTATAAATCAATTCATCAACGCGATATGTTTCGTTATGCTTCGTTTGTCTTCTTTTCGCCGCCGCAAGCTGAGCTACATGCCATTTAGTAGCCTAATAATAACTGTTTGGAACAGTTTTATTTTAAAGAAATTATATCTAGATAATTCTGCTAACTGAAGCATAAGGAAGGAATACATGTATATCCTGCTAGATCCATGGATCTCCGACAAAAGGATTTGCTTCATTTAAATTTTCATTATTTTATTGCAAGATAACAGATTAGCATGTTTCGGAGTTTTAGTTCAAAAATTATCAGAGGCACAGGCACCTTAGTCAAAAAGATGACCCCGGACCAATCAGGATGGTTGTTTACTTGTTTTAAATTTGCGATTGATCGCAAACCTTTGTGTTACGGGCCTCAGGTGCAATAGAAAAGTCCTTTATGAAATGACACCCGATTTGCCACATTAACCCATTCATGACAGAGGGTCCACACTATGTGGTTTGGTCTAATATCTTTTGATGCAAAGCCCTAAAAATCATACCAAATACATGAGCAGAAAGAGCAAAAAATTCTACACAAACTGTGCCCATTTTGGTTGCGTTAATATTCATTGTTTGATGCTGAAAATTTGTTAAAGGAAAATAAGCATTAAAATCATTGAAATGGCAATGTGATAGAAAGTTTAAAATCATCGTTTTCCCCTGCAAATTGGCAACTTTTTGACTTCTCATACTTCTCATCATAATTTCCGTCAATTTATATTAATCTCAGATACATGACGTTTTATAAGAAAATGTAGCAATAAAAAATAAAAATGTTTGCCAATTTGAAGAATAAAAGCTGATCAAATTAGGCTTTAAATAATTCCTGTCACGAATGGGTTAAGCGATCAAAATATGCATAAGATTTTTTTTTTTGTTTTGGTACTCTTTGTTTTGTAGGTTACTTTTGTACTTTCGTAATGATTCTTTTAAATTATCAAATGTGCCAGGAATAAACTAGCATATCTTCCCATCCCCCCTTTTTTTAAAAAAAGGGGAAGGGGTGAGTGATTCGATTGTCATAAAATGAGCTGGGTATAATAAACAGCAAGCTTTCTTCATCTCCATCTCCATCATTATTGCTCGTATAAATCAACTTTACTCACTTTGGTTGGCAACGCTTATGAAGGTTAAAACCCACCAACATTTGTTGTTATTGTGTGCTTTAAATATTCTTTTACTCTTTTCTTTCAGTGACATCAATATGCACAAACGTTGTAAAAAATCACAATCATAACTATAAGGTCTCTTAAAAATGCAACTTACAATTAAGTACACGGTTACCCGTACAAGTAAAATGATTAAAATCAATGAACAAATAAGTTATACATTAATGTACTTGCAAACCACTTCTCAACTTACAATGTAATTACACATAACTGGTCATATTCTTTTTTACTGAAAAACAAAAAGAAACAGATGAAAATTATGCGCGCTATAGGCGCCTGGATTTTCGAGCATCCCCCCCCAAAAAAAAAAATAAATTTAATTACTGGTCATTATTGTATAAACACGTAGGAAAACGTCATGATAGAATGATGCTTTTGAATCATGCAATATTTCGAAGGCATTGGTAAATAAGAGACCAAACCATCGAAGAGCAACCGTAACTAAGATAAGAAAAACATTTAATTTCATAATAATTTTCAATGTTACATGTATAAAGAAAAAGTCTACTAAACTTACTTAAGCTTGTGACGTTTATACAAAGTATGCTATATCGACGTATTTTTCAGGGGCTGCGAAACGGTTTTCTTTCTTATTCTTCTTTTGGGGGGGGGGGGGCAGGGGGCAGGGGGCTGATACCCAAACAGGCGAGGTCCAATGGTCGTATAGATTTTATGGTTTTGCAAACCTAAGAAATTATCAATTTACCATTTACATAACATTTTAGTTTTGTTTTGTTGGTTTTTAGCCGAAATTGTAAAGGGTACGCCCCCCCCCCCCCCCCGCTTCCGCGGCCTCCTTTTTTTTAAACATTGAACGTTACTTATCTTCTACCTGGATGACTGAGAATATTCACTGACAAAACTTCCAACGGTTATCATACGTATTTTCTAACAATGCAACAGGATGCAATTTAAAAGTACTAAGTACATGATCTTACATTAATTAAAACATTTTTCTCTTCCTTACTACTGCACAGGTCGGGATGGGCTCATCAAATTTTCATTAATACAATCGTACACATCATGTACATGGATATTGAATATATATTTTCTTTTTCTCCCTTGTACAGATTTTGCTTCGATTCGATTTGCTGTTTCTCGAGAGTAAGTATATATACATTTTTTTCGAATAAAAAAAACCCCGAATCACAGGCATATTTCCGAAGATGAAAGACATAGTCGATCTATCGGAATCTAGGGATATTGATACGACTGCATGTGAGCTTTAGAGATAAAGAGAAATACGCTCAATCGAGAAAATTAAATTAGGCCTAATTATTGTGAATAGCTGGTGTGAGATTCACTTGAACATTTAAAAGAAGTGGCGAAACTGCACTTTTCGTGTTACAGATATTAGGAAATCTGTCAATTTTCAAATGCAATAAAACTAATTTTCCCTACCAAAAAGAAAGTTCAATATGCGATATATAAAAATTTGGAATTTGAGGGGGTTTTTTCACAAACCACAGGCCTGATAGTTTTAGCAAAGCATGTGGATAAAAAAAATCAAAAGGAAGAATCGTGTTCAGAAAAATTATTGAAAAGGTTAATTTTATTTCATTATTTAACGTTTTTTGTTTTTTTTCTTCTTCTTCTTCTTTTCTATGCTTGCCAACAGTATACCATGGACGGTTACGCACCTCAGGTGAATAGAGACCCTCGCAACAACGACCCGGACGTTGGACCCTGGGCGCGTGTAGCTCACCGGTGCTTGTGTAGGACGAATGAAGGGACTCGTTGCAAGAGGAAGACGAAACACCTGTCTCGTGTTTGCTACCAGCATCGCGAGAGATTTACAGATGAAGAGTGAGTACCGAACTGATAAAACTATGTTAAAGATAGTAGACCACATTTGCAAGTGGCAACCAAGCTGCACAGAAGTTTTTTCTTTAGATTGCTTTAAGCCACAAAAAAAACCCCACTTGTAAAGTTTTCCCGGGGGGGGGGGGGGGGGTCACTTCCACTGAAGAGTGGACAGCATCCGCGAGAATCGTCCTAAAATAAGCACCCTAAACACGGATTTTGTGAAATGTCCCAGATTTGCACACCATAAACAGGGAATTCATTAATTGTTGGGACATTCATACCCTAAACGAGGATATTTTCATACCTTAAGAGTGATAGTTGGGTCCACTGAAAGTTTGGAGCCGCTTTTTTTACCTCGAGATAATTCACTGTGTCATATCTTTTACACGGGCGTTATAGGATTTTCCGTTCACGCAGTCAGTGTAAATTACATACCCTTTTCGCGTTTTAGATTTAGGGGGCTTTTTTTTTTTCACTTTTAGGCGTTTTTGACACTCTATTCGCGCGTTCCGCACCTAGCCCTGAAAAAAATACCCTTTTCCCGCGTTTTTTTTTTCTCGCGGATGCTGTCCATTTTTCAATGGAAGTGACCCCCCCCCCCCCCCCCCCCGTCCCCCCGCCCCCGGGAAAGTTTTAGATCCCATTCACATTCCTGTTTAGGATGAAGAAGGGAATATTTGAACATAAATTTTCTTTCATTTTCTTTATTTTGTAAAAGCGTTTTCCAGACGCCATAAGAGGGGGGAAAAAACATTCATTTTTGCACTTATTATTTGGAATATTGTTGTAACTTTATAATATGACAGTTTTACATAAAAATTATCTGTCATTTAAAATTGAAATTAGCTCATCTCTCTTCAAATTCGGAAACAATGTTGTGCAAAATAATGTGGGCTACTACCTTCAATGATGTGTCAATAAAACGTGTTTAAAATATTATGTGCCATTTCTCCTTCTATTAATGTGCTATAATTGCCATAAATGCCCATTTCTTTTTCTGATAAGTTTCCTTCTCTATTCTGGCATTATTCTGGCAAGTGCAGCTTTTCAACATATATCCACATTACATCTGATTTCTGGATGCCCCCTTGCTTTAGTGACATTTCTCCCTACGATGAGTTCCCCTCGCTTTCCACTTCCAATGTGTGTCCAATATGATGATATGAGTGCCCATTTCGTGCCCCTTCAAATCTTTCTTCAAAGACTTCAGTAAAAGGCATAATAATCAGGTTTCCCTTTCGCATAAACAGAATAGGAGAACAAATTATGCACTATCATTAGTTTCTTTATGTATCTTCCAAACATTTGAGGGAGTGAATGCACATCTTAGTACACTGACTGATATATGATATCACATAAATGAATTTTTCTTTTTCATTATCACCTTTATCCATATCAAACTGCATAAAACATAAAATGCATAAAAGTATTTAAGCAAACTGAGACATAATGAGGGTAAGAACTACACAAGGGTAAAAGAATAAAGATAAAGGGAAACAAATTGAGGTAAGCAGGCCATAGACCTCATAACTTATGATAAATGAATACTGATAATATTGTAAACGAAGAAGTAGCATAAAGAAACTGAATTTCCAATTTAGGGGTAATTACAAAATGCCTTTCTTTAATACAAATAAACAGCAGTATCATAATTTCATCACTATTAAAAACAAAATTATTTGACTGACTGGCTCTATTAAAAAAAACATTGTGAATACAGCTCAACTGATTTTTAAAAATTTCTTAGACCAAATAATTTGTGCACCAATTTTTTCATGATACTTAATAGACTTACTACAATATTTCCAACATTCATTTCTACTGACCTTGAGAGAATTATTATGACTAAGCAGTATATATTTTATATTTTTCATTCCAGAATTGAGGACCTGATAAGGCGTAGGCCCATCAGATGCTTCGCCCTTACGAAACGGGGTAAACAATGTTCCCGTGATGCAACTAGGAGGTTTATTTTGCCTTACTGCAAACAACACTGTAAGTACATGGCAACAAAATAAATGTAGAATCAACATTATACGTCACACGTCCACATTAAGATGGATATGACTTATAATTCTATGATTTAAAACAAACACAGTGAGAGTGAAATTACCTAGTACATACACATGATCAAGATTACAAAAAGCCTTTGAAAAAGAAAGATTTGCAAGGTATAATCTCCTTGGTGAAAATACCAATCAATTAGAGTTTAAAATGAATCATCCCTGTGTCATCTTTTCTGAAACTTTAACTATTTCACCACTCCATATCTCGTTTCTTAAAGGAAACCCAACACAATCAACTCAAGTAGTTCTTAATCAAAACTAAGACGGAATTGAAAACCTGGGCCCTGTTTCATAAAAAAGTTGCTATGATAGCAACTCCTGCTGGAATGGTAACTACCATGGCAACAATGAGAATTCTGCTTCCTGATTGGCTTGTATAAGGAAAGTTGCCATTCCAGCAACAGTTGCTATTATAACAACTTTTTAATGAAATGGGGCCCAGATCAGCAAAAATTTGAACAAAATTGGACAATTGGACATAGAATAAGAATGTTACGGCATAATGAATATTTGACTATCCCTGATCACATAATCTTATCCTGGCAACTCTCAGTATGTTTTTAGTACACACATAATCAAACATTTACTTTTGCTTAAAATTTGCACATTTTCTTTACCCTAAAAGAGCAAGGCTTTTTTTTTCTTTTTGGTGCTATTGGCGATGGGGGGGGGGGGGGGGGGACAACAAAACAGAAAATTTCATATCAAACTTTTTTATTCTGAGTCCATTTTTGTAGCATTTTTGCTGATCTGTTTTATTTTATTTGAAACAAAAAGCACAAGACTCTAATTTCAAGAAATAATATGAACCTTGAGAATTTACAAGTTGCTCCTGAATTTGCAAAACGTAAGAAATGATCAGATTTACAATTTCCCTGAAACAGTCTCTGATTACCAGTTTTCGTAAGTTCCCTCCACATTAATGCCCAGGTTTGGCAAAGTTAAAACATGACAAACCCTATAACCTCCTTCAAGGTGGAGTGCACTGTCCCTTATCTAATTGGAAATGAGTTGTACAGACTATTCTCTTTAATATCTATCTGGGATCCTGGACATGTAGAAGAAGGGAATACAATATTTACAAAATTATGTAATAGAGGAGAGGTTCCTTATCACTGCAAAGGATTCTGCCAAGCCAAAATAAAGGGCAGAGGGGGAGGGTCTTCACCTGCAAAAGAGGGTGGTGCAGCCTGGATGTTCCCCTCCTTCATATCTCACATTGTAGAATAGACTACATGCACACTATTTTATCTATGGTAGACTGGAATTGGTCCATTTCCTTGTAAGTGATGATGAAATCCCACATTGCAATAGAAGTGATGGGCAGGTATTATCTTTCCTCAACATCCATGGTTGGGTTCCTATAAAGGGACAGTTTAAAGAAGGCACATTTGTTCAATATAAGTGTCTATGGATTACGTTGTTTCATTTTCTACCTTGCAGTTCAAATAAGAATATATTCATAAAATAACAGGTATTTGGTAAGGAAATATGAAAATTTGTTTCAATTTTACCATAAAAGGTGAATTAGCACAAAACTGAATTCAGTATAAACCTTATTAAGAAAGTTGTACATATCAAAATTTAGGTGTAATAAACTACCTTCCACAGTACATACATATCTCTGTTTTATTTTATATTGCAGTCAAGGCTCACGCAGGCCCTGCCTTTCAGGACTTGTCAGATTCCGATTCTGATTAGGGTAAGTTAACCTCTTCATGCTTATAGAAAAAAAACCATACTAATGATAATATTCTGGATTCATAAAGCACCTAATACATCTCTCTGATGTCTCTAAGCACTTTACAGAAATATCATCACCCCGGTGATCGGATTCAGGCTTGCCCGCACACAATGTATGCACCTTCTCCACTCCCTAGGGAGCTTTCCAGCCATGTGCCTTTTGACAGGCACCTGGATATAAAGCCATGAGATACAAAGCCATGAGAAATAACAGACATTGAGTTCTTTTAGGTTGCCAAGCAAACTATTTAGCAGAACCTATCTTTTTAGAAAGGTGGCAAAACATAACCTTGCAATGATATTTGGGAAAGGTATTTTTGACAACTTTTGTAAAAGCTTATGCTGTCAAGACGGTAAAGATTAGTCCAAATTCAAAGGAGTGTCTCTTAGAGCAAGGTTAGAATGACAAATGTGATCTCTTGAAAGTCATTTGAGTAATATTATGCTTTGGTAAGGAGTTGTGAATTCCAGCTTGAAGAATTTACATATATTCATGATTAATTTTCAAAACATTTCAAAACATTTCCGATATTTTATGATTATTTTATGACAAATCAGCAAGATTTTGATTAGTAAAACAAATACACAAAAATATCAAATAATGCACAAGTTAGTGATTTTACAAATCACATTGACTCTTCAAAAGGTATTCGTGACTATGTTTTGGAGTGTAACATGCATTTACATGGAAAAATTTGTTGTATTCTTCTTCAGGCCTGGTAAAAGGAGAGCATCTACAAGGTAAAGGTACATCATCGGTACTGCAACCACCATCTCACTGACAGGGTACTTCTTCCATGCATCTCAACCACCATTACTACCTCCAAGCTTCAACATCTGATAATGAGCTCTCCACAACTAAACCGTCACCATCTTCTCAACTCTTAGCTTCTTCAACAATGTTCCGACCATAGTCTACACACCATGTAATTCTTCAAACTCAACACCAGAACTACCCACAGCTTCAGCTTCAACATCCGTTTCTGCCATCTCTACAACTGCCATCATCTCCAGTACTTCCGCCACCTTTGTAACGTTTTCAGTCTCCACAACTCCCAGCATCTTCAACAATGTTCCGACCATAGCCTTCACACCAGGTAATTCTTCAAACTCAACACCAGTTACTACCTACAGCTTCCAATCCATTACTGCCGTCTCTACAATCGCCATCATCTCCAGAACATCTCCACAACTTCATCTTCATCCAAGTTCCGATATTCTTCACATCCAGGTAGTTCTACCATCTTCTTCACAATCTATACTGATGTTATTTAATTACAGTACCTTGTCGCAGTTACCATTGTATGTCCTTTACCTTGTGTTACTCTCTTTTTACATGAGTCTTGAAGTGTTGTTACAGTCCATGGCAAGGGGTTAACTGACATAGGTTATGAATATATTTGCATTTCCACATTTATGGCCATTCTTTTTTTCGGAAATGACATGTTCCTGGCCTTCTTTTTGGCATTTCCACATGTATGGCCATTCTTTTTTCTGAAATGACCGTTCCTGGCCTTCTTTTTGGCATTTTCACATTCATGGCCATTCTTTTTTTCTGATATGACATGTTCCTGGCCTTCTTTTTGGCCTTTCCACATTTATGGCCATTCTTTTTTTCGGAAATGACATGTTCCTGGCCTTCTATTTGGCATTTCCACATTTATGGCCATTCTTTTTTTCGGAAATGACATGTTCCTGGCCTTCTTTTTGGCCTTTCCACATTCATGGCCATTCTTTTTTTTCTGAAATGACATGTTCCTCCTGGCCTTCTTTTTGGCATTTTCACATTTATGGCCATTCTTTTTCGGAAATGACATGTTCCTGGCCTTCTTTTTGGCCTTTCCACATTTATGGCCATTCTTTTTTTTCTGAAATGACATGTTCCTGGCCTTCTTTTTGGCATTTCCACATTTATGGCCATTCTTTTTTCTGAAATGACATGTTCCTGGCCTTCTTTTTGGCATTTCCACATTTATGGCCATTCTTTTTTTCTGAAATGACATGTTCCTGGCCTTCTTTTTGGCATTTCTATATTTATGGCCATTCTTTTTCTGAAATGACATGTTCCTGGCCTTCTTTTTGGCATTTCCACATGTATGACCATTCTTTTTTTTCTGAAAAAACATGTTCCTGGCCTTCTTTTTGGTATTTCCACATGTATGGCCATTCTTTTTTTTCTGAAATGACATGTTCCTGGCCTTCTTTTTGGCCTTTCCACATTTATGGCCATTCTTTTTTCTCAAATTGACATGTTCCTGGCCTTCTTTTGGTATTCCACATTTATGGCCATTCTTTTTCTCAAATGACATGTTTCCTGGCCTTCTTTTTGGCCTTTCCACATTTATGGCCATTCTTTTTGTCGGAAATGACATGTTCCTGGCCTTCTATTTGGCGTTTCCTCGCTTCCACATTATGGCCATTCTTTTTTTCGGAAATGACATGTTCCTGGCCTTCTTTTTGGCCTTTCCACATTTATGGCCATTCTTTTTTTCTGAAATGACATGGTCCTCCTCCTGGCCTTCTTTTTGGCCATTTCCACATTTATGGCCATTCTTTTTCAGAAATGACATGTTCCTGGCCTTCTTTTTGGCCTTTCCACATTTATGGCCATTCTTTTTTTTCTGAAATGACATGTTTCCTGGCCTTCTTTTTGGCCTTTCCACATTTATGGCCATTCTTTTTTCTGAAATGACATGTTCCCTGGCCTTCTTTATGGCATTTCCCTCATTTATGGCCATTCTTTTTTTCTGAAATGAACATGGTTCCTGGCCTTCTTTTTTGGTATTTAGATATTTATGGCCATTCTTTTTTTCTGAAATGACATGTTCCTGGCCTTCTTTTTGGCCTTTCCACATTTATGGCCATTCTTTTTTCTGAAATGATATGTTCCTGGCTTTCTTTTTGGCATTTCCACATTTATGGCCATTCTTTTTGGCCTTTCCACATTTATGGCCATTCTTTTTTTCTCAAATGACATGTTCCTGACCTGCTTTTTGGCATTTCCACATTTATGGCCATTCTTTTTTTTCTGAAATGACATGTTCCTGGCCTTCTTTTTGGCCTTTCCACATTTATGGCCATTCTTTTTTCTGAAATGACATGTTCCTGGCCTTCTTTATGGCATTTCCTCATTTATGGCCATTCTTTTTTTCTGAAATGACATGTTCCTGGCCTTCTTTTTGGTATTTAGATATTTATGGCCATTCTTTTTTTCTGAAATGACATGTTCCTGGCCTTCTTTTTGGCCTTTCCACATTTATGGCCATTCTTTTTTCTGAAATGATATGTTCCTGGCTTTCTTTTTGGCATTTCCACATTTATGGCCATTCTTTTTGGCCTTTCCACATTTATGGCCATTCTTTTTTTCTCAAATGACATGTTCCTGACCTGCTTTTTGGCATTTCCACATTTATGGCCATTCTTTTTTCTCAAATGACATGTTCCTGGCCTTCTTTTTGGCATTTCCACATTTATGGCCATACCTTTTTTCTGAAATGACATGTTCCTGGCCTTTTTTTTGGCCTTTCCACATTTATGGCCATTCTTTTTTTCTGAAATGACATGTTCCAGGCCTGATTAAAATATTAATCAATATAGTTCAGTTCGGTGAGCACGGGATCTATTCCTTGAATGCCCTGCATACTAATTATCTAATTTCAGTTTCCTTTCGACTAGTTTTAGACCAGGCAATGTTTTGCTTATAGACTACAGGTATTTCTTTGTAGCATCATTGAGCTGGCTGTTAAGTTAGACATGCTACCAACAGTAGATGCAAGGAGCCTTTGATGAAATGGATTTTTGCAGAAAAACTTTCCATACCATAAGTAACAGTTCATATTCTACAAGCCCCCCCCCCCCCCCCCCCCCCGAATGGTACAGAATGTGGTGTGCTTAGTGTTAGTAATAAAAGTGTTGCAGCAAATGATTGATATTGCTACATTATCAAGCATTACATAGACTCCTCTATCCCCATTTGTGGCAAGTACAGTATTGAAAGAGGCTCGATTTTATACCCTTAATCAAGTTGAAAAAGTGCACAGCAACAATCCAAAAATACAAAAAAACAGCTCAGAATAGTACAAAAATAACACTGATAGCTATAAAAAAATGGGAATGATGACCGTATTGGTAAACCTCATATAATGCTGCAGGTAAAGGCGCATAGGACATCACAATTGGCCTCGGGGCATTTTTGATTCAGTTTGTGCATTGGTAGACCTAGTATCATTAGCTGAGTTTCTAACCCACCCTCACCATTTCCTGGAAAGGAAATCGTGAAACGTTAACTACTACAAGATTGAGCCAGAAACTATTCATTGAATATGCTGTCAAATGCATTGATGGCCTCAGAGAAGGTGTGATAGTCTCCAGTAAACTTATTGACAGACTATACATGTACACTAAGGTGTATAGCAATTCTGCAGAAAAAGGTGCAGTATGGTTCCTTGAAAGCTCTGGATACTAATAACAGTTTCCTTTTGACTTAGACCAGGTAGTGTTTTGTTCATTTCTCTGCAGCATCATTCAGCTGGCTGTTAAGCTAGACAAGCAACATGCTACCAACAGTAGATGCAAGGAGCCTTTGATAGAATGACAATTTCATGTTTTGCAAACTTGTCCGGCAGGCATTTAATCAGCTAATACCCTTCAAAAATCCCTTAGAGCCTTTTTGAGATGTCTGTGCTACGCTGGACTTGGCTGTTTCCTATACCAAGAATGTGCAGACCCTTCGGGAGAGTAAGCTACATGTACCTTGCTCAGTGTCTGCTTAATTCATAAGAATAACACCCAGTGCAAAATTACATGCAGAAAGGGTTACATTTATTGCATTTGCGGGAGGGGGGGGGGTTAAAAGTCCAGCATCTGAAAGGGTTTAATGTATGATCGAGTTGAAATATCTAGCATCACTTTAGAGTTGGCTTAATTGATCTGTGAATAATACAACCACCCAGGAATGAATGCAATTAATCATAAAAACAATAACTGTTTACAAAGTGAGTAGTAAAACATCATCATTCTTCTTCTTCTTCTTCTTCTACTACTACTTCTTCTCATCATATATGATTACTATTATTATTACCTTATCAATATCATTATTGTTAATATTACTGTTGTTGTGCAGCTGTAGTTATTATTATATCCTTTACCAAGGCTATGGTGCAGTGGAAGCACCTGAGAATGAGGCCAGGATGACCATGTTCCCCAAGAAACCACAAAGGTTTAAAGGTGGCTAGAATAATGCAATCAACCTAAAAACAAATTAAGGTTTTCTGCCTGTTCTGTGTGATAGATGTTTAGCTGAATTAAGGATCACTTCAACTTTTTGGTTATTCTCAAAGCTCCAAGAGTGCATTGGATAGATTAAGGTAACAGCCTATCATCAAGCAAAGAATATTTGCTTCATTACTGTGAAGACCTCCTTCTAAAGGTGATGTCAACACTTTCTTACCCTTTGAAAATTGCTTCTGATAAACAGATTTGTAAATCATGTGGAAAACTGAGCTAGAGTCAGTCCACTCCACTGGAGAAAAAAAAAATGTTCTGCATCGTTTAAATATAGGGGGATATTTACTCTTTTGAGTAACTGGTCTATACTCACAGCCAACAGAGAATACAATAGTTTATGCATGATCAAGTAAATAGCAATGGTATCAAATTGATGGAATTAAATTGATCATGTGGTTAAAAAACAATAGCAGCAGAAGTTGCAGAAGAATGAACTCTTCACTATAAAGTCAGATACTCTCGAGTCAATCACTAAGGGTAAGAATGAAATGTTCATGACTTCCTGAAAAGGGGACCTCTTTCTTTTAATCTATGGTTCTAAACAATCATGAAGAGGGTCAAAAAGAATTGAAATGATGTACTGTACATGGGTGAAATCTACCGAAATCAAAATGATTATAAATGCCCCTAGGAATTATTGCTGTAGCCTCATAGGAAAGGGGCATAACAGGAAAAAAACTTTAAAAGAGACAGAGGGAGAAAAATCAGGAAAAGAAATGTTTGAATTGTAGACTATAATCTTTATGGTTCTGAACAATCATGAAGAGGGTCAAAAAGAATTGAAATGATGTACTGTACATGGGTGAAATGTACCGAAATAAAAATGATTATAAATGCCCCTAGGAATTATTGCTGTAGCCTCACAGGAAAGGGGCATAACAGGGGAAAAAATTTTTAAAGAGACAGAGGGAGAAAATGAGAAAAGAAATGTTTGAATTGCAGACTTCTGAGAAACCTTTGTTTTGGGGGGTACCTGATTTTGTAGCTTGGTGAAATACACTAGGCACGACTGCAACAGTTGACAGGTGTGGAAAGGGTTCATAATAGAAAGATTAAATGAGAACTTACCATTTGAAGTAATGGCAAGTTACTTACCATAACTTACGGTCCGGTGGGTAGGCAGGTAATTCAATTTTGCAGCCCAGTCTCTCTAGCCTGCTCTGTTTAAGTCATCAACATAAAAAGTTGATTTATGCTCCTTCAGAGATTGTCCAGCCTGAGCTTGTGGATTGACTGGTCACATTGCACTGTAATCAAGGCTATCAAAGTCACCAGCTTATGTGTCAGCTGCTGAAGATTCACTGCATCTGTAAGTGCTAGCTGGTTTAGATAGTTGAGCACAATGGTAACATCCCAGATCTCTTCATACCTTTGTGCTGTTGGTGTAGTTTTAAATACTCCCATGACACAAGTGGATGAGATCCAACAATAAAATGTCCTTCTCGCAAAACTAAAAAAGAAGATAAAGCACATCTTGCAGTAATGATGGGGCTGGAGCCCAGTTCTCTTTCATAATATTAAAATGAAAGAAACTATAACACGATGTTCACCTCAACCTGCAGAAAGTTCACCTTTTTCCTCCTGCAGAACTCTTTCCAAGACTTAATGTAGGAACCATATTGTTTCTTTGTCCCATCACGCCAAGCTGCAGTAATTTCATCAACTGTCTTTCAAGTGAGACCTCTGAGCTCAAAAGGTGTCCAAAGGTCCTGCAAATTAAAAAAGGAGTATCATGTTAGCATCGACCTTAACCAGAAAGTCTACAGCACAAAAGATCAAGGCGTTCATACAACGGGTGAGGAATGTTCGACATAGGTTGTGTTAAAAGGTTTTTATGCCTCTTTAACCCATTCGTGACAGAGGTCCACATTTTGTGGTTTGACCTAATAACTTTTGCTGCAGAGCCCTAAAAATTATACCAAATACATAAGCAGAAAGAGCAAAAAATTCTACACAAACTGTGCCCATTTTGGTTGCGTCAATATTTGTTGTTTGATGCTGAAAATTTTTTAAAGGAAAATAAGCATTAAAATTCTTAAATTGACAATGTGAAAGTTTAAAATCACCATTTTCCCCTGCAAATTGGCAACTTTTTGACTTCTCATCATGATTTCTGTTAATTTATATTCATTTCAGATACATGACATATAAGAAAAATGTAGCAATAAAATAAAAATGTTGGTGTTGCCAATTTGAAGAATAAAAGCTGATCAAATTAGGCTTTAAATAATTCCTATCACGAATGGGTTGAGATAATTGATTCACCCTTCATCATAGCTGGTAGTCTAGAGTGCCATGATTGCATTGGTCAATTTATAGCAATAAAAAAGACCCTCTGCCTTGTCTGCCTTGATCTTTTGTATGCAATGTGAGACTGAGCGGAATGGAGGAAAGGCATAGAAATCAAATTTACTCCAATCTAGCATGAACGCATCAACTGATTCGGCCTGGGGGTCATCAGGAAACCATGATACATATCAATCTAGTTGGGCATTGAGCCTAGATGCGAATAGTCTATTTCTGGTAACCCAAAATGATCCACAAAGCTTCTCAAATTCTTGCTTGTTAAGTCTTCATTCTGATCTGTCATTGAACTTTCTAGATCTCTCATCTGCTTCTATGTTTCTTGCATGCCCAGTAGGTGGGCTGCTGTGAGCCATATATCACGCTCAACCTTAATTTCCGAAATGGACCTAGCCATGTCGTTGCAATCAAATGATTTGTGCCACTCGTGCCATTTATGAAAGTAACTGCTGTAGTGCTATACAACCTCACTAGCACAAGGGCATCTCGCAAGTCCGAACAGAAGGACTTAAGTCCCAAGGAAGCAGCTAGGGTCTCATGATAGTTTATTATTTCTACCTTTGGTCATTTCATGTTCATTGTATCTTCCCTGTGTGGATTGTCTGTGGCACCCCAAATGATGCCGCTGGCATCTGTTCTGATTTCTGCGTTGGCATTCTTACATTTAATTGGTGAGAATGCCTTCTTGACATTATCTATCCACCTTCAAAGGATCTTTTCCTGACCCCCTCGATAAGGTCATCGGTCTACCAAAGTGTTAATTGTTTAGTTTAATGCTAAGATTTTGTCATCTCTCTAGGTTTCTGAATAACAGGGGGCTGAACTGCCCTGGTTCCCTATTACATACTGTAGGCTTGTGGTTCTTTAAGAGGTATGCACGAATAGTTCTGTCTTGAGCTTTCTCCCAAGCAGTGTAATTGTCATATCGGCAGTGTTCAGCAGGAAACCCAGGAAATTCAATTTTTGTAGGCATCAGAACAGATATGTCAGGGTACACAATAAATCGTAGTTCCAAGAATATCTGAGAGGTGACTAGTACTGCTCTTTCCATTTTGGCTTTGTCATCTCCTATAAGAGTGTCATCCAAATAACCTAGCGCAGAATGTCCAGCTTCTGGCAGTTTGCAAAAACTGGTTTAAGGACTTTGTGAACAAACTCAGAGCAGTGCCTTAACCCATTGGGAAGGCTTTGAACTGCCAAGGTTTCCCTTGCCACAAAAACTTGAGGTATAAAAATTCCTGAATTTTAGGTTTATTATAATGGAGTAATAAACATCACAGAGGTTGACTGAGGCTAGATAGCAACTTTGTTTTGAGATGAATTCTTTTTCCTCATGCATATAGCAGGGTTCATTGACGTTCTTACTGACCAGCTTTGGATATCTGTGTTAATGCTCTTTTATTCCTGAGAAGTTTCTCTTGTAAGGAATAAGTGGTTTGGTTCATTGTGGGGCATAAGGGCCAGGTCAAATTATATTTAATGGCCTCATATTGCTTCTAGAATGAAAGGATCAGAAGTGCTTGTACACCAGTTTTGGTAATAAAAAAGTCTCAGTCGACCTCCTACAGGATGATCATTATTTATCAAAACATGCAAATTATCCATGTCAATAATGCTACCAGTCTCTTGGGGTATGGTAGTACTAGCTATGACTTCCACTGCTGAGACATTCCTGTCTTGGAGCATCTCTGCCTCGGTGCTTGTTCTGGCCTTGCCGACAGAGTGCAGGCTGCTGACTTCTCTGGCCTGCCTGTAACTTAAACACTGGCCTAAAAAAGGATATCTGGATGATGAGCCCGACACAAGCCTGTCTGAGATCCACCCTGCACTTCGGTATTGACCCCAAGAGAACCTAGTTCCTGATGACCTCCTGTACGGGTGGTATGGGGCATGAGTATATCGTCTCCAAGGCCATCCTTTCACTACCCCTGAAGCCGCCCTCTGTTCATCTTTGAGGTCTTTCAATCTCTTTCCAAGGTCATCACCAAACAAACAGTTTGTAACAGGGGCTAAAGGTTTACACAAATGTATATAATATATAAGATGGGTTCATGTCAGGTTTGATACATTCCTTGTGCAAGCAGTTCATCTCAAATAGGGAGTTGCAAAGGAGGGCAAGTGCATCCTCCTGTTTATCAGTAATATTATTATTGGCTGGCAAGGACTGAACAAAGGGACTAAGTACTCCAGAGATTTCTGCACTCTTTGAAGCTTCAAGTCCCTTCCACATGTAGCTTGCGATGAATTATCCAAAAGAATCTGATTGACTTTGCATGTCCAGATATTGACAGTTGCTAGGTGGAAGTTATTCAGAGGATTCTTCCAAATTTTATTCCTCCAACTGATGGCTGATCATGTAAGAGACCGACTGGGCAATAATCTCTTCCACTGGTGCTACTATGCTGGTGGGCAAAGCAATCTTCACTGCAATAGCTTGGACTGTATCTGAGCCACTTGCTGGTTGTCCCAAGTAATCCGTTGGGATATTGTCGCAAGGACAGCTCAATTCCTCATCTTCCTCATCAAGATGGCTGCCATGAAAAACATGGCTCTCCGTTTCCATTTGAGCAGACATGTCAGAGAGTGCTCTGCTGTCATGATCATATGCCCACAAAGTTGGCTGGTTAATGGCTCCATTTTGTCCACCACATGGGCAAAAATATTCTCAAGTTTATTAAGCCTTTCCCCAAATCATGACTTTGGCTTTTGGGAGCTTTAGAAGTCATAGCTTTAGCTGGAATGGCCTCCTCTTTCCTCATTTCTGCAGGAACAACCTCCATATTTTTCTTCCCCATGGGTATGACCTCCCTGGTCTTTCCAGTCATCTTCCCGCCTGTTTGACTGATTGAGCTAGTGAAGCACTTTCACTCCTCCAGTGCCGCCAGCTTGGTGGGATCTTGTTTCGTAGGGACAGCTGGGCGGTCATGCACAGACTGAGTTGCTCGATCTGTGACCGACAACATCGTACAAAAAATCATAAATTCTCTCAAAATACTCGAACTAACTGATATTTCCTGAGGAAAAACAAGGGTATCAAACTCTGATAGAAATCTCGAGGACAGAGGAATATGTGGAAATAAACATAAACTGTGACTGCCCTGAGAAGTTAATTCTCAGTATGTGAAGAAGTGATGCCTGTGCATGCACAAAGTGGGTTCTCATGCAAGCTTTTACAGATACTCACTAAATAAAATTGTTTTTAGTATGGGCATCGTCAGGTATTTTCTCTTCTTCTTTTCTATCTCTGTCCTATCTCTACTTTTATTTTCTCCTTTCTATCGCTATCTGTCCTATCTCCTCTCTTATTTCTCTTTTCTCTCTATATCTGTCCTATCCCCCTCTATTCTTCTCTTTTCTATCTTTATCTGTCCTATCCCCCCTCTATTCTTCTCTTTTCTATTTTTGTCTATCTGTCCTATCCCTTCTTTCTTTTTTCCTATTTCCATATCCTATTTCATGACCAAGCAGAGACAAATCTCTTTTCAGAATCTAGGAAACATGATCTCGCATTCTCCTTACTTCTTCTGATTTTGCAGGGTTGTCTCTTCTATGTGTGATCCATGTGAAGATGATGCAGAAAGATGTCTTTGTTTGGAATCACTGACTTCTCTCCTGGAAGCTGTTTGACACTTGAATTATAAAGACCCAGGCATCAGGTTTCGACACTGGATAGATGAGAAGCAGGTTTCATGGAGTCAGCAGGGTAAGAGAGTCATGTTCGGTAGTTAGCATTTTGCCCCTGTCTAAAAATTACATTTCATTGCAGGAATAGATAAATGGAAGGAATAAGAAGTAAGTAGAATACAACTCTCAAATTTCCTGCAATTTGTGTACACTTATTTGGCAACTTTTGGGGGTAGGGAAGAGAGAATCAAAAACATATTGTAACAAAGTATTCTACATACTTCCAAGTAAGTATACATAGTTTTGTACCCTTCATATTTTTTCGTCTATACATCCACACTTCCTTTATGTCTTCTTTGCTACTGAACAACTGTTCTCCATTATCATTAAGTAATATTTTTCATAAGTTGTTCACATTATCAGTTTCCACATCACACAGGAACAAAGCCAAATAATTGCTTTTGTGTTTGAATTTTCTAAACAAATATTCACAATTCACCAATTCCCAACAAAGACTGCAAAAAGGGACTATAAAAGTGTGATCAGAATTTTGTGCTGATTTGAGCTTTTCATGTGGAAGCCTAAAGTCAACCAAAAAGGAATTAACAATATCAGTTCCTCATTTTAATTCAATATTCAATATTCAGTATTCAATAAATCAGCATTATATAACCTAGAACAGATAATCTGCCATTTTTAAAACATGTCATGTGATAGATATATGCATCCCTGTTGTGTGATGATTTCATTAAACCAAAGACTGTTAAGGTGTGCTTTGAAATAAGCCACTTAGTTGAAATTCAACCTCAGTGCCAATTTCATACCATATAGTCCATTTATGACATATACAGCCTACCTATTTTTTCTATGGCCCTTCCAGAGACATTCCAAAGCAAAAGCTCTATAGCTCAATATCAGCTAAAAGAGGGTCTACTACCAGTAGTATGACAGCATGTTGCATTTGTTGCAAGATGACCTACCTACCTTGTTCCTATCCATCAGGAAAAAATTCTGATACATCCATAATCAATGATTCAAAGATGCAGCCTCTCTGCATGCATCAGCAGTAATCTGATCTAATTCATTTACCAAATTCGATTCCAGTAAAAGCAAATATGAGGAGCCATCTCTTCAAATCATCAATTTTCCAATTCATTTAGATCATGCTCTCTGTAAGAAAGATCATGTCAGGCCATTTCTTCTTTCATTCTCTATGAATGATATTTCAGGCAAGTCCTTGTTTCATTCTCCGGGGAATGACAGAGCATATCTGGCATTCCCTTCTTTTCATTCTATAAGAATGATAGAGCATAGTAGGTCATCCCTTCCTTTCATTCTCTAAAGGTTTTAGAGGATAATTTATTAGGCCATCCCTTGCTTTCATTCTTTAAAAATGATCGAGCATTTCAGACCATCCCTTCATCTAATTTTCTAAAACTGATAGAGCATACAAGACCAATCCTTAATTTCATTCTCTAAGAATGATAGAGCATGTTAGGCCATTCCTTCCTTATATTCTCCAAGAATAAGGCATTTCAGGCCATCCCTTTATTTCATTCTCTAAGAATCAGCATATCAGGCTTTCCTTTTGTTTCATTCTCTAAAAAATTTACAGCATAATTTATCAGGCTATCCCTTTTTTTCATCCTCTAAAAATGATGGAGCATATTAGGTCATCCCTTTGTTTCATTCTCTAAAAATTTTAGAGCATAATTTATGAGGCCATCCCTTCCTTTTATTCTCTAAGAATGATAGAGCAAATCATGCGATCCCTCTCTAAGAACAATAGAGTGTATTATTCTCTACAGATAACAAAGCATATCATTCTCTATACCAGGCCATCCCTTTGTGTCATAATCTAAAAATGACAGAGCACACCAAGCAGTCAATTTATTTCATTCTGTAAGAATGATAATGCATATCAGGTCATCCCTTTGCCTCATTCTCTAAGATGATAGAGCGTATCAGGCCATCCCTTTGCCTCATTCTCTAAGATGATAGAGCATATCAGGCCATCCCTTTGCCTCATTCTCTAAGATGATAGAGCATATCAGGTCATCCCTTTGCCTCATTCTCTAAGATGATAGAGCGTATCAGGCCATCCCTTTGCCTCATTCTCTAAGATGATAGAGCACATCAGGTCATCCCTTTGCCTCATTCTCTAAGATGATAGAGCGTATCAGGCCATCCCTTTGCCTCATTCTCTAAGATGATAGAGCACATCAGGTCATCCCTTTGCCTCATTCTCTAAGATGATAGAGCATATCAGGCCATCCCTTTGCCTCATTCTCTAAGATGATAGAGCATATCAGGTCATCCCTTTGCCTCATTCTCTAAGATGATAGAGCGTATCAGGCCATCCCTTTGCCTCATTCTCTAAGATGATAGAGCGTATCAGGCCATCCCTTTGCCTCATTCTCTAAGAATGAGAGAGCATATCAGGTCATCCCTTTGCCTCATTCTCTAAGATGATAGAGCACATCAGGTCATCCCTTTGCCTCATTCTCTAAGATGATAGAGCACATCAGGTCATCCCTTTGCCTCATTCTCTAAGATGATAGAGCATATCAGGTCATCCCTTTGCCTCATTCTCTAAGATGATAGAGCGTATCAGGTCATCTCTTTGCCTCATTCTCTAAGATGATAGAGCATATCAGGCCATCCCTTTGCCTCATTCTCTAAGATGATAGAGCGTATCAGGCCATCCCTTTGCCTCATTCTCTAAGATGATAGAGCGTATCAGGCCATCCCTTTGCCTCATTCTCTAAGATGATAGAGCGTATCAGGCCATCCCTTTGCCTCATTCTCTAAGATGATAGAGCATATCAGGTCATCCCTTTGCCTCATTCTCTAAGATGATAGAGCGTATCAGGCCATCCCTTTGCCTCATTCTCTAAGATGATAGAGCGTATCAGGCCATCCCTTTGCCTCATTCTCTAAGAATGAGAGAGCATATCAGGTCATCCCTTTGCCTCATTCTCTAAGATGATAGAGCACATCAGGTCATCCCTTTGCCTCATTCTCTAAGATGATAGAGCACATCAGGTCATCCCTTTGCCTCATTCTCTAAGATGATAGAGCATATCAGGTCATCCCTTTGCCTCATTCTCTAAGATGATAGAGCGTATCAGGTCATCTCTTTGCCTCATTCTCTAAGATGATAGAGCATATCAGGCCATCCCTTTGCCTCATTCTCTAAGATGATAGAGCATATCAGGCCATCCCTTTGCCTCATTCTCTAAGATGATAGAGCATATCAGGCCATCCCTTTGCCTCATTCTCTAAGATGATAGAGCATATCAGGCCATCCCTTTGCCTCATTCTCTAAGATGATAGAGCATATCAGGCCATCCCTTTGCCTCATTCTCTAAGATGATAGAGCATATCAGGCCATCCCTTTGCCTCATTCTCTAAGATGATAGAGCATATCAGGCCATCCCTTTGCCTCATTCTCTAAGATGATAGAGCAATACAGGCCATCCATTTATTTAATTTTCTTGAACTGATATAGTATGATAGTGCATATAAGGTCATTCCTTTGTTCCATCCTTTTATAACGACAGAGCATGTGCATGTAATGCAATTCCTTAATTTCAATACCTGGGAAGAATGTTATATCATATTTGGCCACTGAAAGTTAGAGCATATTGCATTGACCCTTTTGTTCCATTCTTCAAGTAGGAGAGTTTAAGAGGGGAGGAATGATAGGGCCCTCATTATCAGGTAAGTACAAATAGCTTCTGCAATATCTATAGGGATGGGAACAACAAATTATTTTTTTCTGGTGAATGGCAGGCAAATGCTATCAACATGGCTTTCTTATGATGTTGGCTCTTTGAAACTTGTACCATCTGTTCAGTGCCTAACCTTTTGTTTGATGAGTCGGATTAATTCAGGTGCCATCCAGCTTCCAGGAGAGACGTCATTGACTCCCACAAAGGCTTCTATCTGCATCATCAGATCGTGGATCCCACTTGGAAGCGTCAACCCTGCAAAGCCAGAACAAGCAGGGAGAATATGGGTGAGTGTTTCTTAGATATCTGTAAAAGAGCTTTGTTTCTTCTTGGCCTTTACTTAGGATATCCTTCCTTCTCCCTCTCCCCTTTCATCTTTTTCTTTCCTGTCATTTCCTTTCCTTTCCTTTCCTTTCCTCTCTCTCTTCTTTATTTTCTCTTCTCTTCTCTCTTTTCTTCTCTCTTCTCTTCTCTCTTTTCTTCTCTCTTCTCAATTCTCTCTTTTCTTCTCTCTTCTCTTCTTTCTGTCCCTTCCTTCCCTTCTCTTCTTTTCTCTTCTCTTTCCTTTCATTCCCTTCTCTTCTCTTCTCTTTTCTTTTCTTCTTTTCTCTTCTCTTCTCTTCTTTTCATCCCTTCCTTCTCTTCTCTTCTCTCTTCTCTTTCCTTCCCTTCCCTTCTCGTCTCTACTCTTTTCTTTCCTTATCTCTTCTCTTCCCCTTTTTTCTTTCCTTTCTTTCTTTTCTACTCCCTTCTCCCACTCCCTCTTCCCCTTTCCACTTTTCTTTCCTGTCATTTCTTTGTTTTTCTTTCTATTCTATTTCATCTTCACATCCTGACCATCCCCTTTTGCATCTGCATGGATGCAACATCTGCCATCTCATGCAGGTCTGCACATCCATTCTTCACAGTTATCAGGGCTACAAATATTCGTGAAGAAACATTTTGAGCAGGTTGGATATGTCAAATGGTACATACCCATGCATCAAATGTAGATTTTAAAGATGCTCCTTATTACATTGTGCATACAACCAGATATATTGAAATTTTTTTTTCAAGAATATGACCTCTAAAAGAAAACTGAACCGATGATTCTTAAAATCTATCCATCAATCTTGACCATGGTATTCTTAAATACTATTTACCATGATTCTCAATACCCATCTTTGTTATAGTTTTTGATGTGTTAGTATTAGAGAAGCTACAATACCTTTGTGATGATTGGCAATAAAAGGTCAAACTTCTTTGAACTTCTTTGACAAGAACAATAAGTGCTCAGATCACATTGTAAAGGGAGAGATTTGGTAATACCTCATATACTGCCACTGAAAATACAAAATCCTAGTATCTGCACACAATGACATATCAAACATGGTAGTGTAATAACCATTTTGTGATTTTATTTTCAAATCACACAATTTCTTTTTTAAGAGTTTGAATTTGAATCTGTGTAAAATAAAGCCCTATCCCATTCACAACATAATGAGTCTAGGCTCTGAATACTGGTATACAATTTTTATTGTCCAAGGAACCTATTTTGCCATTTTTCAAGATGCACTTTTCCTATGTGGGTGTCAGTCTTGATCATGGTATTCTTAAATATTAGTGTGATGACTTCCTTGACATTTTGCCGACAACCAATGATATGATGTCTTTTCTCTTTCAGGACACAGTTATAGTACCCGTTTTTACTTTTTTTCCTCTTCTTAAATGTTTAAAGAACACTCAGGGGTGAAGAACTTTGCCTGAGGTCACTTTAGCCATTATTGTCCAATCATTGAAGGTTCCAGGCAGATGATGCTACACTTCAACATTTAAATCTGCTCATATTTATGTTGTGAATGGGATAGGGCTTTATTTGGAATGCTTATATATGCATGCTGTAGCAAAAATGTGGTACAAAGGCTGTATGCCACTCTTTCTACATAATAGCATGGTCCATGACAACAAAATGAAGGTAAATATCTAAGTACATTCTTGATAAAAAAGATACACCAGCCGAGTTATTCAATCATATATGGATGATGTTATCCTTTGCTATTGCATGACTGAAAAGCGATGAACTAATATTGTGGTGCCCTCAAACTTGGAAGAATGCTTTGCTCATCTTAGAATCAAGATCTGTCTCATTTCGCTCATCAGATAGCTAGCAGGAGCTGTAAATTATTAAATTTCAGTTATCCCCCGAACTTGGTATAATCCCCCCCTCCCCCGGTCTTAGAATCCAAGAATCCATGTGTCTCAATTTTTCCATCCATGTGATGCTCAGGGGAATCTGAAGAATTCTTGGGATATCCCCTCCCCTCCCCCAAACCTGAGACAATGCCCGATCTTTGAATCCATCTGTCTCACTTTCTGCAAGCATGCCATAGCTAGCGAAAACTAAAGAATTTTAAACTTGGGGTATCGCCAAAAACTTTGGACAATACCCCCCCCCCCCCCCATCTTTCAATCCAATAAGCCATCTGTCTCACTTTCTCCACCCATGTGATGCTGTGTGTAATGTGAAAAAATTCTAAACCCGGTGTGTTCACTACCCTAAAACTTGAGACAATACCTCCCATCTTTATAGAATCAACCTGTCTCACTTTATTCACCCATGTGATGCGGAGTGTAATCTGAAAAATTCCAAACTTGGTTTGTTCCCTCCCCTGAAACTTAGAACGATACTTCCATCCTAGAATTTGTCTGTCTCACTTTCTCCCCCCCCCCCCCCCATGTATTAGGTAGCAGAAGTTGGAGAATTCTAAACTTGGGGTATCCCCCAATCTTGGGACAAGCCCCCACCCCAACTAAGAATCTATCTGCCTCATTTTACTCGACATATGGCTAGTGGAAGCTGAAACTTGGGGTATCCCCCCAAATCTGAGACAATATCACCCCCCCCCCAAACCAAACAAGAACAAAAAAAATCTTAAGAATCAATCTGTCTTACTTTCTCAACCGATGTGATAGCTAAAGAAAGCTGAAGAATTTTAAACTAGGAGTATTCTCCACAAACTTGGGATAATGCCCCTCCAATCTTAGAATCCAAGAATTCATCTGTCTCATTTTCTCCACCTGTGTGATGCCAAGTGAAATCTGAAGAATTTAAACATGGGGTGTCCCTCCCCTCGCCAAAACTCAAGACAATGCCCATCTTAGAATCTACCTGTTTGCATGTGACAGCGTTAGAGGAAACTGAAGAATTTTCAACTTGGGACAATGCCCCAATGTTAGAATCTCCTCTATGTGATGCAAATTTCTAAACTTGGAGTTGGGGTATCTCTATCAAACTTGGGACAATGCCTCCAATCTTAGAATCCATCTGTCTCATTTCACTCATATGGTAATTGGTAGCTGAAGTATTTCAAAGTATTCCCCCAAACCTGGGACAATAGCCCCTCCCCACCCCTTAGAATCCAAGAATCCATCTGTCTCACTCTCTCCACCCACGTGGTAGTGAATGAAATCTGAAGAATCCCCTACCCCTCCCCTAAAATTGAGACAAACCTCCCATCTTAGAATCTGCCTGTCTATCTTTCTCCATGCATGTAATATCTAGTGGAAACTGAATAACTTAAACTTGGGCTATCTCCAAAAAATTTGTTAAAATGCCCCCCCCCCTCCCCTCTTAGAATCCATCTGTCTTTACTCATCATATGGCTAGTGCAAGCTGAAGAATTTTTAAACTTGGGGTATTACCCAAAACTTGGGACAATAGCCCCCCCCCCACCCCCCCCCCCCAATCTTAGAATCCTTCTGTATTACTTTATCAACCCATGTGATAGATAATGGAAGCTGAAGAATTATAGAATTTGTTTATCCCCAATGAAATAGGGACCATACCCCATATTAGAATCCATCTGTCTCACTTTCTGCACCTACAAGTACCTGATTGATAGCGGAAGTTGAAGAATTTCAAACTTGGGGTATCCTCCACCAATTCGGGATAATGCTCCCATCTTGGAATCCACCTGTCTCACTTTTTCCACACATGTAACAGCGTGGGGAAGCTGAAGTATTTTAAACTTGGGGTATCCCCCAAAATTTGGGACAATACCCCTCATCCCATCTTAGAATCCAAGAATACATTTATCTCACTTTCTCCAGACCATGTGATAACTGGCGGAAACTGAAAGAATTTAAACTTGGGGTGTCTCCCAAGGCCTGGGCCAATACCTTCCCCTGCCATCTTTAAAATCCATCTGTCTCACTTTACTCATTATACGGCTGATGGAAGCTGAAGAATTTTTAACTTGGGGTATCTCCCCAAACTTGGGACAATAGTTCCCCATCTGTCTCCACCCATGTGATAGCTAGTAAACATAGAAACCCATGTGATAGATAACAGAATCCATCTGTCTCACTTTTGCCACCCATGTGATGCTGAGTGGAATCTAAAAAAATCTGAACTTGGTGTGTCCTCTACAAAACTTGGGTCATTGTCCCCAATCTTAGAATCTATCTGTCTCATTTCATTCATCATATGACTAGTGAGAAGTAAAGAATTTTAAACTTCGTGTATCCCCCCAACCTTGGGACAATAGTCCTTCCTCCCCCCATCTTAGAATCCACCTGTCTCTCTTTCTCCGTCCATGTCATGCTGAGTGGAATCTGAAAAATTCTGAACTTGGTGTGTCCCCTCACCTAAAACTTGCAACAATACCATGCATATTAGAATCCCTCCGTCTCATTTTTATCCACCCATGTGGTAGATAGTGGAAGCTGAAAATTTCAAACTTGGAGTATTCCCCACAAACTTGGGACAATGCCCTCATCTTGGAATCCACCAGTCACATTTTCTTGAACCCATGTGATAGCTAATGGAAGCTGAAACTAGGGGACTCCCCCAAATTTTGGGCAATATCACCCCCCCCCCCCCCAAATCTGAGAATCCATCTGTCTTACTTTCTCAACCTATGTGATAGTTAATGGAAGCTGAAGAATTTTAAACTTGGGGTATCCTCCAAAAACTTGGGATAATGCCTCTCCAGTCCTAGAATCCAAGAATTCATCTGTCTCACTTTCTCCACCCATGGCGGTTACTGAAGAATTTTTAACTTGGGGTATCCAAAGAAACTTGGGACAACGCCCCAGTCTTAGAATCTCCTCTATGTGATGGCTAGTGGAGGGTTGAAAATTTTCAAACTTGGGGTATCCCTATCAAACTTGGGACAATGCCTCCAATCTTAGAATCTGGCAGTCTCATTTTACACATTATATGGCTAGTGGAAGCTGATTTGATGTATTCCGCAAAACTTTTGACAATAGTCCACCCCCTCAATCTTAGAATCCAAGAGTCCATTCATCTCACTTTATTCATCATATGACTAGTGGGAGGTAAAGAATTTTAAACTTGGGGTATCCCCCAAATTTGGGGCAATACCCCCTCATCCCATCTTAGAATCCAAGAATACATCTATCTCACTTTCTCCAGACCATGTGATAACTGGCGGGAACTGAAGAATTTAAACTTGGGGTGTCTCCCAAGACCTGGGCAAATACCCTCCCCTGCCATCTTAAAATCCATCTGTCTCACTTTACTCATTATACGGCTGATGGAAGCTTAAGAATTTTTAACTTGGGGTATCTCTCCAAAACTTGGGACAATAGTTCCCCATCTGTCTCCACCCATGTGATAGATAGTGAACACAGAAACCCAAGTGATAGAAAACGGAATCCATCTGTCTCACTTTTTCCACCCATGTGATGCTGAGTGGAATCTGAAAAATTCTGAACTTGGTGTGTCCTTTACAAAACTTGGGTCATTGTCCCCAATCTTAGAATCTATCTGTCTCATTTCACTCATCATATGGCAAGTTGAAACTGCGTGTGAATAGGGTATCCCCCAAACTTGGACAGTAGCCCCTGGCCCCCCCCCCCCCCCCAATCTTAGAATCCAAGAATCCATCGGTCTCACTTAACTAATCATATGACTAGTGAGAGGTAAAGAATTTTAAACTTGGGGTATCCCCTCAAACTTGGGACAATAGTTCCCACCCCCCCCCCCCCCCCATCTTAGAATCAATCTGTCTCTCTTTCTCCGTCCATGTGATGGTGAGTGGAATCTGAACAATTCTGAATTTGGTGTGTCCCCTCCCCTAAATCTTGCAAAAATACCTTCTATCTTAGAATTTCCTCTGTCTCACTTCCTCCACCTATGTGGTAGATAGTGGAAGCTGAAAATTTCAAACTTGGAGTATTCCCAACAAACTTGGGACAATACCTCCCCCCCCCCCCCCTCTAAGAATCCACCTATCACACTTTCTCCACCAAAGTGACAGCTAGTGGAAACTGAAGATTTTAAAACTTGGGGTGGTTCCCATGACTCGGGACAATATGCCCACCCCTCCCCCATCTTAGAATCCATCTGCCTCATTTCACTCCTCATTCAGCAAGTGGAAGCTGAAGGATGTTAAACTGGGTATCTCCCAAATTTGGACAACAGCCACCCCCCCCCCCCCATCATCTTACAATCCAAAAAATCCATCTGTCTCACTTAACCCATCATATGACAAGTGGGGGGTAAAGAATTTCAAACTTGGGGTATCTCCCCAAACTTGGGACAATAATCCCCCCCCCCCCCCAACCTTAGAATCCATCTGTCTCTCTTTCTCCATCCCAAGTGGAATCTGAAGAATTTTATACTTGAGGTTTGGGTATTCCCAACAAACTCAGGATAATTGGGGTGCCCAAATCCTAGAATCTTCACCCATGTGAAAAGCTAGTGGAAGCTGAAAGATTTTGAACTTTGGGTATCCCCTACCAAACTTGGGAAAATAGTCCTCCCCCCCCCCCCCCTCCCTAGAATCTATCTGTCTCACTTCTTCCACCCATGTGGCAGCTAGTGGAAACAGAATTTATACTCAATGGGTGTCTCCCAAGACTCGGGACAATATCCCCACCCCCTCCCCCCTTAGAATCCTAGAATCCATCTGTCTCACATTCTCCACCCATGTGATAGCTGGCAGAAATTGAAGAATTTAAACCTGGGCTGTCCCCCCAGACTTGGGACAATATCCCCACCCCCCCCCCCCCCATCTTAGAATCCATCTGCCTCATTTCACTCATCATACGGCATGTAGATGCTGAAGAAAGTTAAATTTGGAGTATACCCCAAACTTGGGACAACAACCACCCCAATAATCTTAGAATCCAAAAATACATGTCTCACTTATGTCATCATATGACAAGTGGGAGGTAAAAAAATTTAAACTTGGGGTATTCCCCTCCCCCCCCCCCCCCCCCAAAAAAAAAAAACTTGGGATAATCCCCCACACTTGGTGTGTAACCTCCCCTAAAACTTGCGACAATACCTCCCATCTTAGAATCCCTCTGTCTCACTTCCTCCATCTATTTTGTAGATAGTGGAAGCTGAAAATTTCAAACTGTGGGTATCCCCAACAAAATTGGGATAATGCCCCCCCCCCCATCTTAGCATATGTCTCACTTTCTTTACCCATGCGAGTGAAATCTGAAGAATTTGATATTTGAGGTTGGGATATTCCCCACAAACTTGGGATATGCCTCCATCTCAGAGTCTCCACCCATGTGAAAGCCAGAGGAAGCTGAAAGATTTTAAACTTGGATTATCCCCTACAAAACTTGGGACAATCACCAAATCTCAGAATCCATGAGTCTCATTTTACTCTTCATATGGCCAGTGGAAGCTACACGTAAAGAATGTTAAACTTGGGGTATCTCCCCAAAACTTTGGACAATAGTCTCTCCCCCCCCCCCCCCCCCCATATCAGAAAAATCTGTCTCACTTTCTTCGCCCATGTAATAGCTAGCGAAAACTGAAGAATTTGAATTTGGAGTGTCCCCAAAAACTAAGGACAATACCCCGAACCGATCTTAGAATCCATCTGTCTCACTTGCTGTACCCATGTGATGCCAAGTGGATTCTGAAAAATTCTGAACTTGGTGTGTCCCCTCCCATAAAACTTGGGACAACACTCCCAACTTGGAATCCCTCTATCTCACTTCCTCCACCTATGTGGTAGATAGTGGAAGCTGAAGAATTTCAAACTTGGGCTATCCCCATCAAACTTGGAACAATACCTCCCATCTTAGAATCCATCTGTCTCAATTTCTCCACCCATGTGATGGTGAGTGAAATCTGAAAAATTTTAAACTCGATGTGTCCCCTCCCCTAAAACTTGGGACAATATTCCCCCATCTCAGAATCCATCTGTCTCACTTGAGACAAATGTTACATGATTTCATAAACATTTTCTTCCAACTTGTCCACATATCGTACAGTATCCACTTTATATTTCAGTATGATACAAACTGAAGTGTTTGAAATCTGTCAGGCGTATAAATAGGGTACTGAATTTGTAAGAAATTTTTATAACCTTGTATTTTCTAATTAAAATGTTGGAATGCGATCTAGTTTTAGTTCTTTGGCCACTTCTTCTAATTTAATCTCAATTTCAAGAATTCGCCCATCTCTTTCTTCCTCTTGCTCTTCTCCGATTTCTTGGTACTCTTTTAAACATATTTCTTTCATAGAGTAGAATGTCATGTTCCACTACTCACTTTGTAAACAGTTTACTGAATTCTGCAGTCAGTTACTCACAGACTGATGGCAAAGATCACCTATATAATAGAAAACAGAGAATTTATAATGAACTTGAAAAGATCACTGCTATATAAGTATTCTCTATCGCACCAAATGTTGGTTCTACATGAAATCCTTTCTTTGTAATGATGTAATTGCCATTTCTTTATCTACACTTGATCTTGCATTATGTTGCTCCTGTTTTGTTGGAACTAAAGAAATCTATGTCATGACAATAAATCAACTGCCAAAGATGATGAATACCCACAAATAAATTTCAATAACCCTCTAAAATTTGGATTGCTCTTGTCTAGATAACTAAGATATGAATATGAAATTAAAATTACACATTTTACATCATACTCTTCAATCAATTTTCAAACCGGCCATGTTCACTAAAAAATAACTTTTTAAGACAAGATTTGAATTATTCCTTCCTTTTCACTGGTTGATCTGATATGAAAAGTATGTTTCATGATATCCAACTTTACAATTAATACATTAGTTTGGAATCCAAGAAGTAATACTAGTTTTTCATTGTCCAAAAATATGAGAATCTTTAATGGTACAAACCACCTGTGGTAGTGAACAGGTTAAAAGGTTAGTTTAATTTGATACAGTTCAATATAACTTTATATAATTTTAATTAAAATTACATAGTTAAATTTAGTTAAATGTAGTTTAGTACAGTTTAATATAAGTAACTATAGTTTAATGTAGTTTGTAGTTTGATACATAACTTATCATAGGTTTTAGTTTAGTGTAGTAAACTGGTCATGATATAGAATATTAAACATATATTAAGTATAGATAGTGTAAACTGATGTAACTAATATAGTTCAAGATACTTGATTTGATTAACTAATAGTTATTTAATAATTACTTTTATAAAATCTAATGTTTTAAAAAGGTGGTTTAAGTAACATTAAGATTTACAGAATGGTACTCACTATTTCTGGACAAAGAAAGGCTTGTCTTTCTTCTTAACATTCAAATTAGTACAGAACTGTAAAATTAGATGTCATGGGTATGTATCAGATCAAACAGTGTATCACATTAAACAATGGAAAATTTCATAACTTCAGGAAGCCAGTCTTCAAATTCAGTGAATTTCTTCAAACTACAGGGTGCGTAAAGAAATAAATCCCTTTTGCCCAGTGTTAGGAATTCTTGTCAGCTGCAACTTTACCTTTGTGCCACTTTCTGTACCATTCAGTCCTTCTTCATTGTCTCACTCTTAATTGAGGGGATAATTGTACTCTCTTGTCAGTACCATTTCTTTTGATTTGCAAATCAAAAGAGTAACATGGAAGTGTAACTGTATCAAGTACACACCAATATTTGAAAGAGTATGATTCCTTACTTTGGCTCTTACCGGTTCCCTCATCTCACAGAAGCAAATATTAGAAAGTGAATGGCTAATTCTTGTAAAGGTTGGAAATTACAGGCATTGACAAAATGAAATCCGTCCCTGATTCATCAAATGTCAAGCATACCAATTGTTCTTATTTGAAGAAAGAAATTTTAAAAAAAAATAATAAAAAGCATCTAAACTTCTCATTTTGAAGTGCTTCCAAACTAAGAACTTAGAATACACAAATGTTTAGAATGTTAGGGAGCTCCCATCTTTAATTCATTTCGCACTCTTGTGCAAATCCTTGCACTTCAGAATGAATAGTTTTTATGCTAAAGGTATGCATGCTGATGTGTAAAAATACAGCAAATAAGCATGAAAATACCACTGTTTTCCTGCTATAATTCTTTTTAGAGGAGATAATCATGATCTAATATCTCTAGTATCTGCTTCAAGTGATATGAATGGGAAAGAGATGACATGCTGAGCAAATGATTCCTTCTGCAACCAGTCAGATCATCTAGTGGGGTCCTCCTGACAGGTATGGCTCTGCTACGGGAGGTGGGTCAGCATCACCTCTAAAATGATGCTGCCGCTAGTTGGTCACTTGGTAGACCAGCCTTTCAGATCCATGCAGAGGCCCTAGCTTTTGAATCAATCAGGTCCCCAACCAGCCTCTGCCTCTTACTTCTTGTCATTCCCAGCCTTAAGAGTAAGATAATTGGTGGCTTGGTAGCATACCCTCAAACTTGGAGCTATGAATTAGCTCCATGCCTCAACATCCAATTCTGACTGCTGCTCAAATAGAGTGATAAATCCTTTCATATGTCTTGGGTGTCTTCAATCATCTTTTCCACAAATGCTTTATTCATCCTCTCAAGTACTTCATCACAACTCACTTTTATTCTCTTTTCAAGATTCTGTGCAATATGGTGGCATTTTGCTCTCTTTGGGTGAAAATGCGCTAATATTACCATTTGCATCATATGCTTGACTCCTTGCATCTTCTCCAGATGTAGAATAGGCAGATGATAGATCTCCATCTACATCTTATTAAGAGGCATCCTTGTGTGCTGCTAGAGCAGCTTAAAGATAGTAGGGGGCTATACTTCCTACTTTGCAGCTCATATCCCTCCATTCCATTGCAGGAAGGAGACTCTTCATAATGTTATGGGTGCTCACATGGCTCAGTCTGCTTGCTCTAAGTGTTGACACAGGACATATACTCTGTGATGGTGTCCTCAATAAATCATACACATTGGTGTGGAGTCAACAAAATGCAGGAAGGCATCATGGATGCTCTAATTACTTCAACTTGCTCTAGATATGTGTTAGCAAATTAAAGTAACATCCTATTGCCTGAGGCTCTATTTGTTGATAAATGATGAACCTTTGGTGAATGCTTCCACAGTATTCATCTGTAAATTCTCCATGCCTCAATTGGCTTGCTCTGGGTGTTGGCATAGTATTACTGCTTTGCCTGTGGCAGTATTACTTGCATACCACCCCAGTGTTGATCAATGGTTTGCAGTTTAAGTCCCTCCACAGCACTAGTGTCTTTTGGCAAGACATTTATATAGTGGCCCTGAAGTACGCTCAACAACAAGTGATGTGCGCCATGAATTTCGTGGCCAGTGGACACAAACTTTGCGTTCCAGTCACAAAATTCGAGACCTGGAACACAAACTTTGTGTCCAGGGTTGCGAAATTCGCAACTCAGAATGCAAACTTTGTATACCAGTTGAGAAATTTGTGACATGTGATGCGAAATTCTTGACCAAGGATGCAAAATTCATGACCCCAGACACAGCATTCATGACCCAGGATGCAAAATTTGTGATCCTGGATGTGAACTTTGCGTCCCAGAGGCGAAATTTGCATCCACTGGCCACAAAATTCATGGCACACATGACTCATTGTTGAGCCTACTTCAGGGTCACTATACATTTACTTACATTTGCCACTCTCCACCCTTGAATGCTGGCAGCTTGGCTACATCCGGGTAATAATAATGAGCCCAAGGAATGGCTTTTCAGTGCCAATAATGAGCATTATACAAGAGCCTCCCATTAAAATAATTATCAATTTAAATCACTTTCAATACTTAATTAATGAAATAGAATTTAAGCTTTTGTGCACACGAGTTAAGTTGCTTTATAGGAATAAAGTCTATCTTCTGATTGGGTAATTAGTACCTCAACTTCTACCATTTTTCAGCTTCTCCCATTCCAGTTCCCTTTTGCTACATCTATATATATATATATATATTTTTTTTTTTCCCCGGGGGGGGGGGGGGGGGGGGTCCTCAGATTCTATGACACCTCTACAGACCACCACACAGCTGAGCATTTGCAAACTGAGGCTCTCTCTTTGCATAATTCATTATGCTACTTTTTTTGTTTTGCTAATTTATTCTCAGGGTTAAAACCTTTGAAGTATTTAGCCGGCATCTGTAGGGGCTATCAGCCCAAGGATCAAATCGCTTCAGCTCCTGTTTGTTTGGGGGGTTTCTTTATTCATGAAATCTTCCCTATACCTCATATGTATACATTCAATGTTCAGAATAGCAATCATGTACAACTTCATCGTATATTTACATTTTACATATTTGTGCTCGGTATGCACCAATGCCTTACATGTATACAATCTATGTTCAGAGTAAACATCTATCATGTACAACTTCATCATATAATTACATTTTACATATTTTTGTTCGGTATGCACCTATGCCTTATGTATACATATTCAGAATAAACATCTATGATGTACAATTGTATCATATATTTACATATTACATATTTGTGTTCGGTATGCACCTATACCTTATATGTATACAATCTATGTTTAGAGTAAACATCTATCATGTACAACTTCATCGTATAATTACATTTTACATATTTTTGCTTGGTATGCACCTATGCCTTATATCTATACATTTTACGTTCAGAGTAAACATCTATCATGTACAACTTTATCATATATTTACATTTTACATATTTGTGCTCGGTATGCACCTATGCCTTATATATATACACATTTTATGTTCAGAGTAGACATCTATCATGTACAACTTCATCGTATATTTACATTTTACATATTTGTGCCCGATATGCACCTATGCAATCTATGTTCAGAGTAAACATCTATCATGTACCACTTAATAATATACATTTTACATACAGTATTGGTACTCGGCTCCCCAGTGGCTGCCATCTTGATGTGTGATCGCATCTTTGCTGTAATATTGGAGATTCTCTATCCACTATATTGAAGAAAATGCATATTAATGCCTTGTATTTTGCATAATTCATTATGCTTTTTTTTTTCCTAACGCCTCATTCTCAGGGTAGGCTAAAGTTTTAGCCGGCCAGGCTCCCTTCGGGGAAGTAACCCTAGCTTGAATCTGTAGGGGCTATCAGCCCTAGGATCAAGTTGCTTCGGCTCCTGGTCTTTTTTTTTTCATTAACAAAAAAAAACAAATTATTTCATAATACTTGCTCCAGCAACATTTGCTCAGTGAGGTTTAGGATAAATGCTAGAGTGTGAGATTAAGTTAGAGTATTATAGGAGAGTATTAAAGTATTAAATTAGAGTATAGTATAGTATATCAGGTTAGGGCATTGTTGGTTAGGGTAATGTAGATCCGGTTTAGGTATGGTAGATCAGGTTAAGGTATGGTAGATTAAGTTAGGGTATAGTAGATTTGGTTAGGTAATGTTAAGGAAGGTTAGGCAAGGTAAAGTTAAACTTAAGTTTAAACTAAGAGTAAGGGTAAGGGTTAGAGTTAGGGATATGATTTGGTGTAGAATTACATTTATTATTATGTCTAGGAGTGAAATTAGGAAATAGGTAGATTTAAACATGCTGCTCAGCAAGTGTCGCTGGAACATGTGTCATATAATGACGACATATTCTTTTAATACCAGGTTACAAACCAGGAGAAATGGTTGTCTGTTTTGTGTTTGTTTTTTTTTGTCAGTATAGTAAACCCCTTGCCATGGACTGAGGCCAAATAAAAAGGAAGAAAAATTATATTGCCTACTGTATGTATGTAAGATTATATTAGAGAGAGTTTTTTCATACATTGTACGCTATATTCTAAGACAAGAAATACATTCTTTCACATATACTGAAAAAGATTATAGATATGGTATTATAGGTATTGTAAATTACACTTATAACTCTCACTGCGAAATGGACAGAAAATTCAAAAAAAAAATCAAAATAAAAGAAATTTTAAAAAAATGGGTGTTTAAAAAAAATGGAACAGCAGATAATCGAGCTGCATAATTTATTAATTTTTTCGTACATTTTTAGTATTTATCAAATATTTTTGAGGGTTTTTTTAAAACATATTCAAAAGTCCAAACGTGAGAAAGATTGTAAGCTGTCTCTTATTCTTCTAATGGTTATGTATTGTCAAACATTATTGTGGAATGTTAGAAAATATTAAGTGTATGCATTATAGATTGTTGATTTACATCATAAAAGAATTTAGAAATTCTATTTATATCTCAATTAGGTTAAGGACAGAAAAAAGCACAAAAGTATCAAAACAAAAGAAAACAAAAATTGGGTGTTTAAAAGCATGAGACAGCAAACCACTGAGCTGCATTAATGCCCTTATTTCTTTTTTACGTTTTTCATACAATTTTGTATTTATCAAATATTTTTAGGGGCTTTTTTTTCTTAAAAATTCAAAATTCCAAATATGAGGAAGGTTTGTAGTTTTCCTTAATTTTCCAGTAGTTATGCATTTTTCAAAACATTATAGTGGAATATTGTGAAGTATGAAATGAGTTTATATATAAAATCTTGAAAATAAATGTTAATGTAGAGTAAGAAAGACTTTGTAAATTCTAATAATATCTATCAGGTAATGGACGAAAAAAATGAAGAAAAAAATATCAAAATAAAGGAAAAGTAAAAAAAAATGGGTGTTCTAAAAATATGGGACTGCAGACCATCAAGCTGCATTAATTTTCTTTTGAATTTTTTCATACATTTTTGTATTTATCAAATATTTTTGAGGGTGTTTTTTTTTTCACCAATTCAAAAGTCCAAACATGAGGAAGGATTCACTTGTAGATTTCATGAAGTTTTTCAGTAGTTATGCATATTGAATTATTGAATATATTCATTTAAGGAGTTTGACATAAACTGGTAAGGTAATGTTATGAAGATTACCTAAATTTGATTGATTTCTCACAACAAGAAATAGAAAAAAATCCAAAAAAAATATCAAAATAAAAGAAAAGTTTAAAAAAAATTGGTGTTTTAGAAATAAGGGATAGCAGTTTCATAAGCTGCATTAATTTTCTTAATTTTTTCATACAATTTTTGTATTTATCATATATTTTTGAGGGTGATTTTTTTCCCCTACAAATCTATACAAAGTCTGAGTAGTTGTGAGAAATCGTTTACACTTTTCTTCCTTTTTATTTGGCCAATGAACACCTCCTCTACAATATTCCTCAATTTCTTCATCTGTATATATGCCTTATTGTTATAGCATCTGTGCTCGTAAAGGATGTTTTTTGTTATACATTGATATTATATATGATGGGATCGGTATGCACCAATGCCTTATATGTATACATTCAATGTTCAGAGGAAACGTCTATCATGTACAACTTAATCGTATATTTACATTTTACATATTTGTGCTCGGTATGCACCTATGCCTTGTATGTATACATTCTATGTTCAGAGTATTTGTACAACTGTATTATATATTCACAGTTGCATGTCGATTCAATTGATATACACTTATATATCCCTTGCCATCGTCAGCTTAATTTTGATATGATGTATCAGAAAAGCTTATGCCACACTTGTATACCGCTCTTCCTGTATACCTTGTATACCCATGCTGTTATATCGAGGTCTGATGATCTAAGCTCCTTGTTCTTTCCCTCAAAGGGATAATATGTCTTTTTGCAGGATAGCTAGAGATCTTGTAAACTGGAATAGAAACCAATGTACAGAGTCGAAGAAAAGTGTTTATTATCGAACATTTGTTTTCTATATCATGTATGTGACTAATGCCTTAAACATTCCTTTTATATTATGACCATTAGGACCAATGCATATAGGTCAGATGATCAGTGCCTAACATTTTGTTTTGTTACAAGCTTTGGAAATGTATGAAATGTCATGTTCCCCAAACACATAGATGTGTTAGACGGCACTGATGCTATAGTACACTTTAAACATATTGCAAAGTACGACTGTACTAGAACTTCTCTCATTTACCAGTTTAAAGACAAATGTCTTAATTATGCAAATCATGTAAATTATGGAAATTATGCAGGTTATGCAAATTGTGCCTTGTCCATGTGACGTCTCAGAAAGTATAATTGCAAAACAGGATCAGTGACATGAAACTACTATTACATTTCACGAAGGCTTAATGGGGAGTGGGGTTGAAATGTCCGTCTACTAGCCCTCACCCAATCAGTCTGCCCAGTAAGATGACCATGGGCATGAGTATAGGGTACATAACAGACAAAGGAGAAGTCAATAGATATAATATTTTTAGAAATTTGTAAATGCTACAAAAAATATACTGAAATGCTATACCTCAGGAATATTGCCAATTTTGCCATACTACCTCCAAACCAACTAATTATTGCTATTTGGAGTACTAATTGCTTGTTCCGTCTTATGGTCTCTGCTCATTGTGACTATGGTAAAGAATATTTTTTTTAAAATGGAGTTGTCAAAAAGGTTACCGCCCTGTGTTCCAAGACAATAGTAAACAAATCTATCAGTCTGAGGAGAAACTAGCCAATCAGACTTGCTCTCTCACAGATCCAAAGTGTAGAGGTGCCTTGGTTGGCCATTTACTTGACTTTTAATCAAGAGGTTAAGAATTTGGACTGGCCAAGGTAATTGTTAAAATCACATTTCATAGAACCAAAGTTTTACACTTACAGTGAATGATGAGTAGCATTATGGCCTGAGCTGTACAGTCTGTATGTTCTGGAAATCTTTTTTAAAAGGGATCTGGTATAAGGGCTTTATTACCTACTGCAAAAGAAGCCAACCAAGTGTAGAAGAAAGGGCTTCACTACAGGTGGATAAACATAACCCTTCATGGCAATGGAACCAAACTACGTAGCGGATATATGTACCGCTCTGTAGAAAAATGATTCCCACTGCATGGCAGCTATTGCCAACACGTGGTAGCGAAAATGGGACCCAACTACGTGGTGGATATATGCACCACTCCGTAGCAAAATGGGTCCGACTACAAGCACCACAAAATCCTCAAAGCATGAAGGATATAGCACGAGCAGATGTAAGCTTTATTCAAAAAGCCATTAAGAGGAAATCATAGATTGCAATGGCCCATCTCTACACAAAACCATAGTTGTAACTTTGGTTAAGCTAACATACTCTAGTATTTCTATTTCATAATGGGTACTAATACAAATGCAAAAAGAATTATTTTTAAAAAGCTTGGAAACAAATGAAACTGTACAGGCTTCTGACTGACTGATGCTAGGAGCAAGTCTGCATTTACACTAATACAAATCTTACTTTAATTTCAAAATGCTTTTTTCCAGAGCTCAAACGTAACAATGATTCAATGCTATCGTCAGGACACAGGGTGGTAACTGTTCAAATATCATACATTTATGTACTCTGGAAGGCAACTATGCCTAAAATCAGTACTTTAGTCAGATGCAATATTTTTTAAAACCAAATCTGTCAAAATATCTGGTTTTGAAAAGGTCACTGAAATAAAATACCATCAGATTACAAATGTCAAATACAGACTGAATAAGATATACTGATTCAAATGTAAGTTACAGTTATGTCACAAAACATCCTAGAAACTATGTAATTAAGATTGTGACTCCATAGATTAATGTGAAAAACCTTTGTGAATTGAATAGGAATGTTCTTATGATGCACCTTCCATAGTTATTACTAAGTGCAATACAAATGATAATTATGTAACAATTATATAAATGTGTAAAAATAACAACAAAATACAGTGCAGACTGGAAGAAAAACAGACCAAATGTGAAAACAGAAATAAAATGAAAAGAAAATTGAAAGAAAACAAATCAAATGTAAAAATGAAAAAAAATCCAATGAAGAATGAATGGAAACAGAAAAAAATGTTAAAATGAAAATAAAATTCAGTGAAGACTGAATGAAAATTAATGAAAAAGCGATTAAAAAAGTGCATTTATTGTAATGTTGTTTTGATTTTCTAAAATCATATTTTATGTTCTAACCTTCCCTGCTTCTCTCTGTCATGTCTTTGGTAGGGATGTCTTTTTGCATCTGTCTGTGGGGCTAACTTGATCCAACTTCTCATGCCAGATTTCGCTTGCGAGACGATGAACTGAGATGCACTGAGCATGGATGGAATCTGTTTTGCTGATGTGATCCGGGATGTGATCTCTCTGTATGAGTTGGTGAGCTGTTCCTAACCCACTTGTTAGAGCTGCTCTGTGAGGAGGAGGTGTGTGGATCTTACAGAGAGGTGCTTGTCGATGAACGATCATCTTCAAGGAAGATAAAGAGAGAGATAAAGAGAGAGAGAGAGGAGAAAAGCAGGATAATGGTTAATGATATTGATTGAAATTATATAAAAGAGCTACTTGAATTCCAGGTATTCATTTCGGCATGTGCCTTTACCATCCACCCAAGCAAGCTGGAACTTTACCAGAAATTTTGGAACTTTACCAGAACTTGTAAATTTACAATTAACCCATTCTTTATTGGTAGAAACCAGTGGTATCTGCTCACTGCCTAAAAGCGCCATCACACCTAACGGACTTGGCTCACCGGAGCTATACCACAGATATACCGGAGCACAAAATCTGTTGATTTTCGGGGATCAGTACTAGTACAGCAGTGGAATGATTCACAATGCTAAGAACGGAAGTACATCATCAGGGCATCGTAGGAACATTGGTGACAAAATTAGCAACAGCAAGTTGTGCTGCCGGAGTGAGCAATGGGACTACAATGGTAATACTCTCATACGGCTTCATTAATGTTGGTGAAGCATTGGTAGCAACTCGTGATAGATTAGTGGCTCTCCAGTGGCTTCAACATCTACAGTACTGGTATCGATGTAATATCATTGTTTTCCCTACATATTAACGATGTACTACCGTTCTCAAAAATGTGATACGGCACTAATACCATACTGCTGCTACCGTTGTGCATTTTTCATTTAAATAAGGCAGAGACTACCTTCCCGTCACCAGTAGTCACTGTAGTCATTGTTGTTAGCTCAGCGTCTACAACAGGAATGATTGATGATGTGGGCGTGCAGCTTATGTCAACACTTTTGCATCATATTGGTAGCACGTCAGTAGTGCACCAGCAGTTCAACAGCAGCGTGACGGTATTACTCCGCTATAGCTTTAGTCAGTGGTGGCACATTGATATAACAACGGCAGCACCTTGGTAGAACAATGGCTCTTAGATCAGTACATAATGGTATTTACAGGATCACAGGTACTAAATCAGTATTGCTATATGGCCAATTGCATTTTTTTCAAAAGTGCTATCTCGACAGAGTTCCATGCGCTGATTTTCATTTTCATTATCACTATCATTGTCATCATCATCACCACCATCATCCTCATGATCAACATTACCATCATCTCCATCACCATAATCATCACGGTCATCATCATGGTCATTACTAGTGTATCATCAGTATCATTATCATTATCATCATCATTTTCATCATCTTCAGACTTCATTATTATCACCATCATCACCTTCATCATCATCATCCCCATTACCAGCATCTTCACCATCATCACTACCACCATGATCATTATCACCACAAATCATCATGACCACCAACATTCCCATCATCGTTCCCACCATCATCTTCATCATTACCATCATCATCATCATCTTCACCATCATCACTACCACCATGATCATTATCATCACCAATCATCATCACCAACATTCCCATCATCGTTCCCACCATCATCTTCATCATTACCATCACCATCATCACCATCATCACCTTCAGCAGCATCGTTGCCATAGGCATCCTAATCATCCTCATTACCACTCCCATCATTATCATCCTCACCATCACAACCTATACCTTCTTCATATTCATTACCATCACCATCATCATCACTTTCAGCCTGCAGCATCATTGCCATAGGCATCATAATCATCCTCATTACCACCTCCACTATTATCATCCTCATCATTACAACCAATACCTTCCTCATCTTCATTACCATCAACATTATAACATAAGCACCACCATTATCATTATCACTAACATCTTTATCATCTTCATCAATACCTTTATTATCTCCACCTGTATAACCATCACCATCATCTTCATCATCATCATCAACCTCACCATCAACCTCAAGCATTACCACCAACACCATCACCGCCAACATCATCTACATTCCCCTAAACATAATCACCATCATCATTTACAGACCATCACATTCACCTTCAGCAGCATCTCCATCATCTTCATCATCCTCAACCTCACCATCAACCTCTGCATTACCACCAACATCATCTGCATTCCCCTAAACATAATCACCATCATCATTTACAGCCAACCTCATTATCATCATGATCTCCATCATCTTCATCATCTTTCAGCCAACATCATCATCATCACTATCACTATCATTTTCACCATTATCATCATCATCATCATCATCATTTTAATCCTCAACATCATCATGGTCATCATTATCAGCATCATCATCATCACATTCAGCATATCTACATCCTCCTCCTCATCATCATCTTCATCATAATCACTACCAACATATTCACCATCATTTACAGACCATCACATTCACCTTGAGCAGCATCATTACCATAACTATCATCAGCAGCAGCACTACCACCACCACCACCATTATCACCATCATTACTACCAATATCTTCTTCATCGTCATTACCACAAACATTAGTACCACTATTATCATTATCACTAACATCTTCATCATCATCATCTTCATCATTATCACCACCATAACCTTCATCATCATCATCATCATCATCATCACCACCACCAACATCATCATCATCATTACTACCATATCTTCTTCATCGTCATTACCACAAACATTAGTACCACTATTATCATTATCACTAACATCTTCACCATTATCACCACCATAACCTTCATTATCATCATCATCACCACCACCATTACCATCATCATTACTCAGTGGCGCAGCTAGGATTTCATATTAGAGGGGCGGTAGCAAGCATAAAGGTGCTTTCACACATGATGTGACAGTGTGGCGACACGCTGTGTCACCAGTCACCACAATGTCTTGTCTTCGCACATGAGGGAACTTTGTGTCACCACATATGCTAATGAACACGCCTTAACGCATCAACTCTCAACAAGTGAGCATATTGTCAAAACTTGCACAAACAGTCTCATGGCAACAATTTTTGCGCTAACTTTTTAGAAATTTAATTGGTTCGCATTTTTCCGTATCTAGGCAGCAAACAAAAATGTGTCCTGCCCCAGCGACATTTTTTTGTTGCCCTATACCCCATAGGCTTGTACACAAAAAAAGTGTGGTGACACAGCGTGTTGCCACACTGTCGCATCATGTGTGAAAGCACCTTTAAGGGTCGGATTACACTTTGAGCGTGCATAGCACGCTCCTTGTGGGGTGCAGGGAGGGGGAAGTTTTTTCCGTTTTTTTTTTTTAAACCTTTTTTTGGAGGGGGAAATAACCATCACCATGGCCGCTGGCTACGCAGTTGTAATTACCACCAATATCACCATCACCACTATAACCATCACCATCATTCTTCATCATTACCATTAACATCATCATCATCATGGTCATCATCATCACCATCATGGTCACCATCATTGTCACCTTCAGCATATTAACATAATCACCATCATCAGAATCATCAGCATTTTTATCATTTTCACCATTATCACCATCATCACCTTTACCATCATTGTCATCATCATCATCCCCCCATCAACATTATCAATATCATCATTACCATCATCCCCATCATCATTACTGCCACCACCACCATCATCATCACCTGATCAGCAGCATCATTACCATAAGCATCATAATCATCCTCATTACCACCTCCACTATTATCATCCTCATCATTACAACCAATCCCTTCATCATTTTCATTACCATCAACATTACTACATTATAGCACCACCATTATCATTATCACTAACATCTTTATCATCTTCATCATTACCTTTATTATCTTCATCAGTATAACCATCACCATCATCTTCATCATCATCAACCTCACCATCAACTCAGCATTACCACCAACATCATCACCGCCAACATCATCTGCATTCCCCTAAACATAATCATCACCATCATTTACAGCCAACCTCATCATCATCATCATCATCATCATCATCATCTCCATTACCTTCGTCATCTTTCAGCCAACATCATCATCATCATCACCATCATCATGGTGACCATCATCATCATCACCTTCAGCATATCAACATCCTCCTCCTCCTCCTCCTCATCATCCCCACCAACACTATCACCATCATCATCATTTCCAAACCATCACAAGGCGCTTTCACACCTACCTGATCAGGAAAATACCCGTAAATTACGAGAACTTGTTAAGGCCCCAAAATACTGGATAATTGTTCTGCGCTTTCACACCAACCCGAAGCCAGACCTCTTCGGGGTAAGTTCTCAAAGTTACGAGCATGCGCAGAACGATTTATTTTGCAGACGAGGCCTGCACTGTTAAATTCGCTCAGCTAGCTCAGCTCTTGCTATCACAGCGCTAGCTATATAGTTAGCTCGAGGCGATCATACGTCTATACATATTGATGTACACTTGCAGTCTAATAATCTCTCTTTAGAACTTTCAGTTTATTTTTTTATTTCGAGAGGTATCCTCTCAAATCTGAGACTGGCAAGTCTCGCAGCTAGCATATCGTAGATAGTCCTATTTCTTTGGCTGAAGGAGGCCTCTGCCGTGTACACCTCCTCCTCCCTCCACATCGCTATCAGCGATGATCAGATGATGACATACTACCATATCGATATATCAGAATAAATCGTAAATAAAAAACACGAAAGGGGAACAAAACTTTACAAAAACAACGACGTAGCTAGAAATAGACAATACAAATCTCAAATCCAGACTGTGCGGGTACACAAACGATAAGGACGTCCAATACGTACACACAGTACAGTACACGGTTCCTGCGCCAGTGCTTGATGGAATAGAAGTTCTCGTAATTTGCTTTCACATTACAAAAATCCCCGCGACCTTGGAGAAAGTACTCGTAATTTTGAGAAAGTACCTACTAATTTACGGGTATTTTCTTGCGGGGATATTACGCGCAATTTGGTTTCACACTGGCAAAATACCAGGTATTTTTCCTGGTCGGGTAGGTGTGAAAGCACCTACAATCACCTTTAGCAGCATCATTACCATAACCATCATCATCCTCATCACCACAACCACTACCACTATTGTCATCATCATCATTACCACCAATAACTTCTTCATCTTCATTATCACTAATATTCGCACCACCATTAATTCGCTAAAAAGCTTCATTTATTTTGAAAAAGCTTGGTAACAAATGAGACTGCACAGGCTTCTGAATGACTGATGCTAGGGACAAGTCTGCATTTACACTAATACAAATCTTACTATAATCTCAAAATGCTTTTTTCCAGAGCTCAAAGATAACGATCATTCAATGCTATCATCAGGACACAGGGTGGTAACTGTTCAAATATCATTCATTCATGAAATCTGGAAGGCAACTATGCCTAAAATCAGTACTTTAGTCAGATGCAATATTTTTTTTTACCAAATCTGTCAAAATATCTGGTTTTGAAAAGGTCACTGAAATAAAATACCATCAGATTACAAATGTCAAATACAGACTGAATAAGATATACTGATTCAAATGTAAGTTACAGTTATGTCACAAAACATCCTAGAAACTTTGTAATTAAGATTGTGACTCCATACTTGTGCAAAATGGAGATTAATGTGAAAAACCTTTGTGAATTGAATAGGAATGTTCTTATGAAGCACCTTCCATAGTTATTACATAGTGCAATACAGAGAGGTGCTTGTTGATGAACAATCATCTTCAAGGAAGATAAAGAGAGAGAGAAAGAGAGAGAGAGAGAGGAGAAAGGCAGGATAATGGTTAATGATATTGATTGAAATTATATAAAAGAGCTACTTGAATTCCAGGTATTAATTTCAGCATGTGCCTTTACCATCCACCCAAGCAAGCTGGAACTTTACCAGAATTTTTGGAACTTTACCAGAACTTGTAAATTTACAATTACCCCATTCTTTATTAGTAAAAACCAGTGGTATCTGCTCACTGCCTAAAAGCGCCATCACACCTAACCGACTTGGCTCACCGGAGCTATACCACAGATATACCGGAGCACAAAATCTGTTGATTTTCGGGGATCAGTACTAGTACAGAAGTGGAATAATTCACAATGTTAAGAACAGAAGTACATCATCAGGGCATCGTAGGAACATTGGCGACAAAATTAGCAACAGCAAGTTGTGCTGCCGGAGTGAGCAATGGGACTACAATGGCAATACTCTCATACGGCTTCATTAATGTCGGTAGAGCATCGGTAGCAACTCATAATAGATTAGTGGCTCTCCAGTGGCTTCAACGTCTACAGTACTGGTATCGATGTAATACCATTGTTTTCCCTACATACTAACGATGTACTACCGTTCTAAAAAATTTGATACTGCACTAATACCATACTGCTGCTACCATTGCACATTTTTCATTTAAATAAGGCAGAGACTACCTTCCCGTCACCAGTAGTCACTGTAGTCATTGTTGTTAGCTCAGCGTCTACAACAGGAATGATTGATGATGTGGGCGCGCAGCTTATGTCAACACTTTTGCATCATATTGGTAGCACATCAGTAGTGAACCAGCAGTTCAACAGCAGCGTGACGGTATTACTCCGCTATAGCTTTAGTCAGTGTTGGCACATTAAAATTAACATTCTTCATCATTACGATAAACATCATCATCGTCATCATAGTAACCATCATTATCACCTTCAGCATATTATCATAATCACCATCATCAGCATCATCATTTTTATCATTTTTATCATTATCACCATCATCACCTTCATCATCATTGTCATCATCATCACCATCATCCTCATCATTCCACCACCATCACCATCACCTTCAGCAGCATCATTACCATAAGCATCATAATCATCCTCATTACCACCTCTGCTGTTATCATCCTCATCATTACAACCAATACCTTCATCATTTTCATTACCATCAACATTACTACATTAGCACCACCATTATCATTATCACTAACATCTTTATCATCTTCATCATTACCTTTATCATCCCCACCTGTATAACCATCACCATCATCTTCATCATCATCAACCTCACCATCAACCTCAGCATTATAATCATTACCACCGTCATCACCGTCAACATCATCTGCATTCCCCTAAACATAATCATCACCATCATTTACAGCCAACATCATCATCATCATCATCTTCATCATCATCATCATCATCATCATCATCAATATTACCATTATCATCATCATCATCATCATCATCATCATCATCATCATCTCCATCATCTTCATCATCTTTCAGCCAACATCATCATCACCATCATCATGGTTACCATCATCATCATCATCACCTTCAGCATATCAACATCCTCCTCCTCATCATAATCCCTACCAACACAATCGCCATCATCATGATTTCCAAACCATCACAATCACCTTTAGCAGCATCATTACCATAACCATCATCATCCTCATACCACCACCACTACCACCATTGTCATCATCATCATTACCACCAATAACTTCTTCATCTTCATTATCACTAACATTCGCACCACCATTAATTCGCTAAAAATCTTCATCATCATCATCTAGTTTATTATCACCATCATAACCTTTTTCATCAATCATCATCATCATCATCATCATCATCATCATCACCACCACCACCATTACCATCACTGGAGTAGCTAAAGGGGGCACTAGGGGGCCATGCACCCCTCCCCCCTCATGGGTGAGAAAAAATAAAAATAAAATGACAAAAATTAAAAATACAATAAAAAACACTTTCAATGAGTCCACTTCACATAACTTACCCATATCCCTACCCTGCGAAGTAAAGTAAAACGTAATATGCCACTTCTCATATAAGTTACCCCTTATACTGAATTTTAGTGCATGCAGAAAATGCCATTTTTCATGCATGAATTTAAAAAAATCTCCCTACCATGGGAAGGGGGATACCCCCCTCCCACACTCTCCCTCACGCAGTCACTTTACTCCCTCGCCTTGGCCCCCCCCCCCTATATGCCACTTCTCATAAGTTACCCCTAATACTGAATTTTAGTGTGCAGAAAATGCCATTTTCATGCATGAATGAAATCTTCCTACTATGGTCACTTCCCCCCCTCCTGTTGAAATTCCTGGTTAGGATTTCATTTTAGGGCTTTTACTAAACACTCGCATTGTGGCGCGGCGCGCTGGAAAACACTCGGGTCGCGGCTCGCTGAGCCAATTTTTTTTTTATGGTGTCTTCAAATCGGCCTACACAATAGGATAATTTCATTGAAAATTATTGATTTCTTTACAACCCTTTTTCATTGTCTTCAAGGCAAGTTCGAGGAGAAATTTACTATAAAAAAAGACAAGTTGAAAGTTGCTCTTCATTAACTGATGGAAAAATAAGAAGACAAGAATTAGGATTGACAATACGAAAGAAAGAATACTATGTAGATAAACTGAACTTTAAAGAAAGTGTAAGACTGCAAGGAAAGGAGTATGACAGAATGGAAACGAGGAAGAATGGAACGAGTGCAAAGATGAACTGTGGGAAATTAATAAAAGAGGAATACAAAACAATGAAAGAAAGGAATAGTTTGAAATGATAGGAGTAAAAGTGTAAAATTGAAAGAATTTATTGGCCAGGTTTAACAGTGATAAAGATTTTTTTCTAAATCACATGACAGAAAAACAGAAGGTAAATAAAAAAATATACTAAAATGTAGAATTTTGTTGTTAAAGACTGACATATGAAAATAAAGTTAATAAAACTGAATAGGATAGAAATTACAAGGATGGATGGAAATAGAAAAAAAGAAGATGATTGTGGGAAACAAAGAACACATTTAAGGGTAAAAAAGGAAAAGAAATACAGAAACAGAGAATATCATTGGTCTTACGGAAATTGTAGTAAAATGCACCAGAAAATGAGGATAGATTGGGAAGAGATGAATTGCAGAAGAATATAGAATCACACTGAAGAGAAATGAAGGCGGAATTGAAGGGAGAGAAAATCTTAGATGTACATACACATGTAGGCATGATTAGCAATGTTTCAAAATTGTCGATAATTTCAAATCTGTGCATCAATAAAATTTTCCCGTCGTGTGGGCCAATTTGAAGACACCATAAAAAAAAATTGGCTCAGGCCTAGAGAGCCACGACCAGAGTGTTTAGTAAAAGCCCATTTTAGGGGTGGTGTGAGCACGCAAAGGGTGCAAATTACGTATTGAGCATGCATAGCGCACTCCCTAGTGTGGGTGCAGGGAGGGGGAGTGGGTTTTGGGGGGGGGGTTTGGGGGGGGTGGTTTATGTTTTCAGGGGCAACAGCCGCCCGCTGGCTACCTGGGTGTAATTACCATCAACATCACCATCATCTCTACAACCATTATAACCATCACCATCATCTCCATCATTACCATCATCATCAATATCATCATCACGTTTAGCATCATTGTCATCATCAGCATAATATTAATTTAGTGTTTTATGTAGCATTTCATGAAGCTGTTGCAGTCCTATTTCAAACTTCCAGACAAAATGACTCTGCATGGTACCACAATGCACCCCTCCAAATTCAGTTGACTTACTTTTGGTTTCAGGAAAGAAAAAGAGAGTTACTTTTCATTTGATCTTCACAACGAAAAGAGTGTTGTTTGTATGTGTGTTCTTTTGAATACTACCCATGACACCCACGATTTTCGAAGGTTTCCATCATAAGAAGCTCAGATGTTTTGAGGCAGATGCAGAGGTTCCAAAAAGGAATTCATGAATCTCTCTTTCAAGATTGTCACTAGTGACCCTGAAATTTCCTTTGGCAAATATGCCGCCTCTATTGACAAAAGAAGGAAGGAAAGTAAAAAGATAGCAGGAAAAACGGAAAGGAGAAAAAGGAAGAGAGAAAGAGGGGAAAGGATACAGTAGTAAAAAGAGGAAAGAAAGGAAAAGAAAAGAAAAGAAAGCAGGAAAAAGAAAGAAGGGGGAAGAAAAAATACAAAGGAAAAAACCTGGAAGTGCTTGCGGGGGCTTGCAGGGGCTTGCAGGGGCTCCTTTCTCATCACCATCACCACCTACCGAGGTATACAGACTATAACTCCTTGCACCAACATCATCACCACCACTATCATTATCACTAATATCTTCACAATCATCATTACCATCACCATCATTACCATCATCACAAACATTTCCACTAGAATCATCATCATCATCTTTACTTATCATCATCACCATCGTCTTATCATCATCATCATCATCATCACCATATTCATCATCATCACCGTAATCATCACCATCACCACTTTTATCATTCTCATCATCATCAACTACAGAATCCATGCCACATATTCCATCAACAACTGCTTTGCATCAATTTCAGACATATCTTTGACGATAAACCCAAAACATTTGTCGCCATAGGATATGTCAGCTCACCTCATCAACATCATCATTTTCACCATCACCTTCAACATCATCTTATTATCACAAACTCATCATCACAAACATAAACATTACTGCTGAGTACACAAGCAGGTTCTTCCAGTTTGCTGCTGTGTGAATAAAGCTCCAAATTTAATGACATTTTCTGTTACATTCTAAATATCTACTACCCCTATCTTTAACACATACCTAACAACAGCAGTGAGTTATGGTGTCTGGGCTCTTCTAAGAATAGACTCACTAACAGCACCAAAAGCTTAATATGAAGTAAGAGAGGGGATAGCATCAGTCTGAAACTGAATGAACCTCTGCCTGAGAAGTCCATCCTCCCAACTTGAACTGCCTCATAATGTCAAGAAGAATCTCCATCCCCTGTATCATCAGCATCTGAGTAGAATCAGGGAGGTGGAAGTGGAGAAAGGGATATTGATGATTTTCACAAAATGATATCTCAATTGTTGAAATATCATCAATGAAGAATGGTTAATGTCAGGTATGCAGACATTGGTTGTGTGCAATTACCTAACACATACTGTGTTAACAGTACACCCACTTACAGCATCAACCAATTGGTTTGCATACATGTAGGTATATGCCTTATGGGCACATTTTTGTTGGAAGGGGGTGATACCATTTGCAAAAATATCACTAATCAACTTTTTTGCATGCCAGCAATTTTTGTGAAAAAATTAAATTCTCAGGTCAAGAAAAAGACAGAAATAGCACATTTTTCAGGGATATTCTGATATTTTATCAGCATCATAATCATCATCATCATCATCACCATGATCAAAGTTATCATCTTAGTCTTAATGTCATAATAGTCATAGAGAATTTATTCCATCTTTGAACTTTTTACAAAGAAATTCAATATCAATTGGCAATTTAATTTCACACAGAATCAATTATTTAGGTAAAAGAGAAGTGTTCTAAAATAATGGGGAAAAGAAGAAAAATATAGACAAAAAAGGAAAACAATGACCTCTATCACCATCATCATCATAATCATCTCATCCCCATAATTATTACCATCATCACTATCACTATGGGTAACTCTATCATCTCTTATAACATCTTCACCACTGCCTTCAACATTCATCTTCATCACCACTAATATAAGTATTATTGTCTTCATTACTATATCAACATCTTAATCTTCTTGTTTCCTTCCTCTTGTTCATCGCCATCATCATCATCAACACTAATAAGTTCCATCTGTTATCATTGTCATCAAAATATCTGTATCCATACAAGTATCTCCAGGACAATTATCCCGAGGACAACTTACCACCCCCCGCCACCCTGGACAAAAACCTCCTAGGAAAATCCTCCCCTCCCTCCTCCCCCCACCTAGGAAAATATCGTCCATACGATTTAACCCAAGATTAATGTATCCCACATGACTACCTCCCATAATGATTATACCCTTTGGGTCAATTATTTCCTCGACAATCACCTCTTAGGAAAATCGTCTTTTCCTCTCCCTTCCCCTAACAGTTTCCCCTCAATACAGTTCCTCCAAGAAGTAACCACAATTATTAGATCCATGTGTAATTGTCTTGGGTGCATGCATAGTAATTGTCCTGGGGCTGGAAGAGGGGGATCTCATTCTAGAATCCAAAATATCATCATCATTTTCTTCAGCATCATCAATATTACCACAGCTAATAATTGACCTATAACTTTCACACCTTTTACATCAAGGGATAACACCCCCCCCCCCCCCCCCCCCTTGTCTCCAAAAAGCTCACTTTTTGAAGACAAAAAAATAGATGCTCACTTCAATTGCAGTGTTGGAAATGTTTGGACTCTTCTCATCATGCATGTTGTCTGTTGAAAGCATCTTCCAAGCCAGGCCAACAGGATGATGGAGACTCCTGTAAAGAAGTTTAAAGTACCACAAAATGATTTCCATCATATATGAATGAGGACATTCACTTAAAGGAACAATTTTACCCATTTTAGAATCCATGAAAACTCCTGCAAACAAAGTGTCTTGTCAGATGACCGATCTAATAGTGTCAAAGAAAAACTATCAAACTTTGGAATATAGTTTAATTTGCTTTTTAAACAACTTGGTCTGGTAGACAAAGCTTCTTGCCAATCTTTTGGGTGCAAATTATTCCTCATCCTATGCAAAGAACCTCTATGTCCACTTCTGCTACAAATTCATTAGCTTCATAAGAAAGAGAAGTATTCTAAAATAATGGGGAAAATAAGGAAAATATAGACAAAAAAGGAGAGCCATGACCTCTATCACCACTATCACCATCATCACCATAATCATCTCATCCTCATAATTATTACCATCATCACTATCACTATGGGTAACTCTATCATCTCTTATAACATCTTCACCACTGCCTTCAACATTCATCTTCATCACCACTAATATAAGTATTATTGTCTTCATTACTATATCAACATCTTAATCTTCTTGTTTCCTTCCTCTTGTTCATCGCCATCATCATCATCAACACTAATAAGTTCCATCTGTTATCATTGTCATCAAAATATCTGTATCCATACAAGTATCTCCAGGACAATTATCCCGAGGACAACTTACCACCCCCGCCACCCTGGACAAAAACCACCTAGGAAAATCCTCCCCTCCCTCCTCCCCCCACCTAGGAAAATATCGTCCATACGATTTAACCCAAGATTAATGTATCCCACATGACTACCTCCCATAATGATTATACCCTTTGGGTCAATTATTTCCTCGACAATCACCTCTTAGGAAAATCGTCTTTTCCTCTCCCTTCCCCTAACAGTTTCCCCTCAATACAGTTCCTCCAAGAAGTAACCACAATTATTAGATCCATGGGTAATTGCCTTGGGTGCATGCATAGTAATTGTCCTGGGGCTGGAAGAGGGGGATCTCATTCTAGAATCCAAAATATCATCATCATTTTCTTCAGCATCATCAATATTACCACAGCTAATAATTGACCTATAACTTTCACACCTTTTACATCAAGGGATAACACCCCCCCCCCCTCCCCTTGTCTCCAAAAAGCTCACTTTTTGAAGACAAAAAATAGATGCTCACTTCACTTGCAGTGTTGGAAATGTTTGGACTCTTCTCATCATGCATGTTGTCTGTTGAAAGCATCTTCACAGCCAGGCCAACAAGATGATGGAGACTCCTGTAAAGAAGTTTAAAGTACCACAAAATGATTTCCATCATGGATGAGGACATTCACTTAAAAGAACACTTTTACACATTTTAGAAAATATGAAAACTCCTGCAAACAAAGTGTCTTGTCAGATGACCGATCTAATAGTGTCAAAGAACTTTGGAATATAGTTTAAGTTGCTTTTCAACAACTTGGTCTGGTAGTCAAAGCTTCTTGCCAAGCTTTTGAGTGCAAATTATTCCTCATCCTATGCAAAGAGCCTCTATGTCCACTTCTGCTACAAATTCATTAGCTTCATATGGAGCGTAAATTAGCATGCCCTAATCAGAGAGCGGTGGACAAAACCACGCAAACCATCAACCACAGTTCCAGGCTTCCCAAACAATCAATTCTCGGCATCGCCAACCAGACCGCGGGCCAGACCGATGACAAAATTTATACGGACACAGAAAACACCGTTAACACTTTTCTTTCCATAATCACATAACTTAGCTTACCTTCTTCATTATCATGATAAAAATGCTTATAGGTCACTTCCAACCTTCATCTCCTCATCCCGGGCTCCTCATGCATTCAACAACATCAACATAAGTCCACTTTAATAAAAAGCCATTGTAATGTCGCATCTGATGAGGGTGCATTGTATAATATTTTCAGCCAATGCACGACACTGCGACTCCTCCCACCTCTGGCATCGGTCATGGGTTGTGTGCTGGTGCAGTCTTGCTCCCGGGTCTTGCTCGTTCCTCCTCACAAATCCTAGGCGCGCGCTAGCTTTCGGGAGATGAAACGAGCCAAGTACAGGTGCTGAATCAGAGCATCCGTTTTCCTAGCCTTTAGCCAAGGCACTTGGTGCTGTTATTTCCCTAGACGCGCCTGAATACATAGACTAATCGCACGACAACTGTGATCCGTGGCCGGAGGTTCGCCGCTGACGCTGCTCGGTCCACTGATCACTGCCGTAAATTTACACTGTTTAGTCTATTTTTCAAACCCTGCTTGGCAGACAAGCAGCGCGCGAGGCCTTGCCCAAAGGCTACCGTTTTCCCTGTTCCTTCAGATCAGCGGTGGGCCGCCCATGGCCAGAAATTTGAAGTGGGAGACGGGGGGAGGGGGGGGGGGAATTCAAAGGAAGGACATCTCCAATATGTTTACCTGTCCGAACATCTTTTCCCTAAAGGAAAGTAAGTGCTGTGTTGTACGTGCATAGGCGGCGATCGGGGGGGGGGGGGGGGGGGGGGACGGGGGCGGACATGGTCCCCCTCGATTTTCAAAGCTTATTATATCATTTTCCAATTTAGAGTCCCCTGACCAACTTTAGGCCAACTGTTTCAATAATTTATAGGCCTAGAATGCATTTTGGTGGCAAAATCAGGCTTCTTTTCATTATTTATTGCGATAAGTTTTTAGGTCGCTTGCTTCGCTCGCTCGCATAATATCAGTCATCCCCGTCTCACTTTTCGAAACATATTTTCGGTTTTTAATGTTGATTATTTTTCATGAAAGTAGAAATATAGTGGAAATTCGGTAGAAAGAGATCTGATATTGTATTTTATTGTTTTTTGACCCGGATATAATGAGATTCCTGCTATAACAAGGTTATTTTGACGGTGCCAAGGACCTCATACCAAGTTTCCACTGTATCTCAGTTATGGGGGGGGGGGGGGTGTTTTTTGTTTGGTTGGTTTTTTTTCTTTACAAAATAATCCAAAATGATATGCGTTGACCAATATCGTATTTTAATAGGGGGATAGTCAGACAGATGATTATCATGATTTCCATTGCATAATCTATCATAGATTATATAAAAGTTTTACTTCTAATTTACTCAACACTTCTGCCATTGAAAGAGCACATTCTTTTACAGTGAAGTCCGAATCTTAACAAGTGCCCTATGCCTTTTACTAAAAAAAATTATCGAATCCCCAGTATTTTTTTTTTTTTTACCTACATGGGAGCTGAAAATAAGAATAAGAATTGTTCAATTATTGCTGCCAATTCGAGGAGGGAAAGTTGATAAATTTAGCCCTACAGAAAACTGCACTACTCTGGGTTAAACTCATTTTGCAGTATTTAAGGGTCAATTATTCATATAATCATGCATGGCAATTACATATGGTATAATTCATAAACCATTGACGATATAAAAACAAGAGGAACACTTTAGAACTATCTTATCCTTGGCAAAACCAAACTAAATCATAAACACAACTCAGATTTCATATGTGATTCTCAACCCTCTATTCTCAAAGAGCAGAAAGAAAATACAATTTGGGTACACCAATTCCAATTAGAAAGGCAAGTTGTTGGGCCAAAGGAACAATATTTCACATTTTCGAAAGAAATCATGGTCAGAGATAAATGCTTATCTGCAAAGTAACACACAAGTAACACATATATTACCGTCTGTTCTTTAACGATTGCTACTATGAACAGCAACTTAAAGGGGGTACCCAATGCTGAAACAATGTTAGTTCATTTAAAAGAGCATGATTTTATTAGCAGAAAATCATCTGCCTAAAGTTTTTTAAAAAGTCGTGTTGCCAAGGAAACCCCCAAATGTGGTAAGATTTCAGGATATTTTTGACCCCTCAGCAGTGACCCAATTTCAACTGGGTACCCACTTTGACGTCAAAATGACGTCATAGTGGGTGCCTTGTCGCGCACTTCTAGCAAAATGCGCGCAAGGTATAATACATATTGTACAGTCCAGCGCGCAGCACAACTGCAATGCGCGAAGCTGGGTACCCACTTTGACGTCATACCTCATACTCAAATTTTTTGGTCAGCTCTTGACTTTTTTATGAGAAAATTAGCCAAAATGCATTGATTTCGATTGAAAAACATCATATTTTTAATATTATTCTTCTTATAATTCTATTCTCGATCATATATAAAAAAAAAAAATTACCATTGTGTAATCACTTTAAGTAATAAGTTTTCTCAGCATGCATTACAGGCCAACAAAATCATGGTAGAAGTGATTATTACTCAAAGAAATTAATACACTTTTTTCTTCCCTACTCTGGACAAATTTCTGCCAAACATGTATTGAGTTGTCTGTTACACTGAATTCCACATGTATCTGGCCTGCTGGTTTAATCGTAAAAGCTTCTACGTAATTCTGATTTATTTCAAATTTGCTTCTTGATGAGCTTTGATTACAGAAATATTGATAAAAAAAAAAAACAAAGAAAGAAAGATGCACAATCGCCAGGCACAGCCCCTACATCTTTAATTGTTTGGCAAATAGTGCTTGCCTTGGTAAGCAGCAAAAATTAAGTAACAAACAATATTGTAAAACTCTGGAAGTGGTATGGCCAAACTCTGCATACACAAGTATAGTGAGAGGAAAATCCTGATTTTCCGATACCTGTATGCATCATGGGTGTCGATCCCGGGGGGGGGGGGGGGAATGGGGGATATATCCCCCTAAATATTTTGGTCAGGGAGATGGCCTGTTCAATCATCCCCCCCCCCAATAATTCACCATGAAAAACATGAAAAATATTATAGCCTCATATAATCCTCGAAAAAGTAAAGGCAAAGGCAAAAAAAAAAATAAAGAGCAAAGAAACAATTTTTTACGACGAAAGGAAAAAGAAAAGGTTTTAAGCGCTCACTCGCTTCGCTCCCTCGCATTTTAAGTATCCCAACCAATGAGGTAATACTGTCTTTTTGAAAGCAAATCGGTTTGAATCTTGTCTTTCTATCAAATAGTATGCTATGATTGTTCTACTCGCATTTTATATCTTTTGTTATCGTAACCAATGCCAGTAAATATTTTTGTCAGGGTTTATTATGAAATGAAACTTGTTTGCATCTTGTCTTTCTAGCCAATGTTATACATGTACTATTATATTATAACTGCAAGAGTCGATCGGGAAGAAGACCCATAACAGAAGAATTTTCATGAGATAATGGCCTGTGACCTGTATCCTATTCCTGTCTAACCAAATATGAGAAAGGAGGATGCTGATAAAACTGCTCGTTATTAAAATACATGTAATAAAATTGGAGTGACAGGACCTATAGCTGTTCTCAGTGTTAAGAAAATAATAGCCCTTTCTCGCTCGCTCGCTCCGCTCGCTCAGAATAGAAACAAGATCAGGAGGCAAGCGCTCTTATTCCCTCAGCAACATGTCCGAATCCCGGGGGGGGGGGGGCACTCAGTATATAATGCGTGGTGGGTATGTGCCGCGGAGAAGACCCCCATTTTTACACTAACATTTCCGTTCCAAAGCATAGCATTTCTATCTTATTGGGAAAAGAACAAAGAAAGCCGTTCCAAAGCATAGCATTTTCTTCTTATCGAGAAAAAAGAAGACAGAAATCCGTTCCAAAGCTTCGCATATTTTTCGTTACGCCGTTCCGGCCGCATTGATCCGCTACAATGAGCTGCATTTTTGGTGAAAAGCGGCCCGCAGAGCGCTGTCCGACCATCGCCTCTGCGCGAGCGCACCCGGCGGCCGTGCCGCCGGGCTAGCTGCATGCACTTATGCCCGTTCCATAGGGATACATACGCACTCACACGCAGGCGAACCGTTCCAAAGACCCCCGTTTTCACAAACATTTGTAGTTCCGAAGCCCGTTCCGAAGACCCTCCTTTTCACAATAAGCCCGTTCCAAAGCCCCCGTTTTTTGTCTCGCCCGCGGCACATACCTACCACTTTTGGGGTCGAGTACCCCCCCCCCCCCCGGGGTCCGAATATTGTAATATTTTACAGTGGGATGTAAAGCTTTTCTCGAATACAGGGAAAATTCATCTAATTCTACAGAAATTCTACTAGAAGATTATATAAAAGATTATCTCTCTATATCCATAACGGTGACAAGTTAGTGAGAACTTCTATCTATATCCAAAGAAAAGGATTGTATGCATGAGGAGGTGACTTGGTGAAGAACCACCGTGACCTGGTAAAGAGTTTAAGTTATACCTCTTTATCCAGACTGCGACTTGGTGAAAGGTCCCCGTGACTTGAGTGCAGAGTTCATACCTATCTTTATCCATGATAGACCATACACATGGCGACTAGAGGATTATTTCTATATCCATAGTGACGTTGATCTCGTGAAAAAGTCCCATATCACTATATCATGGACAATAATGTACCTGACAGTGACTTGGTGGATTGTACCTGTGAATTGATGAAGCAGGAATACTTCTTTATCGGTTAACAATGTGCATGATATTTCCGCTTCTTACATAATTTTCAGTGATTTATTTTGTATATCGATCTTTTAAGGATCCGAAGGAGATTGAAAATTAAGGAAAAAGTTGTTCTCTCTCTCTCTCTCTCTCTCTCTCTCTGTGTGTCTCTGTCTATCTTTCTTTCTTTATCTTATTTTTTTATGTTTTATGTCTCTGTCTTTGAATCCAATCTGCTATCCAGTCATCCTCTCCTTCTCTACCATCTGGCAATTCTAGGCACTTTGGTTTTTGTACTGGGTTACATCCATCCCCGTGTGACTTGGTGTCAATCAGAACATTATACGTCCTAAAGCTTTAGAGGGCGATATATACTACAGAGCCCTTGTATCTATTATTCAAAACAAAAAAAAATCTATACAATAAGTTCATTATTTCATATTTGTGTTTATATTGATATAAATGTATTTCATTCAGTTTCCTTGTATATAAGCAACTATATGTGACTTATTGTGATTGTTCCATGAAATGTGATATTGATTTCAAGAGGAAGGAATAAAATATTATTCAAAAAAAAAAAAAAAAAATCTATAGAGTCATCCGTCCAGAGTTTACAATGCCGTTTGGGAAAATATCTTAACCAATTAAATTGAAAAGGTGCTGAGTTACATCTGTTCAGGCCTCCTTGATACTTGATTATGTATACCACGAATATATACTTGTAAATATCTATACCTTGAATGCATGTATGTGTATATCAATAATACCACTACATGATCATGATGATTCTACATGTAATGTATGTAATTTCTGTTAACAAACAGTTGGTCGGTTCATAGTGGTGACCTGCCCCCGTGACTATAGTTTTCTCTCTCTCTCTCTCTCTCTCTCTCTCTCTCTCTCTCTCTCTCTCTCCCTTCTTCTTCTTCTTCTTCTCCCTTTTTCTGTACAAATTTATCTTAATATTGTATATTTTTTAAAATTTTATATTGAATAGGAAATTCAGGAATGTTCCTATTTTTGAATAATTCTTAATCGTTTGTTCCTATTTCTTGCCTGTCAGGGTTGGCAGGTATATGGTTTGGCTTGGATAATGTCATTATTTTTTGTCGTGTATACAATACTCTTTAATCATGTCTTGTTTATGTACAGTTCTGGTTTGATATAATCTGTCTTTGTTTTGTTATATTTTGTTTTATTCAATATTTTTCCGTTAAATTTTTGTTTTGTTATGTTTTGATTTTGATGATAATCCTTAAATGTCAGGATTTGATTTAAATAAATTTGAATTTAAATTTGAATTTGTATGTCCCCAGGAGGGGGGGGGGTTGAGGATAGATGGGGTCCGCATATGACACTCTCGTATTCAAACCATCTTTTTCCTAATGTTTTTCTTTCCTCCTTTTTTATTTTACTGCAGTGGAAAAAGGAACATGGAAAAGGGACCAGTTATATTCAAATTATATTGTTATACAAGTGCATGCATGTATAAATTCCTTGTTCATCTTTATTGCATACTTTCTTTTTTACGCAGTTTGTATAGGTTTACTTGTAAATCGTAAGTTTTTTTTGTTTTGTTTTGTAATCATACCTTACTCCTTATTCTAATTTTCTTTCTATTTTGTACAGACTATTGATTTCACTGGAGGAAAAAGAGTGAAAAAATACTCAAAACAAAACAAAAATGTTTTTAAAAAACCCAGCAACACAACTTTTAATTTATTCATCAATATATAACTGAAAATTATTTCTTTAGATCTGCTTCTTAGTATGTCCTTTAATTTTTTTTTCTCTCAATATTTAAAATTTTAGTTACATGTACATGAATATGTTTTCCTTCTCTCAGTCTTTTGTTTTATGGATGCACCAGCCAATGTGGAGAGCCTCTCGACAGAATTCCTGAATTCTTTTAGGTGATCCCCAGGCATTGGCTGGTGCTTAATCTTCATACATTGTATTGCGATTTTGTTATCTTTGTGATGTTCTTTATGTTCTTGTCTTTGATATATCTCGCCTGGAAATGAAATAATTAAATAAATGAAATAAAATTTAAAAATAGGTCTTTCCGTTGGTCAAAATCCCTAAACGCGTCACGCATGTGAATTGCCGTATTTGTCACCTGCAAAAACTATACCTATGCCCTTTCCGCCGCCTGTCATAGGCCTAATACAATAATGTATTGAAAGTGGGGCCCGGAGGCACGGGCGATGCTAGAAAGTTTTGATTGGGATTACAAGACCTAAATAAGCACACTTTTTTTTTTTTAAGGTTGTGAACTAAAATTTGCCCCCCCCCAAAAAAAAAATGCCACAATCTATTCTACCCCATACACAAATTACTTTCTAATGATATTGCACATGTAGATCTAATACTTTAATGGACTGTTTTGGGGCAGCCATTTCTTCTTTTATGTTGGAGGAGCTGATTCAATTCAATTCAATTCAATTCGTATTTATTTCATTTCCAACAGAAAGAAAAAAAACAATGGCATTACAATATTTTTTTTTTACAGAAAATATATGCACGCATTCATTTTTTCCCTTGATAAGTACACATAAATGAATTATCGTAATGAATTATGTTATATATATGTGAGATGAATTGAGAGAATAATAGCTTAGCATGAATCAAAGTTCCCCAAAGCTGTCCTACCATTTTGGAAATTTTGCAAAGGTTGAAAAAATGTCTCAACCGTGAATCGAACCCGGACCTTTGGCTATGAACGCCAATATATATATTTATAACGTCAATTGGTCACCCAAATGCACCAGATAATATGTACACCTTCCTGCATCATTCGAGGATAGTCGGACATCCCGCTGCCTAAATATAATCATATAATTATTTGGATATCTCACTTCTGGAATAAGAGAGTGGATACCGACCGAAACCAGCTATCTACTCTTCAAATTTGTGTTTGTAGAATAAAGCAAAGCCTGCTCTATATATATATTCGAGCTTTAAGGCGTGAACTGTTATAAAGTTGAAAAGTTAGAAAAACGTGGGCGTGGTTATTTGGTGTACCTCTCAGGGAGGATGAGCAAAGCCGAGAAGAGCGTTGTGATTGCAAACTAATTCCACCAATGGCTGGTTGGTTCTCTCATCACGTGATCAGTAAAGTTCTTGGTAGAGTTTGGTGCTTCGTGTTTACCCGTGCATATCGCGTACATGCATACCTTCCATCTGATGCTATACAGCGAGCGATTCTCGGCGACAAGTGCAGGAGTCTAGCGAAAGGATCAAATCGAAAGGGTAACTTCTCTGCTTAATTTCTAGGTGAGTCAGCCTGTGATTTTGCTTCTGAATGTTCGCTATGGTATATTATTGCTTTGAATACTCTTAATTGACGTCAGGTTTTTAAGCATGAGGGTTGAACCTGAGAAAAAACGGATTAATATAGCGGTATCTTATCCGATTTGAGAGTGATCGCGCGCTTCTTGTTACGGGGCACCTACCCGTGACTGTGGAGGAATGCGGGGGTAAATGTTATCGGTATGCTACGTATGTACACAGTACCGAATGCGGCTTATTTAGACGTGAATAACTCCCTTTTTGAGAGCGATCACTGATTGAATGGTTAACAATGGTATAACGGTGCCGTCAGGACAGCTCTAAAGAATAGCGCACAATAGTCGACAATCAAACGACAGCCGACAATTTGTGCTGCACCAGTGAACTGTGTATGTTTGAAACCAGTCGACACAAAGTAACCATTTATTGCAGAGGTAAAACTTTGCCTCTAATAGACAGTCGGGTGCATAGCTAGATCACGAATCTCAACTCTGTCTGTCTGTTGTAGGATGCTTCATGATATAATGTTATTTTGACTTGCTGGCCACAACTGTTTAAAACAGTACTGAATCCTAATTCTGACCTAAAAATAATATATGAAATATTTCCCCTTTTGATCTCTGATGTTTTAATGGATATTACGTTTTTGTTTTTGTGTTTGTTTTTGCTATTATCTGATTTTGTTCATGTCTTTGTAGTGGTGTGGGCATTCATCAGCACGGTGTGAAGTATACAGTTTCCTTTATACAAGCATGATTATACTTTTAACCCATTCATGACAGAGGTCCACATTTTGTGGTTTGGTCTAATATCTTTTGATGCAAAGCCCTAAAAATCATACCAAATGCATGAGCAGAAAGAGCAAAAAATTCTACACAAACTGTGCCCATTTTGGTTCCGTCAATATCTGCTGTTTGATGATGAATTTTTTAAAAAGGAAAATAAGCATTAAAATCCTTAAATTGGCAATGTGATAGAGAGTTTAAAATCACCATTTCCCCCTGCAAATTGGCAACTTTTTGACTTCTCATCATAATTTGTCAATTTATATTCATTTCAGATACATGACGTTTTATAAGAAAAATGTAGGAATAAAATAAAAATGTTGGTGTTGCCAATTTGAAGAATAAAAGCTGATTAAATTAGGCTTTAAATAATTCCTGTCATGAATGGGTTAACTCTTGCATTGCATTCTTTGTTTTGTAGATAACTGAGTTTATTGTAAAAGAAAAGGTTAAACAACGATAGTTGCACTTGCAGCATTATGAAGCATGTATAAGTATAGATTGAAATGGAATAATTGTTTATTTGATGTTTTATATTGAAAAAATAAATAATCTATAATAAAGATAATAATAATGATAATGATTATGGTAATGAAATGTAACTTATGTAGCACCAAATCCACTCTGTGGATTGCTCAGAGTGCATATGAAAGTAAGTAAGAATTGAACCGAAATGATTTTACATGATTTTTAAGAGTCAGAAGTTAAATACGTTTTGATTTCTTCTGGAAGGCTATTCCAATTACATAACTACATGTATAAAGGTGAGCAAATAGTTTTGTTTGCTACATGCAAAACAGGAATACTGGTGGTGATATTGGGGAGGAGGATAGTAGTGATGATCATCATTGTAATAATAATGCCAGTAGAATTAAGAAATAACACATTTTGCTGAAATAACAGTAGAATTTAATGGTATAGATCAAGTGTAAGTTATTTCATTCACCATCTTTATATTAAACTATAAACATGAATTATCAATACAGTGCAGAGCAAACCCCCCCCCCCAAAAAAAAATAGATATGCATGTATATGATAGTATTTAGTAACAATTATGTCTCTTCATTGAACTAAGTACAGTTCAATAATGAATCATGAGAATGGACATATTTAACTAAAAGCATGATAATAATGAGAATTAGAAAGGAATTGGATGTTCAAAAGCATTGACCATACTTTACCTGCGTGCATCTGACATTAGACGAAAGCAAGAAAATATTACAAGGTTATGCAGTGTTTCTAGAACTCCTTTGATGAATTTTCCGTAGAAAATCTGGTTCGATAGACTGTGTTTTCGATGATGGTGTGTCCATCACTAGAACAGTAATGGTTCTTCAAAATCAAGAAAAGGTCACAAAACTGACAAGGGGTACCATCGTTAAATATGTGTCATGGTACATGAAAATCTGATACATGTTGAAAAATGATGCACCATTCCCATTGGTTGTATGGTTCATCATACAATTAACAGATCATGGTGTAAGTAACATTATTCCAGATTGTTATGTACAATTTGGGCCAGAAAGTTATAAAGAATGCAGCATAAAGCAGTTTTTGTCATATTTTCAAACTTCCCTCTTTCCTCACAATTTTTCTTCATAGGTACATGCATGAGAACAGACAAGTTAAGCCTCTATTTATCAGCATATTATATTATCACACTTTGACACATCATGCATAGATTGGTAGTATTTTGCTTACATACACAACAGGAGTTGTGTAATATTTGAGGAAAACTGTTTTTTGGCAGGTGTATGGGTACATGTACCTGTAGCTTCAAGCTTATTCCCATTACATTGTATCATTTGTAGACCATTTGATGCATGACATTATTCAAAGTTCGTCCAAACTCTACACGCTCTGTTAACCAACAAAGAATCTAGGCAAACAGACAAAACCCATCACCACTGAAAGAGACCAGAGTTGGCACGATTGTTTGGGTATAGACTAAACACTTATCATAGTTTTAGATAATAGATGCTTACACACTTGTTACTTCATTGGTGTCAAAAGCCGCCTGAGGTTTGTAGTTTTTCCTGGACTGTGAAAAACGTGACACAAAGAAGGGGATATTTGTAGAAAAGTCCAAAGACAATCCCTTGTTTGTAGTGTGTTGTAGGGCTTGATGAATGTGTTAAGGATTTGAGGATGCTAAATATACCGGCTTCATGAAGCCATTGGAGTCAAATTAGATGATTTACATTGTTTTGAGGCATTCTGTCAATTTGTATGTGTGTCATATTTTCTCCTTCAAATTCAGAGTTTAGTAGAATTATAAACAATCACAACTTCAGGATGTTCCAAGATTGCTTTTTTACTTCACTGTTTTCAATTGATTTGGCAGGAAGTAAATACAATTGTTGTCTTGAAGCCAGGTATACCCATAACTTATACTCATAAAGTTTTCCTAGAATGAATAGTTTGTTGTTGAAAGGAAAAATGGAACAAGCCCATTTACATTTCTATGAAAACTTGCCTTTCCAATAAATTTGAAAGGGGGGGGGGGGGGCGTGGGGAGGACTGCATTTCAGGATGACAGGAGGTAACCCTTGGAGGTTATACCTTGTATTCGAGGAGTGTGTAGGTTGAATTCTTTATGAAATAAAGCAAATATGTTATTTTGTAAGATAAATCACTTGCCACCAAGGCAACATAAAAGCGGAAATTATTTGTTTTCTTCTGACATTATCATGTTGTCAGTGACACTCAATCAACCATGACAACTATGCATTGATGCCCTTCTGTAAGAATGGAATTCATGCATCGAAACTTAGGCAATAGAAAAAGTACAAATAGTTCAAATCGTAAAGAAAAGGAGAAAAACAATTTATAATGTCACATTTCTCTACAAAACTGCTTCAAATTCCAAGCATTCTAAACTTTTTCTTTCTCTTTATTCAATCTGTCATGAAATTATCTAATGCTCTTAAGAAGGTAACCTTGAACCTACATGCCTCATTATGGTAAAGGTGATGAGGAACAGCGCCTTATGGCATCAATCATATCAGAATCATAATAACAAACATGGTGTAACTATGTTGCCAAGTAGGTTAAGATTTCTTCATGCTGAATTAAATCAAATCAAATCATATCAAATCAAATAAAATCAAATAAAATTGAGTTTCTTGCAATAAAATCCAAGTAGGCAAAACAAACAAACAATCCAATATTGCCACAGAAGATATAAAGTTATAATGCTAGAAAAAGTACTCTGATAAGAGCCATTGAGTGAAATGAACTATTTATAGTAAGAAAGTAATCTCATTCCTCTTGTTGGTAATGTAATTGATTTAGTTCATTTGTTCTCAAACTTTCTTACTATGTATAAACAGTTCATTTCACACAATGCTTCAGTTCCTTAAAGGAGAATGCAACCCAGACATCAGTGTGCTTCCAGTGAATGAAGAAGAACAAGAACATTTTGTACACAGAATTTAACATTTTCTTTATTTTCAAGAAAAATAAAAATTCTTTTGATATATTGTTTGAGTATGACATGGCTATATCATTTCTGCAAGCATTTTGGGAGGAATTATGTTGATTACTGACTTGAAATTTCATATAAATCATTTTTTTAAAACAATTATGTACAAAATGAATTGAGAGTTGTCCACGATGACATCACAGATGCTGGAAAAATTGTCAACTCAAGGATCCCCATAATAGGGATTTACTGAAACTTTCAAAATTCATAACTTTTGAACAGACTTTCCGATTTTGCTCAAACTTTCACTGTTAACTCTTCTTGGTCATCTTTATTCACTAAGAGCACATTGATGCCTGGGTTGCATTCTCCTTTAAGATGATCTAAAATAAAGATTGAAAATTTGAAACTCACCATGGCTCTTATCGGAGTACTTTTTCCAGCATTATACAAACAAACAAAACACCCCCCCCCCCCACACACATTTTAAATATATGCATTATTGAAATTAAAAAAATGCAAGATTAGAAATGTACAGCACAAGCAGTGAAATATAATCATTGAAAGTTTTACAATATTTAAATGCCTCCTGCCAAACTCAGGACTACTTTAAAAGAAGGAAAAAGTTCTAATTGTATGTCCATTGTTCCTCTGTAAAGACTATTTCACATCCATCCATTTCCCTAATAAGCCTGAATTAACCCAGAGGCTACTGGAACCAGGTGGTGTTGTATTAAGCATAGGGGAAAAAGAGGGAGAGTTCAGTATTCAGTGGGTTATACTGTGTTTATAGTAGGAAAGATATATATATATATATATATATATACATATATGTATTTAAAACACTTGCACACGTTGGTTTCAATAATGCCATAGCATTTCCATTTATTTGATGTACGATAAAAGAGCATTGTAGATAATTTGCCTTGCTCAAGGGCATAAGTGCCGTACCACGAGGATCGAACCCCCGACCTCCGCGTCTCCAGTCAAGCCCCTTAGACTACTGGAGAGATATTACTGATGAAGCCTATAGTTACATTCTTTGTGGTTAACATCCAATTACCTTATTAGGTTCTCCCACAACTCTTAGGGTTAGAGGCATGGGGATACAGCCCAAGCCCTCTACACCCCTTGTTCAGACACAAAAAATTTGTTGTATGGTGCTATATGTATACAAAAACAGTATACCGAAATGGTATGCTACATGTATACAATGGATTTGTGTGTCTGAATACTGACAAAAGAAACAATATGTATAGAAACGTCATATAATCAAACTAGGGTCTGAGCATCGTTTCGAACTAGAACTCTATAAAGAATCACAGTCTGTCAGTATATGCTATAGCAAAAGGATGAAAAATACTGGTGAGCAGGAGTTGTCTACTAAGGGCATAATAATAATAGCACAAATGCATTGCCAAAAACAGAACAATCTGTGGCATTTATCATTAATGTTAGGAAATAGGAATATATACTCTAAGGTTTTTTCCCCCCTTGTCGCCATGCATGGTGCAGTGATTTCATACATGGTTCTTCCTTGTCTGAAATCCTGTACACATGGTATTAGAACCATGGGTGTTTTGTACTGCAGAGAACCATGGGAACACTCACTGTATGCTGAATTAAAAAGCTATCAAAATGCCAAATTGCCTGGAAAAAAAGAGTGATCTTGAATTTTTCTGTCACCTTGCCAATTTTAGAATTATAGCGCTATTTTCATTTTAAAATTGTCAGCATCAAATGCCAAACTGTCAAAACTAAAATATGTACACTATGTAGAAATTTCCTGCTCTTCTTACTCATGTATTTGGTATGTTCTTATGGCTTTGCAACAGAAGTTATTAGTTGAAACCTCAATCATGAATGGGTTAAAGCAAAAAATACTTTAACTTGTTGACTACTGAAACCGGGTAGCCCCTTTATAAAATCTATGGGAAAGAGAGAATTCAGTATTCAACTGGTTAAAGAGAAAAGTACTCGTGGAGGAAGTAGTATTATTAAACCATGTCTTCACTGAGCTTGGTTGGATGTCAAACCCTTGAAAATTCTGTGTTGATCTTTGAAATAGCACTGTTATGAGAAACCCTTGAATTGTGTTTACATGGGTCGATTAAACTCCAATTAATGGACCATGATTCACTCAATAAGCACTTCAACAAGGACCTTTCTACACTGTCTGGAGAACAACAATAAACTCTGATTCATAAAAGACACAAAGGACCAGACTTTGTGCATGCTTTGAAAAAGTATGGAGGTAAAAGAAGAGAAAAAAAAGAATGATTCCTTTTTCAAAGCATGTTTATTTCTTTCTTTGTTTTTCCTACTTTCCTATATTTATTTTATGAAGATTTTAAGAGCTGGGTTGCAATTATCTCAGCATGGACTCAGTGAGCTCTGAATCTATCTTGGTACTAATAATTGCAGGGGCAGATCAAGGATTTTGTATATTTTCTGACGATCACCTCTACCCCCCCCCCCCCAAAAAAAAGAAAGAAATATAAAGGCTGTCACCCATTTTGGAGTCTCTCTGTCCTTTGAATCCTTTGAGAATCAGAAAGAAAAGAAAAGAAAAAAAAGAAGAAGAATAAAACAGGCGGCACAATGTTCAAAGGGGGGGGGGTGAGGTTGTACAATATACGCTTTTAACCTGGTTTCAAAGGATGTTTGAGGGGCAAGGGCCACAACTGACTCCATTCTTTATCCACCACTGAGTACAAATCACCCTACTGAAATTCTATGAATATAGTAAGATTTCCTTTATTTAATGCTCTTGGTGAGGCAACTGAATTTCAGAATAAATATTTAGACAAATAAAAATATGGAGCAATGTAAATTACATTCATCTATGTCACAGGTGTATTTGGAAAGGAATAAATCATTCCTACTGGAGTATAATGCTGTACTTATATGTCAGTATTAAGAAATGCTTGTTTCCATGTTCAATTCAAGTACATGATCTTTTAGTGTTTTTTTTTTTTTCATTCTTTCAAATCCATTAGAAAATGTTACACTGCTTTTGGAAATGATAGATTTCTAGAGCACATGGTTAAGTATGTCTGGAACTTATTTTGTGATGGTTTTGTCTTTGCAGGGTTCCACTTTGGAATTTGACAAGGTGCAGACATACTATGATACTTTGTGCCCTATCTTTTGGAAGGGAATCAAAGAAGAATAAAATGGTGGGGGGGGGGGGCTCAGATATTTTTTGTAGTCAACTGTTAACCCTTTGACTACTGAATTCTTCAATTCCCATAGGTTTAATACAGGGCCCACCTGGTTCCAGTACACTGTGGGTTAGGAGAGAAGGAAAGAGAAATAAAAGAGGCATAGGGAGAAGGAGGGAAGAGTTGTGAGAGGGAAGAAGTCACAGTCAAAAGGTCATGATATGGGCATAGAAAGAGAGAGAAAGAGAGGGGGGGGGGGGATTCATCTCTTTATCAGACTCTCATGGAAATTATTCTTACAATTACATGTACATACAGCAAGATGCTGTAGGCCTACTGTGATGATTACTGGAAAAACTACAAAGATATTTTCTCTTGAATCTTGGATAAATTTGCCGCTTAAACATGTTGGGGAAAAATGGAAGCATGAAAGAATTTGAAGTTGGACTTTGTTGCATGTAATGACATGACTTTCCTTGACGGCTTTCAATATGACGTACTTTTCCCCCATGTTTGCTAATTTATATTCTTCATCTCCATATTCCCATTTTCTATCTCAGCATACATGCATTGTATATCCCTCTTCTGCCTCATCCTTCTAGCCACCACTTATTCACCCTCAGTTTTTTTTTTTTTTTTGGTGGGGGGGGGGGGGGGGAACACTCTCAAACTTTGAGAGACATGAAATTAGGAAGGGGGGGGGGGACATCCACCCAAAAGGTCCTCAGCTGCTTAACATTTTTTTATTATTATTTTTTTTTGAGGGGGGGGCATAACAAAAATAAAGGTCCTGAGCTTAACACGTTTTTTTTGGGGGGGGGGGGGAGGACTTACACAAAAAATTGCTGACAAGCTGAAAAAGGGTCCTTAACTTTAATTTTCTTAGCATGTCTCCCATCCTTATTTATGTCATTTTATTTATTTATTTATTTATTTATTTATTCATTCATTCATTTTGTGTGTGGGTGGGAAGGGGGGAGGGTGACTTGTCCCCCTGTCACACCTCCCTCTTCCCCCTGATTGACTCCCATTTCACCCTGGTGTAGACTGTAGACATAATATGATAAAGTAACAAAAATAGCCCTTCTCATTCTGGGGTATAATTTGGGTATAATCAGAATGAAAATAGCTGGAATATTGAAGCAGCCTCTAAAGAGCCAGTGGATATGGTTTCCATTCCTGCCATGTGAAACTGCTTAAGAAATCTCATTACAGGGCTCATGTCAGCCTGTCAGAGTTGATTATAATGACACACATCTTGTCACGATTTTGCCCAAATGAACTTGGCACATGTTGCCCCCAAAATGGCAAATATTTCTCCTCGTCTTCTCCAAAATATCTTCTCAATTTCCAGATGACTTTGTGTTGTGTGAAGGTAAAAAGTAATCCTCGGCAATCACAAAATAGTTATGTTGTACATTTACATGCAATTT